>CAXKVY010000573.1:0-330000 GCA_964058915.1 Tetropium fuscum | reverse complement strand
TTTGGGAGTTAGAATGGTTAGATGGAACGAAATGGTAAACATATTTTTGTATGAAAATCTACTAAAATATATTCTTACTAAAATATAGAGTGGAAAATAAAACAAGTTTTTTTAAAATAGAACACCATGTATATAGCCAGACCAAACAAATGCCGTTAATTTTCTGAATTCAAAAATATGCCTGCAATGTGCAAACTTGAACGTGCAAACCGTGGATCCATGATCACATTCTACAGAAAAGAACGACATGACAAAGTGTCTAATTGTGTCCACATGATATGGACAGAGTAAATTACGCAAAATATAGAAATAAAGAAAAAAATCATAAGGAAAATATGGAAAGAGAAGTAAACGTATGACATACAGCACTTATAGTCGCAACGCGGTAGAATAAATATATTCCTTTCCAGTACTTTTTTTGGCCGTTTCCCTACTATGCCGCAGAACCGTCCACCCAAAGTTGGAATTTGCCGAATGAAGACAAGTCATGAAGGCATATCTGCATTTTTTTATTTATGGACATATGTCATCCATTTTCCAGCTTCGTTGATTTTGTATCATACGAATACGAATAATTCTTCTAATCTTTTTTTAATCCTAACAGCGACCACATTTATCGTAAGAAAACTGGATAATTTTTTCTCGAATTTTATGAAGTTTCTTTTAGCAATGGAAATGTTTAAGGGAACGGTAGTGTAACGTTAGATATAGGCGGGAATAAACAGCGAAAGTGAAACAAATGTTCGGTCGCGACCTCTGGGACGCAGAGGTGATCCGATAGGGATAATTTTGACTAGAACAGAAGTGATCCGAGCATTCTAAGTTTACGGGGACGGTAAGAGGGAGAAAACTAGTGAAACTCTACGTTTTGACTTATTCCGGTGCTATAACTAAAATTATGTCGAGGACTAAGTGCGCTATAGAAAGGCTAAGGTTTCACATATCGGAATGATTAGAGTGTAGGGTGGACATTTCTGCGTTGAATATATGTAATCCGGATGTTCTAAGTTTACGAGGGTGGCAAGGGGAAAGAAAATAGTGAAGCTCTATTATCCAGAATCTATCAAGAGGGGCTGTTTTCTATTCGCATCTACCCATGTGAACTGCTCTGATCTTTTCTTGCAATTTCTTTTCTCAGTTCAGTGAAACGTGCTTCCCAGTGACATAAGAAACGTCGCCGTCGTCATAAAATAAGTTATATTTATATTTAGATAGTCAGATTTTTGTTGGGTCCTGATTATATGTATTAAGCATTCTGTGAGCTATAACTTAAAGGATATATTTTGAGATTGCAGGTAGGTGTCAGATTCAGATAACCTTAAAAAGTTAAAATGTGCTAGACCTGCAATAAAGCCACGGCGTTATAACCTGCCTGAGTAGTAGGGTAGCCCACAAATTACTGTCAGGTAATAAATAAAGCCGGCCATAAAATAAATCTTATTGTCAGATTCTTTTATTTTACAGTTATGGGTAAGAAAAATCATAATATAAGAGCAAAGTGGACAAATTAAGGTAGGTATGGCAAAAATGCTACAACTACCTACCGATCTAACGCTACAACTACCTACCGATCTAATGTTACAACTACGCTACCGATCGATAATTATACAAAATTGTTCCAACTTTATTGTTAACATAAAAGGTTCAGAGACAATGTAGTCATATATAAGTACATTTTTGTAAATTAAAGTTTTTGTTTTGTAAGTTTAAAAATAAGGTTGTTTTTGTACGTTGTACTGTTGTTTAGGTTTAGGTTAAACTTCATTCAATTATACTTCATTTAGTATTTTTCTGTGCAATTTTATGCTTTGCCACTATGCAAACTTGCACGTAAAAAATGTTGCATTTCTATAAGGTGAGAACATACGCAGTTATTTCTATTCGTTTTACAGCATGTAGATATTATACTTACTAGTCATTATAATAATTAATTGACAACGTTTAATATTATTTTACAGTAGAAAAAGGACTAGCATTTTAAAAAGTAGGTAACTAAAAATTCTTAATCTTTGTGTCTGTCACTTTTCAGGCCTCTTACTTGAAGTAAATAGAATGAAGTAGATAGAGTTTTATCTTTAGCTATTGTTATCTAATATGGGACACAAACGTATTCCGTCCGACCTAATATGCGACAATTGGATCTGCGACCACTGCAAGATAACGTACATACGTATCCTTACCATAACGTACGTAATCATTATCCCAACATTATGCTAATCGTAACTTACTTAGTTGATATTAAGTTCTTGCGGCATACTTTGTTTTTATACGGTAAATACCCGAATCTGCGGATAGTATCTTTTGTAACTATAAACGCCCGACTGTCGCAGTAATATACGCGAGTTTTCAAATCTGGCAATGTGGAATAGGGTGCAGTGATCCTGATATTTTGCATCAACATGTAGGAAGCGCCGTCGGCGTCGGTACTTTGTCTGTTGGAAACTGCTGAAAAGTTTGCTTCACGAATTTCTGCCATTTTGTTTGTCTTCTGAAAGATACGTTAACCCCTTCAGAGTGAAACTTTCCTGTCACAAATTTGTTTACAGTTTACTATACTTATTCTTGCGGCACTTAATAATTCAAACAAATAATTCAATTCAAATTTAATATATTTGGGAGTATCACTCCTGAGACCATAGACTTAAGACTGCAACCATAAAATATCTATCCCGTAGTAAAGTACCAAAATGAAACCATAATATTTCCCTGAAGCAAATATAAGTTGGTAGTAATGCTAACTTTAATACTTTACTACTAGAAAGCTACTAGCCTCTAAAACTTCTTCAAGTGGTCGAGTAATCTCTTGTTGTTCTGAGGATTATTCCCCTGTTTCAACGAGTCAACGAGGGTTTTACCAATAGTGTTTGTTAATAAAACTCTATTATATTCTATTGAATCCGTTCGGAATGACTGTAACGTGGACTCACCCTGTATATTATATTTTTTTCTGCTGTTACAAGTTTATAACCGCAGAATTTTAGATTTGCAAGGTATTATACCTTGCAAATCTAAAAGTTGTTCTATATGCGCATAAAAGTTACAGTCTAAACTAGAAATTTGACAGATCTGTAATTAAAACTAGGAACATTCATTATATTTACAGTTTGCACCGGGAATTTTACAAAAATTACAGTTCAACTTGGAATCATAGAAATAATATTTCTGTCCGTTCTACGCTTTCGTAAAAATAGGCCCATAGATGTTTGATTTTGTTTTTATATCTACAGTAGAAATGATTATATCTAAAAAAAAAGGTTCTCTTCCAAGCAACCTAAACATGCAGTAAGAAAAAAATCCTATACAAAATTTCCTGATGCTACAGCGCGGCTGACAGATTGCTATCACATATTTCAGAGCGAAATAAATTAAATGTATTTAGGTGTCGACCCAAGTAAAAGTGAATAAATAATTAAGGATAAAAACATGCGAAGTTGGTTTAATACGAATTCAGATAAAGCCTAAAAAACAGGAAAGTTTCAAAGAGGGGAAAATATTCGTGTAAAAAATCCGTAGAAATAATTATCATGATTAATGTAATGCTGAGACGGCGGCGGCGCTAACTAGCCAAGAAAGCGAAGAACCTCGGACTGTCCTCTTATGAGATAATACTTCCAAGGGGCACTAGATTGCGGTATGACAGTAAAATGCATAATAAAAGCCGTATTTGTTAGATAATTTCACACCTGCATTGTACAACCAATAAGATGTTTTGATTTTCTATCGTTACCATGGCAACCGTAAAAATTACCGGATATAAAAAAATAAAAATAACCAATAAAAAATTGGAAAAATAATGAACATATCAACTGCTACTATTTTTTTATTATTTTATTTCACTAACCTTGCTAATTTTTTTTTATCACACTATCATAATTTATCACACTTTATCACCTTTTAAACCCTTAACAGTGGCTATATCTCAACTTCCGATGACACAGGAAACCGAAAAACCGCGGGAAGTAAAATAAAGAAACACGTCTTTGTACGCAACGTGGTCGTCGTGGACGATTTTAGGTAGAAGATATCGCAAAAACGACTAAAGTAAATGTTGGAGGGCGACTCATAGAAGCGGCCGTATCGGAGATACAGAAGTATCGGAGATACAGCCGCTTGACCGCTTAGCAGACGCGACGACTTCAGTCTTGCAAGTTCGAATTACGCGCCATACAAATCTGAAAATACTTCCAATCGGAAAGAAGAAGGCCTGGAAATTGCTCAAAACCTGTCCTGAGCTTCGAGGATGTTCCCCCATTTTCCTGAGCAGTGATTCCGATAAACTAATAATTGCCAAAGCAGCAGAAAAATTCAGCAAGGCTCTTTATAGAGGAAGTGAGATTGACTCTCTGGATGAACTTCGGGTTATCGCTACATCCACGCCGTTGCCAAGAAGCCTGTAACTGGTTCCTTCAACCTGGCTACTTTACCCCTAACGACTGCAGCCTGCGAATAACAATCCTACCGAAGGTATTTACAGGTAAGATAGCCAAGAGCATTCCATCATAGTTTTTTGTACACTCAGACTTTTTTCAAAAACATTTTTTCGAGGCATCCTGCTTCGAGGCATCCTGCCCCAGGCAGTAATTTCCTAATTTCTTGTGAATGGAAACTGGGCTGCGACACCAGATGCACCTGCACAACTGTACGAACACTGACTTCACAAAGAAAGATTACGAAAATTCTCGAGTTTTCGGTAAGAAATCTGTTCACAATGAAAACTAAACACTATGTCCCTCTATTAAAGCTATTCTACGTGTTTATATGTTCCGGTTCAAGAGCAATACAACAAAAGAAAATAGTTTTAAAGTACTAATATACATTGTTTATAATTTACTTATTATTTACGCATTTACTTTATTTCTGTTATTTACTGTACTTGTTTAAAAATTCTGCCTAGATTATATTTTAATTATAAATTAGTTGTTTTTCTTTGTTTTTTTTAGAAAAATTATTTGTTCTACTTTAAAACATTCAATATTTAATCCTAAAATCGGCAACTTCGAGAGCTGCACAGAGAAAGTAAATATATCAATGGAAACCTTATTATACTTATTTTATGCCCTACAACATTTACTTTAGTAGTCATTTTTGCAATATCTTCTACCTAAGGTAGTCGACGTTGCGTACGAGATGTTACGTTCTCTTTGGTGAATTGTCCATTTAGATATCAGAAGTTTGTTGTAGGTACGTAATTCTGAATCAATCTATTAGGGAAATCGACAGCTCTGTTCCTTCAACGTTCATTATTAAGTTTCAAGGCATGTATCGTACGAGTTTTGTGACGGCAAATTTGTATTATAGTAATTTAAAATAGTTAAATTTGTACTTTGTACGTTGTTATTTCCATAGGGTGGGATTTAATAAGAAAATCACTGTGTTGTGTTGTTGCGGTTTGTTAACCAGCACACGTTCGACGGTATGTCGGATTGAACGACTTAAACTAGGTAAGCTAGTTTTGTTTGTTCGTTGCTACGAGGCCATTTTCTATTTCGTTTCTTTTGTGTTCACTAGACCCTGTGTTATAGTAGGGGAGCGCAAGAGGTGACTTTGGGATATATTCAAGCGCGTCACAAAATTATGGCCCACCCACTCCCTTACGTCACGCTCGATTCATCAGATTATTGAAATGCATACTCTTCAGCATTTAATTAACCCACCATACCTTAATCTGACGCGCTCGAGTACTGTTTGTAACATCGAAATATGAGACAAAAATTTGTAAAAAGGATACCCACAATTGCTGCAATGGGAAATCGGGGCAGTATAACTTACAGCAAGATAAAATCGTCACTATAAAGGCGCTTTCATCCAACAAGTTGTTATGTTTTGATAGAATACTAATAACTAATCAATTTAAAAAAAAAAACCATCAAAATAATACACTAAATTGAAGAATAACTGTATTACTTCTATTTCAAGAATTATTGTTGACCCCACTTTACCACAAAACGTTCGATGGTATTAGGCAATTTCGGCATCCGAATGAATGCCAATGATGCCGATGTGACACGGCCGAGGAACGTGTAAAATGAATCCGTAATATTTGAATGGGAAACATTCTTATTCTGCATCACATTCACCATCCAATTGTTTTATGATATGACGAAAGGTATATAGTGTGATCAATATTTTGTTATACTACATGATAATGTCATAATGTGATGGGTGATGTAAGTATATAAAATCATTTGTTTCCTGTATCATGGAAGTTGAGACATTGCAACTATTAAGGGTTTAAAAGATAGCTAATTCATTCTTTTAGTTTCATTTGGAACCATACCGAATAATGAACGCTTCTCCAGGATTCCAGGACTTCCACACCCTAGAATTTCAGGAAGCCGGCATGGGAGGCTTAAGAGCTTTTGATATGTAGTTCAGCACTCAAGTGGAACACATATGCAAATTTCCAGCTTTACAATAATTACTTCCGGGCTAAAACCTAAAACTCCTGGGCTAATAGTGTTCCTCTATTCTGTTAGTTTCAGTTATTGAGAGTAATTAGGATTTCAATTCGTTACCATTGAAAACTATAATTTTGCTTCTTAACCAGGTTTTTATTTTTTCTTTCGTTCAAGATGGGCTTGGTTTTATATAAGACTAAGACGTTTAGTCTATATATATAAAACTCTTAATCTATAATAATATGAGTTATAGTTATAAGACTTTTCCACAAAAGCCTATAATTTATTTATCGAATTTAAACCTGCTTTTACAAGCTCACTGTATATATGTGTGACGGTCTCCATTAGTTGTAAGTCCATGTAAGCTTTACAAGTTATAACTTGATATAACTTGCTTAATATTTAAGAGGAGAGTATTATACTGTTAGCAGTAGACAGCAGATAGAACTGTGGAAATTGCAAACTTCCTTCGAATCTCGCAAAACCCCCTATTTCGTTGTCTTGCAAAAAGACAAGTTGATAAGGAATTGGAACGCTAAATAATTAAAACGGTTGAAAGGGACCTTTCTGACACATTAACTTGGGACGGCAAAATGATTATTACCCTACTCAATTCGGATATATCTAATGGGAAATTATATAATTACATTGAATATAATTTTCAAATTGCTACCGCATGTGAAATGTCGAAGCTAGACATTAGAAAACTCAACAGTATAGAAATTCCTTAAAAATTAAGTTTTATATTTAGAATAAGAAATAAAAAATTAGCAATAAAATATATGATTTAATTATAAATTTACATGGAACGATTTTCTCATCACAGATTATCGATATCAAAATAATAATTTCTTTGAGTGTCCAAATGCCCAGAAGTAGAAAAATCTAGACCTTCGATATTTACGGCAATCTCTTTCACTTCGTGGTTTAATTTATAAATACCGTAAAAGGACATGTTTATATTTGTTCACTTTTATTTGAAATAATTATATTTTCCAGTCTTTTGGTTGATTTATTTATGATCATATTTGACAGGAGTTGCTCTTTAAGTAAATGACTGCCGACATAAAATCGATGAAGATATTAAAACATCGGGGCAGTTATTTCATTTCGGGTTTTGTTGATTGAGAGATTAATCCAAATACATTGAAAGAAAATATGTATTTAACATTCAACGGAATAAGTTATAAAACAACAAAACATTTACACAAAATAAGCTATAATTTTGGACACCTGATCCAGATAATCCAGATGCGTTCCACGAATTTACAAATATATAAATGAGACACAAAGTTAGTCGATATGGTAGACCTGACTTTAATAAAACTATTTTAACTAACTAATCTTTTTGGACATTTATGCAGCCCGTGATTTTATGAGAGCCAGTTAATAGAACCCTCTTTTTGTTACAATATGGACAATAGGGTTTATATATTTTACATGGTACGGTCTTTTTGGCGATACATGTGTTTTCCATTTACGCTTTGAGATTTTACTGTAACAAGGCACTCTTAAATTACGCTTTAAACTACAAAAATATATAGATATATGACCAAGACTTCTAAAGCACTTTAAATAAAATATAAATGCATTTTTGGGTCTATATTATATTTCCCGACAAAATTACAGGCCTGGACTTTACTATTTTGTTACAAAATTAAGGCAAGGAATTTTCCGCAGGCTTTTAGAAACATATCGTCGTTGTCTGTAGCAAACCGGTGAAACTTAATGTATCAAATAGATAAAATATGTGTTGCTATTCTACTTTTCTCTCTCTTAGTCATAAAATTAAGAAATTATTAAATGTATTGCAAATAAAATAAAAACTTTTCCGCTAAATTTACAATGAGGATTCTTTTTCTATCAGTGACATATTGTAGTTGATCTATTGCACAATTGATCATATCCACTCACTTGCATCTTCGTCTCGCATAACATTTAATAATTTATATAACTGCAAACAAAACTAGTACATTTCTCTATGATTTTCACTCAATGAAGTATGCCCCTTTCAGTCTTTTCCATTAAGAATATCAAATATATTTTTACTGCACAATATTTCGAAATTATGTAAATTGCAGAAACTATCATATCAACTTTACTGATATTCATTAGTTTTTCTGACTCCTTCTCATATATCATGGCGCATGTTTACAAATAAATTTTATGATGCATTCTCTAATAAACGTAAAATAAAAAAACTAGTTAATAAGAAAAATTGTAAAATGAAGAAAAAGTCTAAAAAATGTATTTTAAATTAATTTTAAATTTTTTATTATATAGATTTTCTTTATCGTATAGAAAACGTAATTAATAAAACTTTCGATTGGTGTTCCAATAATGTAAAGTTGAATATCCCGAATTGCAATTTTAAATAATGCAATTTTCTAGCAAAGACTTTTTATGGCTTTCAACATTCTCGATCGTTGCTTAAACTATAGAGATTTAGGAATTGCTTTTGATACCAAACTTACTTACACATTTCATATCAATTATATTACGATCAAGAACGGTACGAGGTTTCTGTCTCAGTTGATGTAGGAGAAATTAGGGCGGCTTTCAAAACGTCAATCTCATGAAGTTATTTTATATCGCATATATTACCAGCAAATGGAATACAGATCCCTTATTTGAATATCCTTATATCAAACTTCAGTTTCTCTACTGATATTGAATCAGCGAAAATATCTAAAATATATTTCATTTAAATCTGATGGTATTTATTCTCATATAGATCCCCTGACATAATACGTTCAGTTTACATTATCTTGACAAGAGGAGAACATTCACTGGGTCCATATTTCTCTTGAAAAAAATATTTACTAGTTGCTGAGTAAGTTTCGTCGAGGTAAAACTGGTTATTTTAGCTTCACTGACAGCAATCGCAATTGACCATATTAGTTAGGTTATCAAAATCCGGGCACGAAATTTGAAATGGGTTCCTAAACACACTTCAGCAAATTTGACTGCCATGTATTTCTTATGGGAGATTCAAAAGTGTGATTTTCAGACGGGAATTTCTCGGGTTTTGGGCATTTCTTAGTATTTAAACCTATTATACGTCAAACTTTAAACATATTTCTCTACAATTCAAGTCCAAATTATTTTTTAGACCTATGAGTTAATTAAATAAATGCTTTTAACTTAAATTGTCTGTTTTCCATGGACGTACGTCGCCTATTAGTTTTAACATTTCTTACGCAAGAGCGCCAGGCCAGCTGCCAGCTGTAAAAGTAAGGTTAAGGGTTATGTTATGATATTGTGGTGATTTATTACTATTTTGGTCAATGTTTATCGATTTTTTACATTATGATGTAATAATATACCTACTATGTACACTTTTGTGAAAGAATAGTGGAAAAAATGGGCTCAAATGTGGAAGTCTCCATATAAATAATAATCCGGTAAGTACCTACCTAGATACCGAATTATTATTTATATGGACATTTTTCTTATGTAAGGTTTTTCATTAAATAACTCAACAGATACCGCACAGCAAACTTGAAGATACTAATGGAAAAGCATTGGAAAAACAATGGTATTGTGCTTAATACCTTTCGATTGAATAGATGTTCTGCACTTATTCCTATCATAAGTATACTCTGTTCAGGTCGGGGCAACCAAGAACAATATACATCAGTTGATGCTGACACCAAATAATAAATTACTTAATAAGTAGAATAATAAGTACTTTTAATAAATTTAATTAGCCATCAAATTGAAAAGATTTTAAGTTAACAAACTACATATTCTGGCCTCTAGGAAAAAATCACTTGGTTCCGAGTTTGATTAGGTAGGTACTCTATTTTCATCCATTTTCTAACCAACTCTCAAAATCGATTATTTGCAATCAGAAAAAAAACATAAGTCTGTGATGAAAACTGCAAAACGTGAAATAGGTAAATCAAAATAAAATGAGATTAGAAGTTACCTAGGACACAAATATAATAAAATTCAGCGATGTTGCCACAAATATTGCCGGTTTTTAAATTAACACAATGAAATTATAATTTATTATGTAAGAAACTCTTATTAAATATTAAATAAGTTTATCCAAAACCTTACAGTACCTACACAGATACTGTGGTACCTACCTCTCAAGGACGATATGTCAAACCTTTCCTCTCTGAACCATTGGACAAGCAACAACATACGTTTTTCATACAAACATCGCCTTCTAAAATTGGTAATATTTTTATTTTGATCATGTTTAATCGATATTTTAACACTCTCTCAGTCAAATAAACTATCAAACAATATGTTTATTCAACTTTTTTCAATAAGAGACTTTCTATATCACGTCTACAACGCCCTGAAGTTGAGTCCCCATAAGACATCAATACATTAATTTCTAAACTAGGAACCCGCGCCAATTTGAGATCATAACCTAACTAATATGGTCAATTTATGGTGGCGTCTCGTTGCGCACGTAAAGGTGGTACGCCTCCGATTTATGATATTGGTAAAACAAATAGTGATAATTCACATACTATATTACAACAGCACACAATTCAGCCTACTGTGAAGCAATAGAAATAGCTAGAGAAGAGAAATATAGAAACTATATATTTTTGTGATATATAATGCTGTCATCACTAGACTCATTCAAGTTTATTAGTGGGTACACTTCACATTCTATATCTATATTTAACTCCGTATGCTCATAATCATCTTCTAGTTTTATCACATGTTAACCCCGTTTCTGCCACTCATCCACATACATTTTATTAAATTCTTCTTCCTCTAATCGTTTGACATCATCTAGTTTAAACGTTACATTTTTTGGGATACGCTGTTTTTACCTCTGGCCCAAAATTTACTGAATTGGGTTTAAATATGGATTATATGGCGGAAGACGCAAAACTGTGTGACCGTGTGCATGTAACATCCCATCAAATTTGCATCTTACATATTATTCTTTAATATTTTTTATCAACTCATATAATTCAGATTTCTAGGCAGTTGGTTGAAAAGATATGTTTTTGGAAAGAATTAGAATTAAAAGAACCCAATTTAATCGGTGATAAATTATAATTTATCCTAATTAAGAATAGCAATGTGTTAGGTCGACTTTATCTCCAACGCATCTCATCTTACTGGAGGTTAGCTTGCTCCCTTATTTGTTTCAATTCTTTGAACTTTCTTTTTACACAGTTTTCCTCAAAAGGTACGTTCAGATAATTAATTCTACCACTTTATAAACACGTTGATTAGCAAACTTAATTGCTTTTGTCTCTCTAATGACCGACCTTTCCACTCACTGTTACAGTCCCAGTCAGTGACTTCCAGTAGTTGCAACATAATTAAACATTATTTCCAGCGGATTGAAATAAGAAATTCTTCCGTGGATTATATGGCGGTTCATTAGTGGTAGGTGGTAGTTACATATATTATGATTTATTGAGTAATAGTAATATTTATAGAGTATTTATAGAGTAATCCGCATTATAACTTACGCAATATTTGGAATATTGCTCAATACACGTCTGTACGTGGGTTTGACCGAGGTCTAATTGCGTATAATTTGCAATCTCAAGTTCGGTAAATTTTAAAATGAGCTATAATCATGTATTATCTACAAAGAAATTTTTAAGTTAGCTACGAAAAGTCCTTATAATGGTATATTTCGTACCGATCGGGAAGATCTTCATTACCAGCCACTTCCATGCGGGAGATGGAAGTGGTAATTCCTTACCCTCCCCATTTGAATTTAATAATAACGTATTTCCCAACTTGTTAAAAGATAATAATGAGCATAATAATTACTAACCGATTGTGAATAAGTTTATATTATTTCTCCTTGTTTATGTTAATGACACCGTATTCGTAGACAATTATTTTTTACCGTACACTTTTGCATTTTTTTGTGTCTGTCTTTCATAGACGACTTGGCTAAAAAATGTCCAGTCGTGTTATTTTATACCGTAACATTTCACGCATCCAACGCTCCTACTATAATTTTGACCTGTTTCGCTGTAAGCTTTAGCTGAACAGGTCACTAATCATACTATTTCAGCCCTATTTTTGCCTTATATAAGCATGAAAACGTTGGGGTGGGTTGACAGAGTTAATCATTACACTTGAGTGTAAATCTTTTCAAAGCCGGTCTGTAAGCATATTATGTTTAGACATGGAGACTCATTATACGCCTTATTAACTAAACAAAAGATCAATATTTATCATAGGTTTGACTCTTGTGTACCCGCGGACGCTCCCATTTGCAGTGTAACTTAGTTTCGAGCCGGCGACGCCGACGTCGAGCACTAATATATTACATGACATCAGCTGGCAAAGCAAGCATGTGATGTTAATTGATACTAATTGCATGAACTCAGTTGTTGATTTTTGACAATAATTATCCTGTCATAAGGTCTGCTGTATGTTTTACTTATTTCACGTCATTGTGGTTTATGATGAGAAGAATATCCTGAGGTTAGGAATCGAAATGAAATGAATCTTTAACGATGAACAGATATCCTAGAAATTTAAATCACCAGTTTTTAATAAATATTAGTTTCATTTGTACGAAGCCGTAGAAGTGTCGTTATCTGTAATATTTTTTAAAATTCAGACTAAACTGATTTCAGGCTTTAATATCTGAGTTGAACTCTGAATTCAAATTTTAATTAAGACATTAAACACTGATCTTATGAATTTGTGCATAAACAAGTTTACATATGGTTTACAAACATCCAATAACGTTCCCACCTAAACTGGTTTAAGATGTTTATGAATCAAAAATAAGAAAAAAAGTTGAATAGAACCCAATTTTTTTGGATATCAATTTATTTTGATTTAAACATTCATAGCATTAAGTTTTTTAAAAGAAAAAGTATCATTGTTTTACCTCGATAAGGCGCCTCATTTTCGACCAAAGTTGATGTAAACATCTTAGTGAATTTTGGATTTCCAAATATATCACTACATGGATGTTAAGAGGATGACTTCTAAGAATCCCATGTTGGCAACAATGGAAAAGGGGATTTTTAAATAATTTGTGGAATATGCCTATATTATCGCAAGAAAAACTGTCATAAAATCATAAATACTAATTGTTTATATTTTTGTACTAGTTTTTAATTCGGTGCAAATAGGTCTAAAGATAGGGATAGGCTTACAATAATCCGCATAGAGTTGAAAATTGCTTCGAATATTGGGAACATTTCATTATAAATGAAATGTGAAAAGTCCCCATCGATCGAGATCTGAAAAAAAATTTATTCAAGGTCAAAGTTCGAGAAAATGGGTTTTTTGCATTTTCCAGTCAAACAGTAAGTTTCATCATAAAAAAATTAGGAAAACAATTGTAGATCATGCAATTATCTATAAAAATTGTTCTTATTCTTTTCCCCTAAGAATAACCATTTCTGAGATAAAGCGATTCAAAAAGTTGAAAATGTTGTGTTCTCCATAATATGCACGAGTACGCTGCCTATATACATTACTGGACCCGTAGTAATACAAGTAAAATATTGGCCTGTGTAACTTATACGTATAAATTGTATAATTCTGAGAATATAAACACAAAAGAGATCAATTAAGGTGAAGATGTTGATTAATTGGTTTTACTTAACTGCTCGAACTCCAACCGAAAAAAAATATAAAAAACAACAGTTTTTAAATTGTTTGAAAAACAAAATTTAGTTAATTGTGCTAAAGTTTCTAAAGAGGCTGACTCTACTCCACAAGCTGATATCCTACAGCGGAATTCGCTTCCTTTTTTTCTATATATGGAGTTCAAAAAAAAATTACCTGCTTAGATACGTTTTGATAATTCTTTTGTAAAATATACTCGTAACAATAAACAGTGCAATTAGCTTGCCGCCCCCAACCGCAGCTTCTGCTCATCAACATCTATTTCGGGTATATTAACAAGTTCAAGTGTGGCTTGATAATTAACTGGACCCAGAAGACTAGACTTGGAAGTTAATTGACAATACATTTTAACCTCAATACAATTTTTTGCAATTGCAAAAAGGGGTGTAGTGCAAAGCTAAGTGCAAAAAAGACTGCAAAAAGTTGGATATTTTTGTTCATTAGCATTACAATTCATTAGCAGTTCAGTTATCAAGGCCAGCTCTAATGTTGAATCGCCATCAGAAGAGGATTATTGCGAAATGAGCGAGGAGACATCTGATACTCGCTGTTAGAACAATTTACTTGTATCCAGCAGGAAGAAGAATAAGAAGAAAGAATAGGAAAAGAAGAAGTTCCATTAGAATCATTATATAATTATCAATCAGATGAATAATTTTCCCAATTACCCATAATTCATACCGCTTTCATAATTTCCGATGGTACTATTTTTTTATTTAATACAATATTGTTTAATTAAACTTGCCACACTTGAACTTGATAATATACCCGAAATAGATGTTGATGAGCAGAAGCTGCGACTGGGGGAGTACAAGCTAATTGCACTCGTTTATTGTTACGTGTATTTTTTACAAAAGATAAGTGTATTTATTTATGTATTTAGGGCTGAATTTATTCATATATATACGATATATATATATATATATATATATATATATATATATATATATATATATATATATATATATATATATATATAATATAATATAATATATATATATATATATATATATATATATATATATATATATATATATATATATATATATATATATATATATATATATATATATATATATATATATATATATATATATATATATATATATATATATATATATATATATATATATATATTTAACTGTATTTAACTACTTATTTTAGCTCTAGATTTTCGTTTATCTCAAATCACACACACATGAAACTTTTTGCAGCAACAAAAAAGTGATCGATTCCCCGGTCAAAAAGAATTTCACCGAGAGCCATTTTCCCATGTATTTGGTGCGGGGTCCTTTCAGTTGTTATGAAACATGTTTTTGGCTAATTTATCTCGACCAGGTACCGGGTGGCAAACTAAGAATGGACGTCGGCTGTATCTCAGAAACTACTTATCGTAAAACTTTTGGAAAAAATACTAATAAGTACATCAGCCAAGAGAAATCGCTCGAAATTATTTTCAAGTTCGAAAAATACCCGCTAGAGGGCGCAATTGTTATGGCCAATTAGATAACGGAATGCGCTGAGTATGCCTGCCATTTAAAATTTTTATGCAAACGCGCAATAACTGTTACCGACAAACTGACAAAGTTTATATTGGATATCATTAAGGAATAAAATCTCTTTTAAATGAGCCCAAGTTTGTTTAATTCCGTTAACCCAAACCAGAGTAGTTTTAAAAAAAGCAAGTTTAACCTTCCCCCACCACTTTATTTTCTGAAATAGAACAAACGCTATACCTACCAAAAAAGATTACAAATTTCCCAGTGATTACAATAGCAATATTTAAAATACGTGTATATTTTTGAGAGAAAATCCGTTTTCTGATTTGCCATGACAATTGAGCCCTGTAGCGGCAATTTATCGAAATTGAAAATAACTTCCAGCGATTTCTCTTAACCGATTTACTTAATATAATGTTTTCCTAAGGTTATACGACAAGAAGGTTCTGAGATACAGCCGGCCCGGCGTCCATTCTTAGTTGGACACCCGGTACATTCATACATTTATTCCTACTAGCCATATTGTTCTTAATATCAAAGTTCAACTTTCTCATAGTCATAGTGGAAAAAAGTAATTGTAGTCCTTAAATTAAAGAGGTGTCAGCGAAAAATCGTTTCTAAAAATACATCAAGAAATATTCTTGTGTGATTGATATTCGATTTCAGACCGGATCCTTTTTTTAATCAAATCGACATAATAGGAAGAATATGTGAATATTGAGATTACATCTTACGCAACCAGAATGTAATTGTTGGATATATGTCTATTCTTGGAAATTCTAAGAACGATATAACGTACGTTGCACCTTTCAAATGAAAGGTGCAAAAATTGATTTTATTGATATTACATAAAAATGTTCTTTCTTATAGGTCCCTATACCTCGGCAGCATAGAATATAATCTATATAAAAAAATCTCATATCCGGTGAGACATTCGAATGGTGTGTATATTGTTTGTCGGTTAGTATTAGATTTCATTTTCCTGCCAACTATATTTCAATAGTTAAACAGAGATAAAACTCATTGCAAATACAACAGTAATTTATGCTTAAGACGAGTAAGCAGTATAATTAATTGTTTAATCTGAATTTAATTGTCAGGCAGACTTTCGGAATATGCGATCTATTTTGTAGATTAAGAATTAGCGTTGAACCTCAAAGGTTGAATCCGTCGGAGTATTGACCAAACTCTAGTAAATGTTAGCCGTGTTGATGCCACAAATTCTCTTTGGAAGTCAGTAGCTGTCGTTCACAGACACTAGTTATTTACCTAACAGTTAGGTACGGAAAGTGATACTCTTCCGCGCGCTGATTGCAGTTTACCGAACCAATCAGCACCAATTTGTTGTGACAACAGAGACTAAACTTAATAATACCAAAGAGATTTATACGATTTACCATTTTAACAAATTAATATTATTTAGGATTTAATTATAAGGTATGAGGAAAAACATTATCACGTATTCTAATACCTATTTTTCCTACCTAAATACCTAAGTTCCTACTTAACCCTCCTAGGCACACCCCGAAAATTTGTAAAAATGGTAGAAGTTACGATGACAGAATCGACAGCAGCTATAAGAGTACAATGAAGAGCTTAGCGAAGAATTTAAAGTGAAAGTTGGGGTAAGACAAGGAGACGCTCTCTCGGCAGTGCTTTTCAACTTAATGCTGGAAACAGCTACCAAAAAAATCAGTAGAACTGGAAGCATCGTAAATAACATAACGGACGTGTTCCCTACCTGCTGTACACCAACGACATCCCACAAAGCGACGGAGTAGTTGCGACAACGTTCGCCGACGACACTGCTCTGCTCGCTACTGACCAAGGAATACAGTCAGCCACGAACAAACTTCAAACAGCAGTCAACAATGTCACCACTTGGACAAAGAAATGACGCATCAAACTAAATGAGACTAAATCGATTCACGTCAGTTTCACCAACAAGAAATATGACTATACTCCAGTGATTGTCAACCAGCAAACAATCCCACATGCCAACGAAGCAAAGTATCTAGGCATGGGCATATGTGCAAAACTTCGATGGAAAACACATGTGAAGAAGAAACATGAGCAATTAAACCTCAAATTCAGACAAATGTCTTGGTCCTCGGACGTCACTCTGAGTTATCAATACACAACAAACTGCTTATCCACAAGCAAATTCTGAAGCCCATATGGACTTATGGCCTCCAACTCTGTGGAATGCATTAATAATCCAACATTAAATTAATTCAAACGTTCCAGAATAAAGTACTTTGAAGCATCGTCAAAGCGCCGTGGTACATTCACAATGAAGACATCCATCGTGACCTGAATATGTCTATTGTTGAAAATGAGATGAAGAGGTTTGCAGACAAACATCAGAAGAGGCTAGAAAACCACGAAAATGCTGAAGTGATATCATTACTCGACAACAACGGACTCGTTCGACGGCTAAAGAGACTCAAACCGTTCGAATTAGTGTAGTGACAGTGAAAGTGCCTAGAATTCTAAGCATAATATGTGTATCACATGAACCAAGAGATTAGTGTTATGTGGATTAGTGTGTCACAGGATACTTATCTAGTGACCAGCTAAGTCTAGTTATTAAGAAAAAATTGTTAGATAGATTCAATCTAGTTACAATGTTCAACGTCCATGGGGCGTTTTTCTAAAATAATATAAAAATATTTAAATTCTTAGACTAGAAATTTTTTATTATATATTGAATTATAGAGTCCAGAGGTAAAAATCGAAACGTCGACTGCAACAAAAATTGGTTTATCATAATATGAAAAGCAATTTTTGTAGCAGTCGACGATTCGATAATTATTAAATCATCCTCAGGACTCTATGAACAAATATATTATATTTGTTCAGCCCAAAAACATTTGTTCAGCCTTCTAATTTCGTAATTATTTTCAAATTATTTTGTCCATTTAATACAAAATCGGATACAGGATACTTTGTATATTCATTGTGTAATCAAATGTGTGTTAAATCCCCGAGATGAGCTAATCTAGTCATAGAAAACTTGTTGCTTTTCAAAAAATATTTGGTAGCATTTGGATGACTGACAACGCGATGCTGCAAAAAATAATTTTGTTTACGAGATCGGCATAATACATTATGATAACATATATACAATAGGGAACATGACATTTTAAATATAAAAATAATACTAGAAAGCATAAGGTAACGTTGTAATAAAACGTGTACCTCAAAAGAAAACAAGATTTCTAATTCCGTGCGATCAGTATGAAGCATCTCATCAGCGATAAAATTGAAGCGGCCCAAAACTAGCTGTGACGTCACAAACTACAATCGGTAGGCGTTGCGCCGGAAAGTGGCCGAATGAAGTATGAAATCAAGCGGTCGAGTGCTGGGATCTCCCCCCCGTAGCCGACCGAATCGGTCTCCTCGTCGTTTGTATATTGTAGGCTGTAGTGTCACGACTTTGAACCTGCGTGAAACAGTTCGCACTAATAATTTATAACAAATTTATTATTCGGAATTAAGGCGTCATATTTTGCATATCTTATTTTTCAGTATGGTGAATCATTCTTATGCAATAAAAAAAAATAGAATCTTCCATATTAGTGTTTAGTGGTATTTGTGAAAAACTATTAATTATTTAATTACCGTTATTTTAATTTACATGGACATGAGGAAGCCTAACAATAACTTTTAAACAGAAAATATAAATCTAACAATAGTATATTGTGAGGCTATCGCGACTTTGGGGAATACTTGGCATCTCCTAGAACTGTTCTGATACAGTGTGAACTCATGAGGTATACATTCTCATACTCTATGACTAAACAACGAATATACTCATCTCAACTAATTCAAGACCAAAAATATGTTTAAAAAAACAGTATCTACATTAGCCTCTAAAGAAATTTTTAATTGTAGGAAACATGTCCAGTATTATTATAAGTAGAGTTGTAAAATTAAATGACAATAATGTACCGCCCATGTTTAAATTAGTTTATGTGCCATATAAACAGCGGTAAATAAATGTAGCATGAATATGTGTGTTCATTAAATTTAGTAATAGATATATCATTGTTTTCCTTGGCAATTTCCACGTTTATTGTGTTCGTGATTGTATATTGTACGTTAAAATCAATACGCTTTTCCTTTGATGCCTTTTAATCTATAATTTATCTAGTTTAATTAGCACGTACGTGATACATTCTTACATAGTCTAAAAAAATAATGCCAGCGTATTCTGGTAAGAGTCAAGAATCTATTTAATACAAATTAACAGCACCGAAATTTAACTTTAGGTACAACGTCAAGCAGTCTGTGAACTGATTTAAGGTATGAGTGGCTAAATAAATAATTTTAGTTATATGCTGAAATCATAGTTTTAGGGTATTCTATTGCCTATTCATTTGAGTAAAATATTGATTTTCATTCATTTTCTTATATAATAGGAGCCGTTGAAATTATATAATAATAATAATAATAACAATAATAACAGTGTTTATTCATCTTTAAATACAATTGTATAATCTATAATACAAATTATAGGAACAAACACTAGTAATCACAGAAGTCTCGATAGATACTTATAGGTACGTGATAAGGATAAACAGTACAGTAGACTTCATGGTGCTCTTAATAGCACATTAATTTTTGTGACAATAATAGTTTTATAAACACTAAGTTCAACACTTCAGTACATCGGTAACATTTCTAACATTTCTACAGATAACTAAATTTATGTGTCTGGTAAACAGAAATTAAATATTTTTTTTTAATTTAAATTATAATGTGCATTACAGTAGGTAGTTTACTATTCTAATATACATTGGTTGATTATATTACTAAATAACAATCTGTCATTTTGCCTAATCCATAATTTTAATCTGTTTTTGTAATTATTATAAGAATGTATCTCTTGTATTTCTCTAGGGATAAGAATATACAATCTAGGTACCAGGTATGTAGTACATCTTTTTCCATTTGTTTTGTCACAACGAGGGTATAATATAGCCTCAGGTCGGCATGTATTATAAGGATGTTCATGGGGAGCTAAACTAATTTTGCATTGTTTCAAGTAAAGCATTATTCTTAGAAAATATAGCTGCCTTAAGTCAAATATATTGGATTCCTTATACAATGAATTACTAGAATATAAAATATTTATCTTGTATATCATTCTTAGGATCCACTTTGTAGAAAACGTGAACATCGCAGAGATAAGTCATACACACCTCCCCATCCTATAATACCATACGTTAATAACGATTGTATTAAAGAAAAATACATAATTCTCAATTGCTGAATATTCAAAAAACCTCGCAAGTATTTAAATTTAGGTATCAAACCCCTTATCCGTCCTACAGGCTGTTTCATTTGTAACTCCCACCTCATATGTCTGTCAATATAAACACCCAGATATTTTACCGAAGACGATTTAAAAATTTGCATATTGTGACCTACGCTTAACGGACCCAACTCAGGGAGACCTGTGTTGTAAGAAACAAAAGGTAAGTACATTGTCTTTCCATAATTAGCTTGTTATACTGCAACCATTTAACAATTTCTTGAAACTCATTTTATATTTCTCTTTTTAAGTTTAGCCAGGAAGATGACGTATTTACAACAGCTGTATCGTCAGCAAAACTAATGATCTTACCGCGTGTCTTAAGGCTTAATAAACTGATGATATAAACAGTGAAAAGGACTGGTCCCAATACCGTCCCTTGGGGAACACCATAGGTAACCGTCTGCAAATCACTCTGAACATCATCCAGTTGCACCAGCTGTTCTCTGTGTGATAGATAGCTTTCAAATATTTTATACGATTTTCCACGTATTCCATATCTATTTAATTTATTCAACAGTCTTTTATGACACACCGTATCAAAGGCTTCAGAAAGGTCGAGAAGTATGCTGATTATAGAAGTTTTTTTATCCAATGCTTCATAGACATATGATGTTAATTGATGAATCGTGTCATCAGTCGATCGTCCCTCTCTAAACCATAGTGAGGGTTCGATAATATTTTATATTTATTTAAAAAATTACAAAGTCGTTTGTTTATTACTTTTTCTAAAACCTTTGAAATGTTTGACAAAAGAGAAATTGGGCGATAGTTCCCTATATCTAACTTACTACCACTTTTGTATAGTGGCTTTATCACAGCACATTTTAGAATTTTTGGAAAATATCCCACCACCAAACACTTATTTATTAGGTAAGTTAATGGTTGAACTATTTCATGTCGAATTTCTTTTACAGTTTTTGATTGCATTTGATCTAATCCTGGTGTTACCTTTTCTTTTAGATTATTTATTATATCTAATATCTCTAATTCATCAGTTGGGTACATAAACATTGTATTTTCCAAGCATTGGTATTTTTGCAGCTAATTTTTCTCCAATTGTACTATAATGATTATTGAAATGATTAACAATTTTTTTTTGCAGGTGACCCTTGACCTATCTAATAATTCAATTTCCTGTATATCCGTTTTCTGTTTCGTATGATCGCAAATGTTTCTTACACACTCCCAAAGGGATTTTGATATGTTTTTATTATCCTTTATTATATATAAGCTCAAATTCTATTATTAAGTTTTAAAAAATTACATCTATCTGCTACAAACGTTATGGGAATTTGAATTTGAATACGAGTGTCTCACCGTCTTGAGTATATTAATTCAAGATAACATTCCAATAATTTCAATTTACAAATCCACCAACAATTTCTACATTATGGCGCTTTCAATGCGTATTATAGCATCAAATAATGCATGAATTTAATTTATTTGACATTGAAAATTGTACAGTTTGATATTGAATCAAGAAGTGGCAGTTTAAGTGGCTACTTATAAATAATTATATCGGATGGTTTAGGCTTTTGTTACTTCGTCCTTTATTATTTTCATATTTTTGTTAATATAGAAAATATTTTAAATCTGTTACAGTTTGTTGTATAACGCTTGCACGCCCGCTAACGTCCACCCTGTATAAAGTAAATATGTTTCTCTTCATATTAGTACAACCGCAAGAACAATGAATACATAATTTATTTCATAATTCCAAATTAATTATTATTATTCAAATTGTAAATTCACATATTTTATATGTGACAGATTTTTTGTATCAACGATTCAGAAAACGGCAACTTAAAAAAGAGAAAAGACAGATAGCAGCCAGAACATCTTTAGCGAGCGCCCTTAG
The DNA here is from genome assembly GCA_964058915.1 of Tetropium fuscum. Classification (NCBI taxonomy): domain Eukaryota; kingdom Metazoa; phylum Arthropoda; class Insecta; order Coleoptera; family Cerambycidae; genus Tetropium; species Tetropium fuscum. Next base: position 307,326 of record CAXKVY010000573.1, on the reverse strand, counting down.
CCGTCTATCGCGGTTGTTTTGAGCCATTAGTGTCTCGAGGTGCAGTCTCAGGAAGGCAAGCTAAGTTTTTATGGGTTGCCAAGTCAAGCTAGTAGGGTGTACTTGACAAGATACCACAGGAGAGAGATATCCCTGCAGTCTTCAGGGAACTAATCCGATTTCTACTTACTAGCTATCTAAGTTATCCAAGAGAGTTAAGAATAATATGATTTAAACCAGATTATGCGGGAGTGAATACTACATATAGTTTTATACCTAACATTTGATATAGTGTGCGCTGTATGCAGTATATATGCAGTGCAATGCAGTTCAATAATGCGCGTTCGTATATTTTTGTATAAGAATCTGTTGGTGTAATAATTATTAATAATTTTGCTTTGAAATTTTATTATTAATTAATAAGGTGCATAATTTAATACATATAATTAGAAAGTTAACATCCAAATCTAGTAAATAGTAACAGTGTAAAAAATATTTTTATGTAAACCATGACAGCTGCTGATTTGATAGGTACTCCTTTGATTGATTGACAATTATCAATACTATATTATGTACCTGAGTTAAGCTACACCATCTAACTACACCATGTTATCTATACTATCACGTACCTACGCATAAACTATTGCCGAATATTATAATTAATATTGGGATTCATGGAAGTTAATTTATTGTTAATTGTGGTTTTAATTTTTGTGTTGATGTAGTGTCTACATTTGTCTTTGTTCAGTAGTACTGGCAAGTGATAATCTGTGTTAATGATTATGTCTATATATGTTTTGATCTCCTTAGTATTAAAATTTGTTTTAACCAGCATCGCTTGGTTTGATTTGTCTATTTTGTCTTATAGAATTTCTCGGGTGGCGCCCGCACATAATTGACATACAATACCACATTACAATAAATCGGTAAATATTACATAAAACTATATTAGCGCAAAAAAAAGGAAATAAAATGAATTAAACTGTATGACGTGACTGAGCAGCCGTGGCAAAATTTGATCACCTACATTCTGGTCTGGTAGGTAGGCTCACAGTTAGTTGGAACACTCCCGGGTGATTTCACATATAAAAGCAAATGGCACGTGAAATGTAGTAAAATAGAAAGCGAAAGTATGTATCTGATACATCCCTTGAGATCTGATATACTTTTACAACACTACCGTACTTTAAAAGCAAATAGTGCAGGCAGTAGCGGAGCTGGTATGGACAGAGGATGTATTCTCTGGCATTTTAATATTCCTGTCCGTCAGGGAACTTGATGTTTATCATGATCAGCTAATCTCAATTACAGTCGCAGTTAATCTCAATTACAGTGTGCCATATAAACGTGAGGATTGCAATGTATACCTTGATACAACGTACTATAATTTATTTGAAAGGTGCATACGAGCGACGGTGTGGCGAATCATAAATAGCGAAATTGTTTGGATTCTCAAGGTCACACAGCTTAAAATGCATCTCAGGATTTTCAACTGCGATTATAGTTTCTGATAAAATTAGGTTTAGCAAGAAACATATTTTTATAAGGTATTTACCTACATATTTTATAAATGTATATTTTATATGAAAAACCGTTTTTGCCCAAATGTAATTTTATGGCAAAAGAAACTCACAGACTCACCAACATTAAGCCTTATTAAAAAAATTTAATGAAATTAAATTAATTTTGGAGGGGGGGTATTTATTGTAGTTATTAAGATTAGAGAAGGACGTGGACTTGCCCTGTCCTCTTAGGCAAGCTCTAAAACTCCACGATGACGTATATAGTTAATTATCACATTTAAAATGTACATAAATATGTTTCAGTAAGCACTGTCTAATTGAATGCAATATCTACAGTTCCAGTTTAACACGTTTTTCAGGTGTTTTGCTGACACGTGTTTTATTAATTTGGTAACATAAACGGGTCAGAAGCATGAAACATATTTTCATTCATGATCATTCTCCTCCAAATAACAAATATGTGAAACAATAAATCACTTTTTTTACATCCAAAAATCTAGTTATGCTTATTATAAATGTGGATAATAATCTAATAATTAATCTATGCCTATGCTTACATTCCACTGTAATATATGCACACGACGCGCACTAACTCGCTGCTGAACAAATGCTGACCGCTTTAACCCGTTGCCACCTCATACATGTTTTTTGTATCATGGTTTAGGTGGGTTGGTAAAATGTGTCCTATTATAAAGTTGTTTCTTTAGTGTATACGGCGCAATCTACTAAGATTTTTTTCGCTCATACACATATGAATCTGTACGTGGTAACCGAGGTACACATATTCACTTACGGTAACGACTAAACAGTCCGTCTACATGAGCATAATATGGGATCACGTTAGTCGTTACTCTACTACATCGAACATAAGCATGCTACAATATTTTTGAAAGTGTTAAAAATGTCAATAAAGTGGGTAATATTGTACAACGTAATACGAGTCTACAACCAAAAGCCTACACTTGTTGCACTTGTACGTCTTGTATTACATGCACCCAGTGTTCGCGGGTCACCACGCCATCTCACCTAATATACTATGTCATCTCTACTATACACATAGGCTGAGATGTTGCAACTACGAGAAATAAAATGTTTTTTTCCAACATATCCATTTTTATATCCTGTCAAGTAATTGGTCGTTATTTAATACATTGTCTGTTTACGGCCTGAATCCGTTTCTTTTATTTTTATTATTATACCGTTTTATGTTAATTTTAAAAAATATCCGTCATCTTTCCTCGATTTACTCTGTATATATATATATATATATATATATATATATATATATATATATATATATATATATATATATATATATATATATATATATATATATATATATATATATATATATATATATCAATGGTAGATTTTGAGATGTCATTTAGTTTAGGAACCAGCCGAGCTGATTTGATTTGACATATTTCCATAAAAATAAATAATTAAAAATAATGCCATAATAAATTTATTACACTACGTAAAAACTCCGAAACCCGATTATGCAATTCTATACGGATGAAATGGTAAGTATAGGTTTTAGTAAGAATATTATATTTGACATATTTATGTATGCCCTAATACCTAGGGCACACGAGAACATTCTAACAAACACGGTAAATTTAAAAAATAATTATTAATTTACATTTCATCTCAACCTAGGTTTATACGAAAAGTGAAATCTTGTTATCATATTACTTTGCTCTAAATGAGTTCTTAAAGTGTTTACGCTTGATGAGCTTTTTAGCTACATAACAGTAAATAAGTCGGGGTGCAGCCAAGTAAAAAAGCTTCTCTATTAAAAAGAAATTGTTATTTAAATTTGAAATTGCAATATTTCATCCCACTAAGTGAGAAAACCTAATCGTCGTTACTTAAAATTCTGTCTCGCTTCCCAAAATTTTATTAGTGTTTATTTCTTTACTAATTTTATCTTTACTTACTAACATTGGCTCATCCGCCATTTTCTCGAATTTAATTGATCCCTTTTAAATTTATATATCAACGTCATTAAAGTCCGAGAAATTAATAAATCCGAGTAGTCTTCGAGAAATTCATTGTTTGCTCACAAAAAAATAAAATTAATCTCACATTGCCTTACAAATAAATTCACCGAGGGGTTATTATTCGGTGAAATGGTCAAGTAAGTTGTTGTCAAAGAGAGTCATTATGAGAAGCATTGTCATTGTTCGTGTTTTCTCTAATCTATAGGGAGTTACTATAATGGACCTTCAATCAACGAATGGACTTAAAAGACTAATAAAATGACAATTTTATTTACATATAAATATATAAATATAAATTACAAAATACCACAATAACATATTAAATAAGTGCACTATTGTAACAAACAATAGTAACAAACTAATAAAAATGGTATAAAAATAGCAATCACAAAAATCAGAATAAATGTTTAAAATGGCAAAAACGCACGACTCTACTATTCATTTTATTGAATTATGTATTCTTTAAAATAATAATCCGGGTGTGTTTCTAATAGGTTCGCATGATGCTACAATGCGATCTCTTAAATTCTCTATATTTTCAACGGGAGTTGAATAAAGCAACCTTTTAAGAAAACCAAGGCAAAAATCCAACGGATTTAATTCTGGAGATCGGGCGGGCCAATTCTGGGGGCCTGCTCGGCCTATCCAACGATTTGGATAAACTGCGTCTAAGTGGCGAGAGGCGTTGTCAATACTAAAATGGGCTGGAGCGCCATCATGAATCAATCATAGTTCTTGCCTAATTAGAGACAACTCTTCTTTAAGGATATGGCAGTACGCGTCTCCATTTAATCTCATTGGAAGAAAATATGGGCCAATTAAATAATCATCAATGACAGCAAGCCACACATTTAATAAAAACGTGGAGTCTCTTCAGCCCATATGTGATTATTATGGATATTTATCATAAATTCTCTCTAAAAGTTACCCTCATCAGTAAACAAAATACGAAATAAAAATTGTGGAACTTGGGTGATCATTTGAACTATCCATTGACAAAAAATTAGACGAGGTAGAAAGTCTCGAGGTAACAGCGCTTGTATTCGTTGGCTTGTATGGTACGGATACAACTCCTGTTCTTTTAAAATTCTAAATACCGTGGAATTGCTTACATTTAATATATAGGCAATTTTTCTTGTACATACTTGTTACAGGAAATTTTTCTATTAAATTAAGAACAGCCTCCTCTAGCGGCACGGTTCTTACTTCTCGAGCACGTCCGCAATCGGTAGTTCTTAGAAAATACCATTTTCTAGTAGATGTTGATTAGGTAATGTTCGTTCTTGATATAACTGAGCGTAAAGCCGTTGAACTCCTAATGCATTTGCATCAGCACGACCATATAGAACACATATCTGCCATTTCGGCATTTGTATAGTTTACCATTTTAACAAGCCGTGCCTATCTATTTTAACTGTAAAATTGCGTTAAAGTAACAAAATTATACTTAAATGTCATAATGACTTTATTTGACAACAGCCACTTTTTCACCGAATAACCGTGTTTGGTTTCTTTACCCCCTCGTAACAATATCTCAGGATTACAAAAATTGTCACAAACTACCATTTTATTAGTGCAAGTTGTTCACCAAATTTCATTCTTCTAAATTCTTCCATAGTGGAGAAAATAAATAAAAACATTTTTTGCCCCAATTTTAGAGGTAACTTAGAAGGGAACGGGTTTTGGAAAACAATATTATACAAAAGATTCACCTTAATTTTTACTGAAAAATCACTCTCTAAAATAAAATATTTCTCATCAATTTAGAAACACTTGTATATATATATATATATATATATATATATATATATATATATATATATATATATATATATATATATATATATATATATATATATATATATACATATATATATCGAAAAAAAATCTTGAGTGTGTAGCAATTCATTACATAGATAAATAATCAAATAGATGAATAATAAGGAAGACGCACTAACCAGTTGCATATTTGGACATATATACATATATAAGTTCTTTCACCTTCATTGAGGATTTTCAGAGTGATGTACTATTTGTTTTATTGATCATTTATACTTGAATTTAAAATATTAATACTCCAACACTTTCAGGGACATTTATGACAATAGTTTTTGACGGAATTGACCATCCGTTTTGTGTTTTCTAACACAAACCTATTCTACTATTTATATTTGTTCTATTTGAACATATTATATATAAAATCATAAGGCATACAGCTATCCAGAAGATGTTAAACTTTAAAATGCATAAAATCTTGTAGAATCTATTAAAACAACTACTTTTCCTAGCCATGTGCTAGAAAATATTGAATTACATATACAATAGAATTCTGAAGCATTTAAAGAGGGAGTGATAGAGAAATTGCTTGCTTAGTCAAAACTAAAATTTGATAATATAGACTCATAATAATAATAAAGATTTTAGATAAAATTGTCAATAAAACAAAAGGGAAAAAAACTAATCTCTATATTTAAAAAATACAACAAAACATTAAAGTTAGTAAGTTGTACATTTTATATTAAAAAACCCTGACAAGAGAAACAACGATTAAAAATGCTAAAAGAAACTGAACCAGAGCATTGCCTTCATTCTCAAAATTTGTAAAAAAATCTGATTTGGTGAAAATCATATTAAAATGTATGCCAATTCGAACGCATTTCCCTTCATTTTAACGGTTGAAACCATACTTCATTTAATGAATTTGTTGTAAAATTCTGATATAAATTCAAACGTTTTCCCTGATTTGCTATTGTGATTCTTAATATTCCAAAATTTTAAAGATATCTGAAATCACTTTATCACAAGAATGTATACCAGTTTTCATGTCCAATATCTAAGATATATTTAGCAAATAGCGATTTGTTTGAGTTATATTTAATCATCTTAGGTGCTCTTCGTTAGGAGTTGGAAAGTTCTGCCAATATGCTATACATTACAGTTACAAGTTAATTTTTAAATTCATTATCTGTTTATATAATCTATCTTTTATTTATTGTTTATTTATATTTTTTGAAGGTAGTTTTAAAAGTAAAATTTTAAAAATTATGTAGATATAGTGTCTAAAAATAAATATATTATAAATATTATATTGATTATATAATATATATTTGCTACATTACTGGCCTTAAATTACCAGCTATTAAGTTTCCGTCTACAACCGACCAATTTGCTCTTGTCTCATTTGTCTTTTGAACGTTCACATCGTCAATATTGATTCAGCGGTTTACTGCCTATAACTATATTAACTTCATCTCAAACTGGAATATGGCGGAAATCCTTCGCGTATTATATACATATTAGAGATCTTATTGTCCTCTACAGTTATTAAATTCTGAAGCTTCTTTTATTTATTCCGTATAATGAAAAACCTTACTACCACCATCAAAGTAACAAAAAATTAACAAAAGTACATTACAAGAGTTACAAAGTATATTACAAAATCAAGAAAGTAATAGGTACTTGTTATACCGGTTCGTTTTGGAATAAAATGAATCATATTGTCAAGTGCAAATAAAATTTTGTAAATAAATAATCGTAATCGTAGTTGCCTGCTAATTTTTGAAAATTAGCATATTCTTCAGCCGTATCAGAACTTGACATTTTTAAAAAAATAAAAAGTTTTAAAACACCGTATATGTACACTAGATATCCGATCGCCGTAGATATCCGCCGATCGTAGTTAAATCGATTGGTCACCGTAAGATGGCATGTTTATTTTAACAAATAGGTAGCTGTAAAGCCACGGCTACGCACCCACGCGGTAATGCTGATCATACAACGATTAAGGATTTACCTCATAATTCACCTATCATAACACATAACTCATTTATCTCATAATTATTTTAGCCCAAGAGCTTAGGTAAAAAATACTACAAAAGGGGCTATAAGACAATGCCAGTAATGAGGTTTAAATTTCTATTTGGCACAATAAAGCCTAGAAAACATAATACTTTTTAATTATCTCATATATAAATACATATAAATAGTAGTATAAAAGTTTTTCGCATGTTTTCGAAATATAGAGTTGGTGTCTAAAAAAAAATCGATTTTTAAATTAACTTCTTAAAAATCCTTTAAAGATTTTTATGAAACATGATATATTTTTTAGCAGGAGCCACTTTTATGTAATTAAAAAACAATTTCAGTGATGCTAGCGATATTTATGTTTATTTGTGGTAAAAATTATTGTAAGCCACTTTTTAGTGTATGATAGATGGTACTTTTATTGGTAGATGATGGTAGATGAAACAATTAAAAATACCTGCTTTTTTTTTCCTTGCAAGTCCCCGAGCCATGAGACAAAAACCTAAAATTGCTTAGTCAGAATTTTCTTAAAGTTTATCAATATGCAAACTACATTAAAACTAAAGAAAAAACTTTATTAAACCTTTTTCTTAATTGCCACTTAATTTTTTGCTTACAGTATGATTTTAATTTAAACGTAGTTATTAACAAAATATACATTGCAATTTTAGAACCTTTGGGTTTTTGTATTATCGTTTTGGGAACCTGCAAAAATTTATTTTTGTTTTATTGTTTCATGTTAATCAATGTAAAATAAAATCAAGAGTCAAAAAAATATTGTTAATGGTTACTCTTTAATAAGCTGAACGTACATATCAAACTCAAAAAAATGAGTGCTCTACAATGATTTTTGTCATAACTATTTTGAACTAGGAACTAGGTAATTTTTGCTAAGATGTTTGGTATTGTGAAATATCTTTTTTAATTAGGTACATGCAATGTGTTAGTTTTTATGTTTGTTATAGTTTGTTTGTTGCTTAAGAATAGCAAAGGAAAATTAAATTTTTCTTGCCACACAAATTATTGTTTACTTTTTGTGTCAATGTGGATTCGGCGACCCCGGCGGGATTTGGTGGAAGTTTTATGGGCCTACTACTAATTTCTGATAACCGACCTCAAATTCCTCTAATATGTACGCTATTTTTTACCAATAGCATGATGTAATAATCTTTCAGTTCTGGGAATCGTTAATAATTGATTTCTCCGCCACCATGAGGAAATCTTACCGAATTATTATTCACGAGCTTCATCCACCGATCACTGCCTGACTTGCATATTCTTGCTACTTCTCTTTGTGTCCTACCACTTTACAACATGCCAAACTGTTCATTTAATTAATCAGCGCTAAAACGACGGAAGGGCATTTTGTGCAAAAGTACTTGAGATGCTTAAAACTGCCAATAATAACAAAATTATTTAAATGTGTATTTTTTGCAAGGAGGAAATGTAAACAATAATAAAATAATGTCTTCCACAGTATCCAAGATATTCAAAATCTGAAAAGAACAAATTCAGGAAGATTTCTATTAGCATACGGGGTGATACATTCTGACAGATCGCTTCCGGCAGACACTCATCCTACTATAGATATAACTTCGTCGACTGATATCCGTGGATTTCCGTAGATGTTTATGGATCTCCATTGATTTCTGTAGATTTCCGCGTATTTCTTTCAAAAAATAGATTTCTGGTGTACACATATTGGCCCCTCGATTATTATATAGGGAGGCGTATATCCCAGTGCCATAAGTCATTGTCAATATGTGAAAACACTGTTCACAAAATTATTTTTAAAATTTATTGGCTCCCCACTTTTCAGTTGTATACAAATTATTAAATTTTAAACACTTGAAACTTATATGTGCATAACTCCTAACTTAACTAACATTACTTAACTAAAATAAAACATTTGTGTTAACTATAAATATAATTAAAAAGTTACATCAGGGCTGATTAGGTTCAGCCACTAGCTATTATTATAGTGAAGATTATAATATCAGTTTTTTGTCCCAAAATTTTATTACATATTTTATTATATATTTTATTATATATTAAAAGCCTGTGCTGTGATTTTGCAATGAAAATTCTACACCTGTCACTTTCAACCAATCAAAATTGATTTTTTGACAGATCACCATGCATGGCAACGCATTTATTTTAGTGGAAATTATTTCCTCTTGGGTATCCAACAGCGAATTAAATCGAAAATTTTTTCTCGTTCTAATAACAGAATAATATTTTTTAGCAATACTGGTTTTTATTTCTTTATTTACTTTTGCTACATTTCAATTATATAGTCAAGATGTTTTCTGTATTCTTCGGACACCTCCTTTCTTCTTAAATGTGAAAAAGCTGGGCTTTGAATTGGTCGAATTAAATATCTATGTCTAATGAAATATATGTAATATTTACACACTATTTTATTTACCATTTTTCCATTTAGCACATTCAACTTTGAGTAGTTTAAAAGCAAATAGGTATTCCTGAACAATTCGAAACATCTTTTCTTCTTTTAAATAGAAACCGCAATATTATATTAATGCGGGTAAAAAAACTGGTACGATGATTGTTCATTACATCAGACAATTTTATGCATATTTTACATACAGCATGATTTTCAAATCGATATATTTTTAAAACATTGCATTCGTTTCGCCTGCACAATATTCTTTTTTACCACAAAACACGAGTTTTTGCTGACGTTTTGTATTGTCAAAATACAATGATCACAGCCCCCTTTGATATTCGCTGACACTGGTTATGAATGCTGTACAATAAAGCGCGTATGGAAAATTAATAAAATCGCAAAGAGAACAATTTTCCACCACTTGTAGTTACTCAATACTTATGTAAAATTGAAAAATGTACTATGTTCAGTCAACAAAAATCAACTGGCTGTTATAGGCTGCCATAAAAGTTTGTTACACCGCGGGTATTATGCCCTCGGGTGTATATAATCGATTAAAAACATAATTTGAAGACCACAATTTTTTTTGTATTACCAAATAAAATACATGACCAGCAGCACTAACTTTCTTTATATGAACTTCCACATAACCACTGATAATTATCATATCAAGAAGATTGAAATGTTCAAGAACTATCCCTTTCCCAACCTCTTCCCATTTGTGCTCTAAAAATATTAGTTTTTTTAAAAATATCGGTAAATACTAGAAAACGTGATTATATTGTAAGAAACATTTTTTACCTATCTTTGCCATCTCTTAAATACAAACCGTTTGGCGGTTGAATAGCCTCGCTTTCTCAAACGGTCACCGAGACACAGTCATGTGAACATTTCACATAATTATCATATAATATCTATAAACTGTAGCAATAAACACTTGGTCAAGCACCCCTAAGCGCGCCTCAGCCTGGCGAAAATCAGATATTATAACCACCTCACATGAAGGGGCAGGATGGGAACAATAGCGATAGTGTATTATTTATGGACATGCAGTGTTGCCAGATGTGACTATTTATAGCCACTTGGGATATCTTTTTCACAAAATTGGCGTCGTGTTTTAACGTTTGGCTACTGGCGCAAAAAGTGATTCTATGGAAATATTCTTGTGGTTATAGAGGAAGCCAAAAGATGGAAAGAGGCTGAAATGTTGCGTTTAGCAACATATACTAAAATTTCTGGTGAATTCATCTACCGCATTTCTGACAAAGATTTTAGAAAAAGACAGAGGTTCATTACATCCCCCATAACTTTTAGATGCAAAAGAAAACAGGAACGTACACTTCATAAACCAACGCTACTTTTGGCTACTTCACACTGAAAATGTGGCTACCGCGCAATACAAACAACTGGCAACACTGTGGATATATATGACGCGATGTAGAAGACCGAAACTGTGTAGATGTGAAGAGGAAACGCCAAAATATCTTGCAATTATTTTAACACGTTGGCAGACAACGACGGCTATGGACGTATATGTGTGTACTGTGTACTGCGTACTGTGCCTGCTGTGGCACCTCAATTTTACGTCGTATATAGCTGCCTAACAAAAATAAAAAAATATTTAAAAACATTAATATGTAAATATGTAACATCTTTTCTTATAATGTGACTGACGGCTATAGCCGTTTGATTTTTTTACACTGTAATCAACTTATTTATGAACCGTATATATCAATATATTTTTTTTAGTGCAAACACATATGTGACGCAATAAAGACAATCAGTAGTCACATGTCTGTCAGCGTGATAATTTGATTTTTGATAAATGTAATAGGAATATAATAGTGTAGGCCAAATTTTACAGTAAGCATCAGCCTCAGTTGCTTCAGCCACGGACTTAAAGAGTTATGTGTACACTACTGTACTGTATCTTATACAGGTTTTGAGATTTGACGGGTTTTCATCACAGTATAATTTATACTCTGAGAACAGTATCAGTAATACTAAATCACGTGAGTTGATTTCACTATAATTCAAATTGGATAACGACGTATTTATAAGCTGTAACCGTTAAATGAATTCACTCAACGCTATAACCTAATAATTTTTAAACAAAATCATTAGAACATAGCAAAAATTTACACCACGGGTCTAAAGTACCTTTTAATATACGTTGTAATACGTAAGTTTTTGTAAAAAACTTTGTTTTGAGTTTTATTTATATAAGCTTTGGAGTACCAAAGCTTATCAACTTGCATACCTATTATGCGAGTCATATGAAAATTGACTCTGTTAACGGTCGAGATTCAACGGACGTAACAAGTTTATGCTTAATAAAACGAGATTGACAGGTGTTGCTGTATAACCGGAATTATCTGAAATCCTTGGGGCATGTAGATAGATATACCAGTATATACCCTATACTCAAATAATCGATTAACTGAAATTGCCCGACAAAAGCACAAGAAACATCTGAGTGAGATGACAATAGAACATCTGGTCGCACTTTTCACACTATTGTTTAATAAGATTTTGGTCCATCTGAGGTTGGTATCCAATATGCCATTAGCAAGCTGCTGCTCTTGTTTATATCGAAATAGGGGAAAGTTGAACATTTTATACAAGTATATTGTCGTATATAGCTGGGTCAGAATAGATCACGTGAAATTATTGTCACGATGTATTTGTTTTGAATAGAATAGAACGTTAATTACGAAAAACTAATAACATTATATATTCTTTATTTACTTTTCTAGTCATCACGTCACTATTTTCATAGGGTAGGTATTTACCCTTCCTATGCAAACAGCCATCCATCTATGTAATGTAGAGTACATGTAAATTAGTAATGTTGAATGGTGGCTGTGTCGCAGTGTCGCTGTGAAATTTGGATGTAATCTTTCAATAAATTTATTATAATTAGAAATATAATAAACTGCATGCTTTAATATAAATGTCATAATTTATTAAAATTGAAAAATAAAACGTTTTTATAATAACTAAGTTATAGTTTTGTATGTAACAGTGGCATGTTTATTCTGGATTCCCTCACATGGTTGCCAACCTGTAAGAATTTTTCTGAAGGATGGTAATTTGTGCTTGCTATCATAGCTATCATACTAAATGTTGGCCATGACGAAATTTACAGAAATATATTTTCATAATATTACAGCAGATTTATTATTCATATACTATATATTATTCATATATTAGTAACTGAATTTGGTATATAATTTACAACGTCCATTGAGGTACCTATATAGTGAAAGCTGTGGAAGCAGAAAGCATGAAGATGTTGCTCCGAATGAGCTTTCTTCATGCAGAAAGCATGAAGATATTGAACAAAGTAGAAAAGACAATGTTGAAACTATAATACAGAATAATAATGAAACAGAAGACCCTTCTGTAGTTGACAAGACACAGGGTGATGTGACTTGCATATATTGCATTTTTTTTATCCAGGGTAAAAAATTGGCGCCAAAGACTGGTACTACAATGAATGTACAGGTAACAATAACATAAAGATTTTCACCTGCGAATTGTGCAGAGACAATATAGGTACCTACCTACCTACCTATGGACTGCCTTATTTTGAAACTACTGAGAAATTTTATAAGGAAAATTGCTTTATGTTTCCATATCATTATTAAAGATCTCTGAGAACTACTTTTATTGCGCCAATTCATAAGCTAGAGTATCTATTTTCTTAAGAAGATGTATCATATGTATAGTTTGTAACAGCGAAATATGAGATATATATGAGACATATAATATGAGACAAACCTGAGCAAAAAACTCTCATGATATCGATCTCTTTACACGTACTACCGCATTTTTTTCAGCGCTGTCAAGTATAACGTATACATATATAATGTTTTCAGACAATTGGGTCACAACTACAAACATAGACGATATCAAAGACAGCCTACTTATTTCTACAAACATACGAAAAATTGCCCTGGGGTTCGTGGGAAACAATAAAAGAGAATGAAAAGGCTTGATATTACACCGGGAATCAGTTAGGAGAAAATCGCAGATGCTGCGTGAAGCTGCATCCATTCTGCCGATAAGTTTGTCGTTATTGTCCAAGTTTGGCGTTACAAGACACTTTAGACGAAGAAACGTGAACTGGACGGACTGTCAAGTTTGCAGATACAAATTTGATACGCTGTGTCATATCAGAGAAGCCGTTTCGCAGTGGTATATAATGGACACGTTCTTGGAAAAGTTATCAGTTATAGGTGTATCAGATGGCACCGCGAATCAGTATAAAGTCTTAAAATCATACATCATCAATCAAGCATCATGAATTAAGTGGTTAGCCGCTAGCAATATCAATTTTACATGCCATTGTATAACGCCCTTTTGGGGAAATTTAGGGTACCAAATATCCACAATGGCATAATGACTTTCGGCATATTTTACAATTTATTTACATATTAACTCCATTCATACTCATTTACATACGCAATTTCTGCCAAATTATATAATCATACGTAGTAGGCATCCTACATACTGAGCTTTCTACGCCCGCTAATGAGGGCAACCTTCCGCTTAGGCTGACGTGCAAGAGCAGCTTTTTAATACGTTTAAAATCTGCTTTAGAGAATCCTGAATTAATGTGAGCAAATACGCCTGAATCACTTACGTGAATTGATTGAATATAAAAGGGTTCGTGAACTCGCTCAGAAGTAGGTGCTTGTATTTTGCCGGGATGTAATATCTGGATATAATTGCGGTTATTTGGATATTCCAGTCTTAGGTAAGAGTCGTTTAACCGTTGAGTGCTCGTAGCTCTGTAATTGAAGACATATGGGTGTTATTTATATTTTAGCCTCAGCTTAATTATATCTATAAACCCATACAACAAAATTGTAATATTATAAGTAATTGAATATTAATATTCGTTATGTTTCTGAAGATGCTAATATAAATCGGGCATTGTCCACTTTCCAGGCGCTCACTTTGGGTTTGCAGATTCGGAACAGTCGCTGCGGAAGAACTAATGTCTAACTATTTACCAAGGAAATAGTAGGAAAAAATAATAAAAAGGATGTCAATTAGGCTTCTAGTGAATATAGAAAGAGTGAGAGAACAGGTAGTTCCCGTTCTCTTTCGCAGACACTTCCACAAAGCTTCATACCCGAAGCAGCGAATACAAAATGCGAATGTACTTAACATTAATCATAACATTATTTATTGGCAACAGTGAACACACAACAAATAATCATCACAACTTATTGTAAATATTAATCACACAATTTAGACACTTTGTGAGATTAGCACCAGATTGGGAAGCCGGTATTTGTATTAACAGTGGTACAAGCGTCCAATTTGTTTTGTGATGCTGATAATATTCTCACACTTAATATTTTAATTGCACTCTATTTATGTTCTTGGCATTACAATTGTATTATTTGCTTTGATATTAAAATTGCATTACTCTTCCATGCACCATGCCTTTTATCGTTAAAAGGTCGGCCCCAGGCTCTAGCCTTCGCTAGTATTGACGTTAAGGAACATCGGAAACAGTTACAATATAAGTGAAATATTTAGTGAAAGCCTAATGTTATCTGAAACTCATACCGAGTATATGGAAGTATGGAAGTAACATATACACTTGTTATTCGCAAGTCGTGCTTTCGCCGATGTAGCGAAAGATAACAACTTCCCCTGATATCATATTTCAAATATTTTCGCATTAGATATCAGTTTTACTTAGCTTGGTTGACATTATTGCACGTGTATTTCTTAAGACGCTGTAATTATAATCTGCGTGCTGACTTAGCTCAGCGGAACACATAAATACGAGCAATTGTAAGGCACTCGCCAGTGTAGTACCATGTAACGACAAGTGTAGTCTCTGTATTCAAACAGTCAAGGTCTAAATTAAACTCACTCATATTTATATTTTTTCTGGATAGTTGCAACTATCCCATATCATGTTTTAACTCAAATAAAAGTTTTTAAACAGTTATTTTTGCAACGAGCAATATAACATAAAAAACTTAAACTTATGTTAGCAACGAGCAATCGAGCGTATACTTGGCTCACGGTACACTTAGTATAAATTAAAACTTAAAACTAAAAAAATATGGCTTTAATAAATTATAATAAGAAAATAAGTCGTATATGAAAAAGTTTGCTTTGACATCTGCTGCCGTTAGAATATCTTTAAAAAAATAGATATTTGCCACAACTTAAGCTTCCTGTAAGTTAGTTGAGTTGGTAGGTCCACGACCATTACATATACGTTTTTATCTTCAACAAATTGTTTTTTACTTCTTAGGTAATACGTTTTTGGGAAATATATTATAAAAAATTAAATTTCAATTTTAATACGTCAATGTCAACAGTTGGAATAAGTCAGCTGTCAGATAGCAACCTTGTTTTTTGTTGTTAGTACAAATATTTAGAGTATTGTCAGCCCATTTACATCAGACTTTACGCGGAAACATGCAGCATAATTAGTAATCCAAATCACGTTACAATATCGGAATTCAATATGGCGTCGAGGGTAAAGGAATCATCATTTAAATGCATTCTCAATGTAAACATAACTGCTTGCCCTCTGCGCTATATTGATATTAAATTTTGACAGGTCGTTGGATTGCCTAATATGAGATCACTTTTGTTGTCACTAATCGATCGGACAGAAGAGTGACACGCGCCACGATATTTTTCAAAATAGGGAAAGAAAAATTCGTTTTGATGGAACACCAACACAACCACTTACAATAAATCTGGCGGCAAGTTCTGATGAAGAAGATTTCTGCTATGACGATGAATATACTGGTCATTTATTCCTATATATTAATGTTATGAACTTTTTATGAACTTAACACATTTTGACATTCAAGACTGTTTTGATAGATGCTTTTAATTAGTAAACGCACTTTTTTATTATAGTTTTTATTCTCACATATTTTTTATATACATCTGATCTTGATAGACATAGGTATATGTGGTAGGATACAGCTAACATCTATTATGATTTTTCGGTAACAGTTATATGGAGTGATAAATAATTGAATGATGTCATTTAAATACGAATAGGTTTCTCCCTGTATTCAAATCATCTTAGTTCATACTAATATTCTCGTGACGTTATTATTTAATACTATTGTATAATGGATACATTATACACTTTGATTATATATTATCAGGTTATTGTATTATATATTAGGAAATATATTATTGGGTTATTATCAAATATAATTGTGGACAAAAATTATAATATACCTAACTAAAATTGTAATATACATTAATTAATGTCCATGATTAAGGGATGAAAATGAAATCAGATATGTAGACTGAAAACAATAAGGTACTTATTATCGTAGTGTCTAATACTAATGGATATTTCATAGAATATTCCTCATGAACCTTGTGCAGAGTCAAGACTAAATATACGATAATAGAGCGGGAGCTTTTGGCAACCGTTATATCAGTTAGGCACTTTAGAACGCGGATTTCAATTGAGAATTTTATATCGACATATTTTGATATTCGTTTGCGGTTCTGTTTGAAGTGACACCGAGTGAAACAGTATCCTGTTATCGCTATCGTTTACTCGTTGCGACTTCACATTGAAGCGCATGGGAATCGCAAAATTAAACAAAATTGTCGACCTATATTCGCAATGTGTGATTTGCGATTTTCTGCTTGGCTTCTGTCTCTAAAGATACTTTCGTCAGTTGTTATTATTTTAAAATTTGCGTGTTCCTGACTTTGCTGTTGAGTTGATTTTTCATTTGAATCTTACGTTGGTTTGGTGGGAGGTTTTTAGAAAAAGCGGGTACTATTCTAAGTTAATTGTTTGTATTATACAAAAAGCGGACTTAAAGCGTTGAATACCTAGTCGCATTAGATCCAAGTTAGTGACATGTGGGTCTTTTATTTGGTTATTTTTTCAGGCCATGCTTTGTATGCCTCTTTATACACATTTTTTTCTGTTTTTCTGTTTTGTTATTTTTTATTTTGGTTATTTTTTATTAGTTTATATTTTGTTATTGCTTTTTTTTTGCATGCCTATCTAGTTTATTTTTTTAAACATATTTAAGTGGTGGGGGCATATATACCTAATTTATGGAAGGACGGTTGGGTGGGTATCTAAATTTAGGGGTCATAGCTATATGGATATGGGGATTAGGATGGTGGGTGAGTCTGTTAATAACATTTGGTATGATTCTGTTTTCTATGTAAGTATCTAAAATTGGTGTGCCTGTTATGTTGTGTAAGTCTTGTATTTTTGTTCTGGAGTTTCTCTGTTTTGGATGCTGTTCGTAGGTATTTATTTTATGGTACCTGTAGTCTTTATTTTTGCGTTTTTGTTGTAGAAGGGTACCATATGGGTAATGCGTATGTTAGTACTTGATTAGGTTAGTTGATGTATTTATTTTCGCGTTTAGCATGATATGAAATAATTGGCTTAGTCTACCTTTAGCTTTATTTAGAATTTTATCTACGTAAGTGTGAAATATATATCTTCTTTCGATTTATTTCGAGGCCCAGGTACAGTGCCGTTCAATTGAAAGTAAACGATTTTTTAATTAATGTGAAACAGGCTTTCAGGTAATCAAAACTTGATTGTCAATTTTATTTGTCAGTTTACTAATAATTATTCTATATTTTGAAGTTTTCCTTATAATTATTATTATTATTATTATGCCGCGCTTAACTGAATCGCAAAAAATGAGAGCTGTGATGTTACTGCAGAACGGATGGTCAATGCAAGCAGTTGCAGATACTTTGAATGTGAGTAAAGGTTGCATTTACAAAATTAAGCAAAAATGGAATGCAGAAGGAACTGTTGAGTACGTCCATAGAGGGGGCCGTCAGAAATTGAGTATTATGGAGGAAGACGAACTCGTCCTTGACCACCTCCGATAGAATCCTTTTCATACAGCAGTGACTGCCTGCTTCTTAAAAAAATTTCCTGCTTCGGTGGAAACCGCAAGACGACGTATCTGAGCTGAAGAATTTTTCGGCTGCAAATAAAGTTGCTCTGTTGCCACGGCATAAGGAGCAGAAGTTAAACTTTCCCAACCAATTTGTCGGTGTGCCACAGGACTTTTCGGACAACACAATTTTTTCAGACGAAAAAGTTTTTCAATCGTGCTATGATGGCTCTGTGCGTATATACCGCCCAAGAAATTGCCGATATGAAGAGCGCTATATAAATCCTACAGCTCGTAGTGGTTGCTTCTCTATTAACGTGTGGGCATGGATATGTTGCCAAGGAGCAGGTGTTATTTGGAGAATCAGAAAGCGTCTTACTGGTCAAAGCTACGCTCGCATTTTGGAATATGTTATGTTACCTTCCGTTTCCATTTTATATCCCGAGAACTTAACTTTCCAGCAGGAAAATATTTTTATTTCCTCTTTCCTTTTTCCATATTTCAATTAAATTTATATTTCAGGATAATTCCACTATTCACAAATCACGAGATGTTACTGAATGGCTGAATACAAACCATATTAACAATCTGCCTTGGCCCTCTAAGTCGCCGGATTTAAATCCGATAGAAAATGTATGGGCACAAATGGAAAAAGACATGTATAGCAGAAATTTCCGACCAGCGAACGTAGAAGAACTGTGGTTGGCGATTGAAAATGCCTGGGAAAATATTGGCGAGGATTACACCAGGACACTAATATTGTCTATGAGAAATAGGCTTCAAAAAGTTATAAACGCGATTAGTGCTTGGACCAAATATTAATTCATAGTAATTTTCTTAAGTTCTCAGTTAGTTTGTTAATATAATGGATTTTTTTAAAAGCGACGTCCTTACCATATAGATTTTCCTTAATAAATACTGTATATAAAATGCTGTCACCCTATAACTGACAGATACTTCAACCTAAAATAATTATGAATGTGATCTGTTTACAAAAGCCTGCTTCACAATGGGAAAATTTCCAAAATTTCTCATAAGAGTCGTTTACTTTCAATTGAACGACACTGTACAACAATTTGGGGATATTTTTAATTTGTGTATTATTCACTATTACCTGTAATTTGGTGCCTCTCGTTTTTTACTAAAGACTACGTTTTTGCGGCATTGACTCTTAGTACCCAGTGTTTATTTTTTTTTATTGTCTCTGTATACTGTTGCATTTGTCGTTATAGTAGTGGCAAAATTCTCGTCGTCGCAATTGTCGCAGTATCGTCAGCGTGCAATGCAACAGTAGTCCTATGGTCTGGGTGAGGTATGTCGTGCGTACACAGGTTAAAGAGTGTTGGTCCGAGTGAAGATCCTTGTGGTACGCTGGCAAACACCGGGTGGTATAGGGAGGTATCCTTTCCGACTGTTACTACGAAAGAGCGGTTAGTGATGTAGGATTGTATTATTTTGATAATACGCATCGGATAATTAGCGATGTGTAGTTTATACAACAGTCTAGAATGCCATACTTTGTCGAATGCTTTTTCGAGGACTAGGGAAACAACCCCTGTGAACTGATCTCGATTTAGGTTGGTGGTAATGATCTCGCAGATGCGAAAGAGCTGTTAGTCGGTTGAGTGGCTTGGCTGGAATCCGTACTGGAAGTCGCACATAATATTATGTGTTTGTGCGATTTCCAGTACTCGGGATTAGATGAGACCGTCTAATAGTTTGCCTATGGACGGTAACAGGTTGATTGGGCGATAGCAAGCTGGATCGGTATAGGATTTTATAGGTTTGTGTACAAGGACGACCTTGGCTGCCTTCCAATATGTGGGATAATATAATATAAGTTAAGCGCATATAGGAATCAAATAAATTGGTAAGGAACATTACATTGCAAGGTGCGGAATTTTATTTAAGGCATAGTTAGGAATATTGTGAGGGCCGGGTGCTTTTCTCTTTCGCAGTGCCTTGATTATAGACAATCTATATTATTATCAATCTAAATATTTAAATGTTTACATAACATTTTCATTTGTACAGAAAGTATCACTTTACACATATATTGCATAGTAAACCACGAAAAAAAACAAATCCTTAGAAGAAAATTAAATCCTTAAGAGAAAATTAAATTTTCACTATTCGATTCCGTCATGAAAATCCCTTCCACCCTGGCCTTATTGATAATATTATATATTCTACGAAACAACTTTTAAAAACAACAACTTAAAAAAAATATTTCCCTACATTTTTCTTCAGAATAGATATAAAGTAGACATTATGTAAATCGGCCCTTAAGGAATATTAACTTCCGTCAGAATATTATACTTGAATCGTTAGAAAGGTTCTCTGTGGTATAATATAATGAAAATCCACGGTTTTAGACATTAAATCCAGGCATGTTTCCCCATAATTTAATTTACAGTTCCACCGTAATTTATAATTTAGTATAAGAATAGAATAATCCATTTAAATCGAATTTAACTCACAACGACTTACACTTAATGAGAATTTCTGAATTATGTAATATATTCGACAGAAAATTATTAGATAAGTTACCCTCCTAAGTAAAATTCAACAGCGTTAACGTGGGCAACAAAAGTTTGCCTAAGCTAGTTCAGCTTAACAAAAAAGAAATAAATTAGTAGGTTCGTATGGTGAATATCGAACGTACTAATTACCCGTCGACGCCTCTGACAGTTACGCAATCACGTCAGATGGTCCCCAACTATGCTGGGTATCCAAATTACGCACAGAATCCTGTAATTTTGGTGAAAAACAGAACATAGTACACTAATGTCTATTTTAAAAATTGCATAGTGTTAATAAATGTACTGAAGGTTATATCAGTGCCTTGGTTCACTAAGGGCGTATGTCACAAAACTGCTTTCTTCAAGAGACGAAAAAAGCAAATTTATTCAGCTATAATTGTAATTGTTTTACAAAAGAATCTGTTTTTTAAATAAAATCGCTAACTTATTTTAAATCATTTAATTAATTGAGAGTTATCAATAAAACAAAACAACATATTTTTTCTGTCATTATAAAAAAATAAAATTGGACGGGTGTCCAATTTTGTGAATACATTATTTAAAATGCGGTTGTCCACATTTTCAACAAGAAATAAATCTATACCACGTAAAAATGTGCAAAAATAAAGTTCTTTGGTAGTAGAAATAACTAGACTAACAAACAAAATTATAATGATCACAAAAAGACGAGAACTTTTAAAACAGTAGTTACAATCGATTTAGTCTCAATCCATGTCACTCTCTTCAATTTGTATCTGGATTAGAATGTGTTAAATTAAGAAAAAAGTTTTTGGACAAGTCTTATACCCATTGCAATAATTCCATATTCCATTAGGTTATTATATTTTAAATGATTTATAGGTCGAGGATTTTGTGAAGGTCATTTGGAAGACAGTTGCCGTTTATTTCTTAAAATATTTAGTTCCCTAAATTCTTCATAAAAACTTGTTTTATATTTCAATATTCCAATATTAAACGATAAACACTGCATATGAACTACTTCGGACAAGAAAAAACATTGGGCATCTTCAGCTTTCTTATGGATAATAAATGGAGATGAAGTTGTTTTGCCTAAAATACTAGCATCATAAAAGTCTTGAAGATTTAATTCAAACACGTCAAAAGGATTTTTATCAGAGCAAATTTGTATGAACTGGGCCCAATCGTGAGTGGTAGATACTTCCATTGTTTTAAGATGCTTACGCGTTCGTTCAATTACTGCGTGAGCGACATCCACCTCCATATGCGTATGGCCTTTTAATATAAACTTGTGATCAATTGTTTGTATATGAGGATATTTGTTGAGAATCGATATATAAATAAAGATTATAGGTTTATATTTCGATTTTGGCCGGAGCAATTGTCCGACCAGATTGTAATTTTTTTGACGTTGTAGTCTAAGTTGGAAATCAATTTGAGAATGCTTCATGCCTTCTCATTGCTTCCTCGAGCAGAAATGCTTTCATTCCACAACATGTAGTGAGTTTTGTTCTGCGTCATATCACAAATAGTGAAGGTTAAAGTCCACAATTTTCTAAGATAAAATGAACGAGGATATTTGTAAGACATGGAGTGGGTAAACATTTATGTGGGTCATTTGAACAGACCCGTTCCCCCGAACCTTCCACTGTTGATCGAGGCTTGTCTTCTTTTTTAAATTATATATTTTTCCTGATTCGTCCTGATGTTCCTTCTTAGCCCGAGAGATAACCGCCTTGTGTTCTTCATTTGTAACATCTAACAAAGACCTTTGAAGTTTGTCACAGTCATCACAAGTATCTAGACTTGGTATTTTGAAACTATAATTGAATTCTGAGTTAAATATAAAACAGTAAAATCTTTACTCTGTCTGCTATCGGAATATCATTTTCTTTACAATAATCTAAATACAATAAGTGCCTACATGGTTTTTAGGTTAAGTTCAGGTTCAAGGTATTTTTAGCGGCAATTATGACTTCATGGATGGAAACTATTTGATATGATTTATAACATTTTGTTTGGCATATTCAGGAAGTTTTTTGGTGGGTTTATAGTTATGACAAGTGACAATATGACTTACGCCCTTAGTGCACCAAGGCACAGATATATTAAATAACACAAGTATCACAAGTATACATATAAGAATACTGATTTTGCAATTGCCTCTCTATGACTGAATCTGTAAACCCGCAGAGCTCTTTCCAGTTCCCGTATAATTCAATGATTAGTAATATATTGCAGTTGGTACCCTGACGTTAAAATTGACTTTGTTGACACCTGACCTGCTGATAAATAATCTAAATTTGACATGTAAAACTCGTCTACCATGCTAAAATCAACTATTGACAGATCTGCACCTCTTTCAGAAAATCCTAGCTCCATTAGAATAATGTACAGAAACAAAGCAAAACCAAATTCATAGAGGAACGCACAAAACATAACCACAAAACTAAAAGTAAACGGCTGCGGGCTGTGAGCTATTTAGGCGTTCTGACAAATGCTACCAACATAATTCCGAGCTGTGTCATGCCACTCAGCCCTAAGGTCAAATTAGTGTTCAAACTCCTATAATATTTTTTTTATTAAACACAGATTTATATTCGAAACAAATTTGCGCGAGTTGAATATCTATTAATTAGCTTTCAAATAAACATATTTGTTTTCAGATTTAAAAAAAAATCTAGTACAATAATGATTAAGGAACGAGGTACATAATTTATATTATATTATTTGGTAGTCGTGGATAAAATAAATTAAACATCCCCAGCAGGCCATCACTTAACGGAAATATAACGTCAATCAATCAATGAGTCAAAATATGTATTTAACAATTATTAATACATTATGACATCCCGGATTATCCCCATGTCCGAGTCCAGCCAAACATCCAAGTGCAGCAGGCATCGTGGCTAGCTCCTTGGGAAAAAGTGGATTGCAAGATGGTCCAATGGGCTTAGAGATAATTGGATCTAAATATTTTATCCAATCACTATCATTTACTTAAATATTTCATTATCATTTACTTGCTGGGAATCTCTCTTTGAGATAAAATAGTTGTTTTGATGATAATGCCAAATGGAAAAACCCTCTTAAATGCAGGTCCGAAAGGGTGGAAAAAATAATATAAAAGTGACTGATTTTGACAATATAATTTAGTTAAAAAATGTTTTTAAATGTAGTTATTTTCTAGTAATGTCAATAGATAAAATTGGTGGTTTTGTATAATTTTTAAACAAAAATGAGAAAGAATAAGAAGATGAATGAAACAGAGAAAATGAATTAAATAAGTTAAAATAGTTTAAAAGATTTTTTAAAAGTTTTAAAATTGAAGTTTAAAATAGCTAGAAAAGGCCTAAATAGGTTACGTGAAAATTGCGTGTAATGTTGTTTGTACACGGACTATCATTTAGTTTGAATTCGTAGAATTCCTGTGAAATATTTCTGTTATAGTCCGCTATTGGTACTATGTCGGGGCAAAGATTGTGTAAATTTATGGTGGAGATGTATCTATTGGAGTACGTGATGAGGGATAGGTATTTGTTTTCTAATACCTTTAGTTTTCTTATGTTCGTGGCCGATGCGCTGCACCACACCGGCGCCGCGTACGTAAGGGCTGGTCTCAGTATGCATGTGCATATTAATTTCCCGTTATGCCTACCTTGTCATCAAAGGGTAATATAACGTCAAATGATTACCAAAATACCAAAAGACATAAAACCGGAAAATCATAAAATATGTGTAAAACAGGGTTGTCATTATCCGGGAAATTTTAAAAAACACCTTACACCTGCTGGCCAGCTCTAGTTGTTCCACCCAGCCGAACAATAGATGGTGCGTATATTTAATAAAACACTGTCATTTAGTTTCTCTATGCTAATACCATGTGGACATTTTTGCATAACATTGGATATAATATCACTGCTTCTTAAAATCGTCGATACAAGTATGGATGCCGAAAAAACAGATTTGTCTGTCGCGAAAATCGATCTGAATCGAGATGGAGGATGGCAATCGTAAAATAAACAAGAAATAATTGTAGCCTTACCCATTCCTCGTAGAAGGAACATCTTCATCCGGGAGCACACTCGGTGCAGCATCGTCTGCAGGGGGTGGCACGCCTTCTCTATCATTGGCGTCCATGGAACCCTCGCACATTACATGGCCATTAGTTTCGAGTGAATTCGGCACATTGCAGCTTAACCAGCATGGGAATTAAGCTTCACTATCTGAAGCTAGCTCTGCAAAGGGATATATACATGTTAGATTTAATTAATATGGACATGCAACCCCCATTAAATGTTTTATACTGTACAAGTAGCTCAGTGAATATGCATCAACGATATGGGAGGGAAATTCAGAATAATCCCACGTAAAAGTCGCAACAGCATAATTGTGGAGAATAATTTCCTGTCATCTTATAGGAATTCACAATTGATTAGGTAAATAAAATTGACAAATAATTCTAGCCAATGAAAGAAGAAATGGATAACAATGAGTTTAGACAATACATACACATTTCAAAATATGAATGACATACATATAAATGTATCTGAAAATGTTTATATAATTTATTGTTCTCCAGAGTATGTTAGATATGGTTAGAATGCCCACTCATTTCTATAATCTGCAAATTAATTGGTACAATTTTACCGATGTTGTAATAGGTAAACGATGAAGCCTATGAAAGGTAAAACCATCCAAGAAGTTAATTACGACGTCGTTTATTTGCTAGGGGTTGAGACTATATGTTTAAGATTTTTATCATGGGATATTAAATTGAAAGTGCCGTGCCCTCATGCCCTGTGCACGAAATGTTGATTAATATCACGCGATATGTTCATATGTTTCCTTCGTATCTCCAGAACAAATAAACATTCTAAAATTTAAAATTAACAGCAATAAATTGCTTTTAGCTCTTTTATCCTCTCCAGTTAGCGTGCAGTTGTGTCTAACGAAAAATCACGAGTAAGCTTCGCATAAAGTGATTAGGTATGAATGAAATAAAGGCAGGGCCTGGCAAGGGGTTTTCGAGAAAATTGCAGATTAACATTTCGGTGCAAACGTAAAGTAGTAAAATCTAAACGAAAATGTGACAATTCGTGTAATAACACTTACACAATTCATTATGTAACACCCTGTAGTAATCCCCGGTGAGTGTCGCGGATTTAGGAGCACATGTTTTCAAAAGTACTGCATATGTGCTTTTACTAATAAGCTAATTTCAGTCAACGGTTATTATTTATAGTATTAATATAATAATAAGTACCTACTGGATATGGCTGGAACCTTTGATGTAACTGTAACACTCGGAGTAGTTTCCACAAACACCAAAACATTTTCACTTCGCTCGACGCGCGTTTCGCCAACCAAGTTGGCATCATCCGGAGACGATTAAAACTAAACTTAAATTACAAAATCTACCATATTTATACTATTTTTCCGGTGACGTCACTAATGATATCACCGTGAAATTTACGCGTGACTAATCACGCTTCAATGATCGGTTGCTAAGCAACGCGTAAAGCGGGCTACGGTATGCTATCACCGTCAAATTTTACGCGTGACTAATCACGCTTCAATCATCGGTTGCTAAGCAACGCGTAAAGCGGGCTATACGGGATAGGTCCCTTGTCGCTATTCATAATACTATTACACTTTACAATTTCTATGCTCTCAAATGCATCCAACTGTCTATTATTGGTCACATTTCTAACTAATCTTAAATTACTAATATCTATTCTATGATTGTTGTCAAAAGCATGTTGTGCAACACTAGACTTATCTGTTCTTCCATATTTTAGATGAGCCATATGTTCTTTAAATCTGGTGTTAATTGACCGTCTCGTTTGTCCAATATATTTTCGATCACAATCATTACAACTAATTTCGTAAATCCCAGACCTTTCATTTGGAACAATTTTATCCTTTGGATTGTCTAAAAGTTGTTGTAATTTGTTGCTCGACGAATGAATCGCTGTTATACCCACGTTTTTGAAAACCTTACTCAAACCATGAGTAAACCGGGGTTCGTACGGGATGGATACATATTTTGGAGCCTCTATATCCTTTTGAAAGGTCGTAGAATTACGAAGTATGTCCTTAAATTTACGCTTCCTAATTAGTTTTTCAACTATATCTCTAGTATAACCATTACTCACAGCTATATCTTTAATTAATACTTTTACTTTTTCAAATCTCTCATTACTGAGAGGGAAACTTAGTAAACGATGGACAAGAAAATTGAAACTTGCCATTTTATGTTGATAGCAGTGGTGAGAGTCATTAGGGATATATCTGATCGTACTGGTATCTTTTCTATATATATCAAATTCTAACCTATTATCACTATTTTTAATTACTAATACATCTAAAAATGAAAGTTTTCCATTATTTCCTAGTTCATATGTAAACTTTACAGAAGTGAAACGACTATTTAATTTGGTAATGAAGTTTTCTACATCCGCAATCTTAGTGTCAAACACGGCAAAAATGTCATCCACATACCTAAGCCAAATCCTAGGAAAATACTCGAATTCTTCTTTTGCTTCAGTTTCAAAACGACTCATGAAGACATTAGCAATGAAAGGCGATAAACAGTTACCCATTGCGATTCCTTCATGTTGTTCATAAAACTTGTCATTAAAACGGAAGCAATTTTGTTTCATACAAAGTTTTGTAAGGTTTATATATTCTTCTATTACTTCTCTTCTATAGTTGTTTAATTCGAGTAAATCCTCAAGATAGTCCAAGGTCTGTGGAATTGGTACACTAGGAAATAATGAACAAACATAAAAGGAAATCAAAATTTCACCCTCTTGCAATTGAATATTCTTGACCTTATCAATGAAATCATTCGAATTTTTAACTGAAAAACTAGGCTGTGCAATGGGCAAACTTTCAAATTCCTTAGTCAACCATTTTGATAAGTGGTAAGTCGGAGATCCAATAGACGATACTATTGGACGCACCGACTTCCCTGGCTTATGAATTTTTGGTAGACAATACAATCTAGGTACAGTAGGGTTAGACACACGTAACCCATTCTTAACAGGTGGAGTAATAAGGTTGTTACATGATTTCAGGACATTTTTTATTTCAGTGGTCATTCTTGGTAAAGGGTTTCTAGTAAGTTCTTTATAAGGACCATTACTAATTAGGTTGTTTACCCGTTCATAATAGTCCTCTTTATCTAAAATAACAACCTTATTACCTTTATCTGCTTTTATATAAAAACAGTCTTTTTCGCGCAATCTTTTGATAGTCTTTCTAGGATTCTTTGAGCATGACTTTCTATTGCCTACGTTAGTCATTATATTTTTAGTAATTTGGTTCCTACAAGCCACTCTGACGAGACCCTTGGATGAATCAGGCAGATATTGAATTGAACTTTCAATCCCTGCCACGACATCATCCAAAATCTTATCAGAAGGGGCTATAGCAAAGTTTAAACCCTTGTTTAGAAGGTCAAGTTCTTCTTTATCAAAAGAGTGTGACGAGTGATTTTCCACAATGTCAACGACCTTCCGAGGAACATTTTTTGGTACATTAGTAATCAATTTTTTAAATTTTTTATTTTGTGAAGACATTTTTTTGATAAATTTCGCATTGATTGGTAAAAACATGTTCCTCTGAAATTCGCACCATTGTTCATAATCTAAATTATTTAACTTAAAAGTAAGCTTCTTGTAAAGATCATATGCTTGTATCTCAAGCATACTCCGTTTACTGTACATATAATTGATTTATAAATGCAGCCATTTTTGTTTTGCAAATAAAGCAACCTTATTTGAAATATTCGAACAATTTGGAATTTTAACTTGAATGAAACTCGTAAAAGCCATACCCACGTTTTCAAAAACGTGGGTATAACAGCGATTCATTCGTCGAGCAACAAATTACAACAACTTTTAGACAATCCAAAGGATAAAATTGTTCCAAATGAAAGGTCTGGGATTTACGAAATTAGTTGTAATGATTGTGATCGAAAATATATTGGACAAACGAGACGGTCAATTAACACCAGATTTAAAGAACATATGGCTCATCTAAAATATGGAAGAACAGATAAGTCTAGTGTTGCACAACATGCTTTTGACAACAATCATAGAATAGATATTAGTAATTTAAGATTAGTTAGAAATGTGACCAATAATAGACAGTTGGATGCATTTGAGAGCATAGAAATTGTAAAGTGTAATAGTATTATGAATAGCGACAAGGGACCTATCCCGTATAGCCCGCTTTACGCGTTGCTTAGCAACCGATGATTGAAGCGTGATTAGTCACGCGTAAAATTTGACGGTGATAGCATACCGTAGCCCGCTTTACGCGTTGCTTAGCAACCGATCATTGAAGCGTGATTAGTCACGCGTAAATTTCACGGTGATATCATTAGTGACGTCACCGGAAAAATAGTATAAATATGGTAGATTTTGTAATTTAAGTTTAGTTTTAATCGTCTCCGGATGATGCCAACTTGGTTGGCGAAACGCGCGTCGAGCGAAGTGAAAGTGTTTTGGTGTTTGTGGAAACTACTCCGAGTGAATAAGTACCTAAGTGAAGAGAATTATTAGGCTAGTAGGCTTAAAATCCAATTGGGAAATAATTGCTACAAAAGGTTTTATTGCGTTAGTCTCTTCATTTGTTGCCTAATATAACTATCCTAGGTTTTCCCCGGCGCAGTTTAAGTGGGGGGGGGAGGGCTGAAAATATAGATACAAATTTCACAGACGTCAACGTTTGATATTCGTTGTACCACTCGGCCCCTCAAGATCTGTAATTTCCAATACGGAGTGCGTAGTCCTATCACTCGGCTCCTGAAAGTCGGTAAGTTTCGTCGCCCCATATATGCAGTCCAGGTCTTCGTCAGCATCTGGTTCGTCAATTGCATCTGGTTGGAAGGAATTAGTGCATGAGTTCCCCTTGCAGTTGGCACAAATCAATAAGCAATTAATCCCAGCCTTCCGACACTCATAACCACATGCACACCCCTTTTTGCATTTGCAGAAAATTATAGCGATAAGAGACTGCGGAGCTGGTTCCTTGGAAGGGGTCAAGACCAAACTTCGAAGCCTGCCACCCCCAGAGGAGCAGATCCATATGGTCTACTAACCACATTTGTACTTGTAGGTAAGTTCTCAAGCAATGTTGGCGGGCTATTTCGGATGTTGGTGGTAGGAATGTCAGGTTGAATTTGTATTAAATTTAACGGCCTACAACTTTTAATAGGACAATTTCGTTTTTCTTGGACCTTGACGAGATATGACCGTGAAACCGCAAAAATACCCCTTTTGGGGCTATATTTTTACCGTCCGTCACTTAAACACAACTGGGGAGGATAGTCATAACAACGAATGAAGCCTTTAAAATAATAAAACCTTTTGTAGCAATTATTTTCGATTCGTCTAATTTTTTGGTTTTACACTACTGGCCTATATAGGAAAATCATCATCTCTGATATTTTTTTTATACTTAAAATAAAAGTCATTAATAAACAAATTAAAACTTAGGTATAATTTATTAAGAGAAATATTGCGTACGGTTTTACATTCTTTATGTCAAAATATCTATATGTCAACTGCCAGGGGTACCATCAGTATTCCCAACCACAGCAATCTCTATAGATATGTACGTAGTTGATTAGTTTTCTGTTAAGTACTATCTTTGATTATATAGATATAATAAAAGGTACTATTAATTTCTTGTTAAAACTTCGATTGAACATTTAATTATCACCATTATTACTATAACCATCTTAGTCATACAATTTACAAATATTGATTCGGATCCGGATTAAATGGAGTGAACCAGAGAACTTTGTGGAATATGTTACCAAAAATTACTTTTTAATAATGACGCTGTCGATTAGACTAATCTAGATAGATTACTGATAACAATAACATATCACTTGAATCATGAAAGTGCTGTTAGTTTTGTTATTGATAATAATAAATTGTGCTCACGCAGATGTGTAGGTTAGTTTTTTGTCGGAATAATTTAATACTAAATTGTGCATGATAAATAATGTGTCAGGTTATTTTAAAAATGTGTTACCTTTTTCCCTTTTTTTATAGTGTGAAATAACTATTTATAAACACGCTCTCCTATCCTTTACATAGACATTGCTATAAAATACTATGTCACACCAACCGTCAATATATTTTGTTTTTGTTCATATTTATGATGGATCGGTATCTTTTCAATGCTACAGAAACTAGGTATTAATTGCAGAAGCTTGTGTTAATTGAGGAACTAACTGTTAATTGCACGCGATAACTGGTTTTGTAATAGTTATTTACATTCCAAGTGCGAAAGCTTACTTTTATGTGCGAGGTGTATTTGATTACCACCGAGCGCCTAAAAGAGTTTTTGCAGCGTGTAATGTTTTAAACTTTTAATTCTTCCCCATTTTATAATATAAAACACAATTTAAATCTAGCATGTTTCACTTTCTAACCTAGCACGTTTTACTTTCGCTTTCGCTATGCCTATTTAAAACAGAAAAGTATACTTCGTAGGGGGGAGAATGAATAGGAGAACGTATAAAATTCAGTTTCCTCTCATCAAATATAAAATTGGTGAAAATTAGAAAAAATCTTTAAATGTTTAATTTAGGTGGCATTAATGTCATAACATTAGGTGACATGTCATGATCTTTGTCAAAAGACTGTAGTAGAATGACAGATGAATGCAATAAAATTTTGATTGTACTAGTGCAATAAAGGACCAGTTTTTGCATTAAATATAGTTCAATAAAGTTTTGTTTTTTGCATTAACGTAGAAAAAAGTATAATAATCCAGCTCCATAAGCATTCTTAAGGTATAAAATGATTTTATACTTGAACTTTTTCAATATGGTTCATATACGTGACTTTTATAATACCCGCATTTCAATACAGCTGATTATTATTTTTTTGTTGAAAATGAAAATGAAAACACTCCTATAAGCATCATTTTTTAAACAACTTAACATGTTGTCGCCTTTAGCTCCACCGCGGGTGCGGCAATTGATTTTGCTGATCATTGAATATTAATCAACTCCTAAAAAAGACGAAATTTATTATATATATACATATATATATATATATATATATATATATATATATATATATATATATATATATATATATATATATATATATATATATATATATATATATATACCCAGTCCCCATTTGAGAGTGGAGGGGGCATTTTTTTTTCATCTACATGGAAAAAATTCGTTGTATAGGTGAAAATAAAAAACTTTATGACAAAAAAGTATCAAACATTTATTATAACTCAAAAATACAACTATCAAAAGAAAATAATAAAAAAATTTTGGCCTTATACTCTTTGGCAAAAATAAAAATAACAAATACTTCAGAAGTAAACTGAACCTTAAAAACTATTAAAAAAAGGTATAAAGTAAGCATCTATGCAGAGAAAAATAACATAGGAATCATGAATTAAAAAATAACAATGGCTTTCGGCTGTAGTTTTTGGTAACTGCAAAACAACTTATTCGACATCTTTACATTCATTACACAAAATGGTTTGATGTGAATGTTGTTTACAAATTGTTTTGTTACATTTAGTGCAGAACGTGGAGTGTTTTCTGTCTAGTGTACTTGGGCAGTCTTTGCATCGCCTTCTTCTGGGGGGAGGTTCGTGCTCATCCCTTCGTGCCGGGGGATTTTCATTGATTTTTAGCAATTCTTTGATTTTCAGTCTTAATTCCTTTGGTAGATGTTGATTATAGTATCGTCGCCTCATTTCTTCATCAATTAAGGACATGCTCAGACCTTTTATGAAAGATTTTCTATTCATCTTCAAATTTTTAACAGCAAAATTCAACAAAACGTGACTATTCACACCTGCTATATTCAATATTGCATAAAAAATGGCAAGTGGCCATCGTCTCGTTCTGCGATTACACGAAAACACAGCACACTTCTGGTCCAGAGAATCGACTCCACTTTTTGTGGAATTGTAGAAATGTACGATTTCCAGTTTTTTGGTTTCATCTTTCATCGTTGATTGGTCATGATGTAATGATGAAACTAGGAGCACACTTCTGTTTTTAGCCGGAACATAAGAGACCAAAGTATTATCTCGTGTAAAACCAAATATTGATGAATATATATCTCGTTGTCTATTAGCTAAGAATTCCGGAGGAATTTCCCTTTTATTCTTCCGAATGGTGCCCACATATGTTAGTTTGTTTTTTCTTAACTCTTGCATAAGTTCTAAAGAAGTAAACCAGTTATCTCCTGTCACGTTGCGATTGCTTCCTGCTATTGGTGCAACCAGATCTAAAACTGAGAGCGTGGGTATGGCTAGATGTCTAGGATTCACAATATTCGGGTTTTTGCCAGTGTACACAAATGCATTGAGTAGATAATGTGTTTTTGAGTCACATAGGCACATAATTTTCAGACCATATCGTTGTGGTTTACTTTTTATGTAAACCCGAAAACTACATTTCCCTCTAAACCCCACCAACATCTCATCTATTGTTACGTATCTATAACAATTATAGTTAGTTTTACAATTGTTGATGAAATTGTTGAAAACCTCTGATATTGCAGCTAGCTTGTCACCACGAGATTTTCTTGCTTCCCTCGTATCAGGATTATCGAATCGCATAACTGAAAGTAGGAAAAGAAATCGTTTCAAACTCATTGTCAACCTGAATATGTCTCGCCCTGTACCATCAGTAGCCCATAAGCTATTTGCGTCTTCATGTGCTGACTTGAATATTGCAGTTAGATACAATAAACCAAATAATGCCTTCATTTCAATTTTATCTGTGTGATTTACGAAGGTAGCAGTTTCTCCATACTTGTGAGATTCGTCCGTTATTTTTCGGTTAGTGTGCTCTACGATAATATCAATAATTTCCTCCGTCATCAAAAGGGACCATGCTTTGTACGGAGAAGTAGGTGGATTTGTTGCAGCAGATCCTTTCAGCCAAGGAAGGTGTAAAACGATGTTTTCAGCTCTTGTTCTCGAACTTGAAGGGGGTATTTCAGACCACTTGTACCTGTTTTTCCCATAAAAGTACTGTCCTTGGTTGGAGGGTGAAGTGTCACCTTCATATTCATTCTCTAATTCGATGTCTGATTCAGAATGTTCACTTATCAATTCTGCATCACTTAAATCGCTGTCACTTTCCTGAATTTCAGTCTCCAAGGGTCCCTCATTATCACTGACATCAGATAAATTGTTTAGAATGTCTTCCAATTGGGCGTCGGTAAGAAATCGGGACATTTTTGAGGGGCGGCACTTGGTAATTAGGTAAACGCAACTGGTATTGTTGGGTCAAATTTGACCCAAAACGTGTATACCGGCCCAACTGTAAACGATAACTGAAACACTTATACTACACAAGGAAGGATATATCACGCCAGGAGAATACCTGGCGGGGTGGGGAAAGATCGCCTCTACTCCTCTGAATATAGCGCTTAGAAAATGCTTTGGGTCAAATTTCACCCAATAATACCAGTTGAGGGTAAATAAAAACGCACAAAAATCAAAAATTGTATAAATCTTATCACCCAAAAGTACATAGTTAGCTAGGAACCCATAGAGAACAATGCTTTATTTTTATCGTTTTGAGAAGTCTGACAAGTCGAAACAAGTGTAAAACACATTTTAAAGCGTGGTACGTTTATTTAATCTAAATAATTATATCTGTTAATTCCAAGAGCCAGGTATATTGATGAAATTCTCCAAGATTTTATTACCCCTTATGTTAATTTTATTGTAAATAATGACTTTCTTTTGATACGTTATAATGCCAGACCGCACACCGCGAAAATTCCCCAACAGTAAGTACTTAATGCAACGTTCCAGATGCAAGCATAAATTTGGGACATGCTTGGGCGAAGGATACGAAGTCGTTTCCTGTTCCTTTAATCCCAAATCATTTGCAACAAATTCTTTTAGGGAAATGCAAACTTATTCCCCAAGAGGATATTCGCTACTTGATTTTAGTCATGCCAAAAGGAATACATGCATTCAATCGAGAACGTGGAGGGTAACACCCATTATTAAAAATTTTTGCTAGCAAGTCTTTCAATTTCCATTAATTTAACGTCATTTTGCCACGCCGTTCATACCAATTTGTGTGTTTTCGTCCTCGTTTTTTAAATTACTGTAACAAAACCGTTTTCTCTTCAAATAAAGATTCATTTGTTGTTAGAAAATACTTAAAACATGTTGTTTTAAGATATAATAACAATAAAACATCACAGTGTTAAAAGTTTAAGTTTGTTTAAAAAAATTTACCTGCTCAATTTTTCATGCCGGTATAAGGGAGTGGAGACGATAATTTTAATTTCGCATTGCCCAAGAAAAGTGTACTGAATAAAATTTGCAATGAATGAAATATAAAATCAAGACTCCATGCAAGAAAATCCCGCTTTTCCTTCCTAATCCTCATATTTCAAAGGGAGAAATCCTCTCTTTGTTTTCTATCCCTCATTCTTTTCAGTGTTTGATTCAGTTATAAACACAATATAATATAAATAAAGGCGTCTTGAACCATAAAACTTAGAAAGTACGCAAAACAAGCTACCCACGAAAGAATATATTTTAAAAGCAATGCTAGACTACAGAATAAAACATTATAATATGTTCTTGGGTAAATATGAGTTTATTATTGCTTTAAGTAAAGTTTATGTTGCCAGCGGTTTGGATACATATCTTGATGAATCCATTAAATGCTTACGGATGCTACTCTTAGGTAAATACAGCTAAATTAAAATAATAAATTACTCAAGTTCGCAGGGATCAAGTTGCAAATGGAATTCAAAATTCTGCGAAATTATTTTCTTAAATATTCTGTCATGTAAGAAACCTATCTTACTCTAATTTAGCATAACTCGCTTAAAGATGCTACTTTTTGTTAATTAGTGATTTAATGGAGGAGAATTCATTAATTCACATAATTGAGTTACGATTTTCATAATTCAGATTTATCTGAATGCCTATATTGAATTTTGCTCTATACAGGGTGTAACAGTTTGTAATTTGATAACTTTGAGATATTATAGTAGATTCAAAAATAGCTCACATATGTTAGTACAAGTGTTAACAATTATACTTTTGTGTAGCTCTGCAGTCACTATCTGATAACAGCCAAACAAGTGCAAATTAATATACACATTTTTGGCTTTGGCTAGTTAGTTTAATATGTGCTTGTGCTGTATAACAACAAATCAGTAAGAAGTGAGTACGTTGTATTAATTAATATTGTGATAATCCATATAAGATTCTACAGAACAAATAAATAGGCAATTTAACAGTCAGTTTTTCTGGCAAGTTTTTGTGCAGATGTGTTCTGCTTTTTTATAAAAACTTTAAAACTAAATCTGATATGCTGCGGATGTCTATTTATTAGAATTATAAACAGTGTAAACTTGTCTTATTAATAAAATAGCAGACGACAGAGTGCTATCAGTTTCTGCTTCTGCACATACTAACTACAAGAATCTGTATTTTAACAATAAATTATTCAACCCACCTCAACTATCTAATAATAGTAACCTGTAAATTACTACAGAAATTTATAAATTAAATAATGGCAGCAAAATTAGATATAATTCTCTTTCGCATTGACGCAGTAGACTCAACCTCGATAGTAAAATTGAAAATTTGAAAACGATATGTTTAGAAACGCAAGAAAAATACAAAGAACTGGAAATCGCTGTGAAAAAGTAGCAACAAACAATAAATGTACTATACCGTACTGTCAACAAAAATAATTGAATAGTGCATGGCGTAGAGGAAACCGAATCGAATGATAATGATAATTCATCACTATAATCAATGAAAAATTAAAATTTCATATCAACAGTAACGAAATAAACAAAATTTTCCGTCTAGGAAAGAGGAACTCAAATAATACACGTCCAGACAAAATATGCCTAATGGATGAAAATATTGAAAAATTTTCAACCCGTATTATATTCCAGCTGTTAAAGTAAAATCAAAAGGTAGACCCCGTGGTGGCATATTTTTATTTGTTAACAAACAATTCAATGTCAATGTTATTGAACAAACAAACCTACGGCTGCTAGTTGATATTAGTTTTAATACATTTAGTTTTGGTTTATGTATAGTTTACTTTTCTCCTAACAGGGAAATTGATGTTTGTTTAGAAATGTTTGACGAGTCAATGATACCGCTTCCTTCAGAAAATATTATGATCCTAGGAGATTTTAATGCTAGAATTGGAATTGATAATGAAATAGAGGTCGACTTATGTTACCAATCATATTTGAACCCAGAAAGACTTATACTGGATAATGTCGTAAATTCTCAGGGTAATATTGATATGTACTATGACCATTTTCGATGTGAAGTTGTTATTGATACAAAAAATATCTTGAGAGGCAATGGTAATATGATTTATGATCGGAAAATTAATTACATGGAAAAACTTTACTGGGATAACGAACTATACGAGGTTTTCAATAATATTATTTTACATAAGCTTCTATAAAACGATAATTTTTCAACAGCATTTTTTTATGAAGATCTAGTGTTGTTACCAGAATGAATGAATGTGTTGTTACCAAAATGAATCTTCTAAACGCGCTAGAATCATACTGCGATATCAATGATTTAGAAGTTAACACCATGATGTAATCAAAAACCATGATATTTAGATGCTCCGGGATATTACCAAGGAATTTAAGTTTTATGTATAGATTGCAACCAGAAATTGTTAATGACTATATCTACTTACATATATTATTTAGTACCTCAGGTATATCTTTTACTTTATCTCTTTACTTTAAGACTGGGGACTGAATTACCCAGATGTTATTGAAAAAGTATAATTGAAATTATCTTTTCTTCTATTATTTTTTTATAATTCAACCCCAGGCTACATTATAAGAACATAATTTAATTTAAAAATAATACCTATCTATGTATTCAAACAAGCTCTACACTGGCTATGTAAAATAATAAATATGCCACTTTCTCGATTACCCCGTAAATGCTACAATAAACTACGAAACTTGAATAGTAGTCAAAATGACAACTGGGTCACACAACTAAAAAATATATTTAAATTAGCCCTCTATATAAATACATAAATTTTAACCAAGAAAACCTGCTCGCTATGAACGTATCACTAAGAAAACTTTATTTTTCTTATATTTCAATTATATTTCAAACCCACGTCAATAACCATATCTCGAGTTTCTATATGGATGGTAACAGCTATAGAATTGACCCAAATGTATAATGTACAATAAACAAGTAAAAGAATCTCTTTCTCATAATATATATTGGTTCAATGTCCAATGCATGAGAATCTCCGAAACCAGTTTCTCAATAAATACTTGATTTTTTCCTACTGTAACAGTTAATATATACAATGCTGAAAAAATACTGCTTACTATTAGAAACATACAATAACTAAATGATGTTTTTTACTTCATGGACGGAGGTATATTATATTTAAGAGCGTTCAATATTAACGAATAACTAAAGGAAGTAGTTATTGACTCGTACAATGGTCTCTTCTATTCAAATTGTTGTCAATCTTTTTACTTTATAATTTTATAATTATTGTTAGTCTGTAGTTTAATGTACTTATACAAAAATTGACATATTTTGTTGTATAATAGCTGCAATTCTATGTAATTCTATTATTCCTATTATACTAATGGGCGGAATAGTATACAATTATACTATCCCCTAGTATTAAAATCCTAATTCCCCTACTTAATTTCAGTTAAAAAGAAAACGTAACATTAAACTAATTTGTGGTTCTTATTAAATTAAGTAAAATATTTGACACTAAAATATTAAAAAATAAAATACTAAAAAATAAAAATAAAATACTAAAATATTGGATACTGCTATGGCAGATATTAAATTCGTTCTTATTAATTTATGCTATAAATGTATTTATTTCTATGTTTTATATTAACCTCTTTGTAATGGCATATATAGCCTATATACAAATAAATCACTACTACTACTAATAGATTCAAAAATAGGTGTGGTTTACCATCTAAGCTTAACGCTAATTTCTTTTTGGCAGCCACAATCAAAACATCGCAAAAGTCGTCGTCAGAGATTGCAGAAAGGGGAAAATCCTTCAACATAGAAGCGGTTTTTTTTCTTCATGACTGGTGTGTTTTTCAGAATTTCTGATTATGGTAATTGAAAGAACGAGAAATTTCCTATAGGGAGTAGTATTGTTTTTATTCTAACCGATATCTGAATACCAGTATCGGTTAAGATAAAAACAATACTAATCCGTATAGGAAATTTCTCATTCTTTCAATTGGGTTATTTAAAATTTCTGAAAAACTGGAATTCCTAGGCAGTTAATGCACTTTGCTGTCGTGTTGAACATATAACTTTTTCGCCGAGCACTTAAATAATTAAATAATCATAATTTTATCTCATTTCTATAATCCTTTTCAGTCGTAATAAGGTCAATAGTAATCGTAGTAACTGGCGGTAATTGTTTGGGCGGCTGGTCGCTATGTTAATAAACACCGAAACACCGTTATAATTAAACAAAGTTTGACAAGTTATAAAAGTTCCTTCCGATTTTGTGGAAAATATCTGTATAATTTTAATTTAATTACCTATGGACAGTGATACCAACCTAGAAGTCTTACTCCCCCAGAAATAAGAGAGACGGCAAGACATGTTGGAATAAATTTACTACCGGAGCAGTCTCGGACTAAGTATTAAGGCACCTATAAAGGTTTTATTAATTTTTTTAGCGAGAAATATGTGAGGACTTTCTCGGAGAATGTATTTCCCTGTTATTTCTCTGAATTATCTAAAATAATGCGATGTTCTACACTTTGGTCAATAAATTCCATGTTGAAGGCAACCTTGAATGTTAAAAATAGTATAGATATAGGAAGATATTTCAAACTGCGTGCATGTACATCAAAAACGTACATCCGAAAATTACAAGGCAAGGAAATCTAGAGCTTTCGAAAAGCAAGATGTCACAAAATTTATACAAGAGGCTCGGGATGATCATTATTTATTAGCAAAAGTAAGTTTCTGTCTAATGTCTAATAATATTTATCAATTTTTATATAAATCAATAAGGTTACGATAAAGCAAAGACACTTACAATATCCTTTTTTTAAAGTTTTTGTTGTATAGATTGCATCGCTGGTACATGTCGCTGCGACCAGTGGCGTAACGCATATTAAATTTGGGCCCCTTCTCCTTCACTGACAAAATATAACAGGTATAAATTTTCTGTGTTATTGTACATACAGTAGGAGCATATAGGTAGGTATGTACACTTTTATAATGGGTGAGAATTACCTAACTGACTATTAACTAAACACAGAAGACGCTTGAGCCTGATTGTAGAAAGCCAATAAGTCAATAATTGCAGTAACACGACACGATGGCACAGTAACTAAACTAGTTGGTCATAACACGAGGAAAAATAATACACCATACTACACTAAATAACTATAACACCTGTATTTCCTCCTGTATTTCTAGTATTGTATGGAATATTTGCGTCTGAACTACATGAAACTTGATTTACGCCTCACCTTTTTGTTAGCAAAATCATTTATTAATTCATCCATTTCCAATTTTTTCGCCTCTTGTTGTTCAATATAAAGAGACAAGTGCTGCCTTTCTTCTGACATCGTACTGCGTAGCTAATTCTTAATTAATTTTAACTTAGAAAATGACCTTTCTGCCATTGCAAGAGTAACTGGTAGTAACTGGAGTAACTGGAGTCAAAAATAGCAAAACCGCATTACATCCGTCAGATAAACTTAATGTGCCAACACTTATTCTTCATTATTAAGAAATCGACTAATTATTTTATAGATATCAGTTTATTTAAGTCTTCTGTAAAAACATTTAGCTACTCGAGCCTAAAAAAATTATTAGTCTAAATTATACGCAACCAGTTTATCCGACTTCTAAACTCGGAATATCCTCATATTGTGACATCCCCTGTTGACTTACAGTCCCTTTGGTGTCATGGGGCTAGATTCATATATTCACATTTTCTATGTGAATTTTAGGGTATTAAGCAGAAATTCAAATTTCATCATTTCTGCAAAAAGTTATTATCGTATGCTAGAGGTGAAAAAAGCCTATTAACCCCCTAATTCTACGCCTCCCTGTGTATACCATGAAGTTATTTACCATATATTCATATACGAGATAATTCATAGCTTTTAATTTTTAAAAAAGAAATTTTAAAATTGACGCCTTGTATCTGCGAAACGAAGCCTCTGTGTACCTAAGTTTATAGAGCAAACTGCATCGATTTTTGGTATCTACTCATACCTTTCGATCCTGAAGATAACAACCTATAAAAGGTTACACCGTATATATATATATATTTATGAGATTATATAGAATGTCACACCTCGAAATGTTTTTGAAGTGGTTTAGTTATTTAATTACTCTATTATTTTTGTTAATTATCATCAGTAGGTATATCCACGTAAACAAGGTCACATATTTATCATAACAACAATTAGTATTTAAACATATATAGTCACTTGTTGTTTTTACTAAACAATATTACCTACCGTCTTATTAATTTAAACTAACTACAGTCTTAAGTAATATTATGTTTTAAGCAAAATAAATTTTGCAATAAAAAAATTGAAGACATATTATATTTGAGGACATATTATATTTTTTTAGGTGATGAATCTTGGATATTCCCTGGTATCCGACTGATCCAGAGGGTCCTGCGAACCTCCATACTCAAAGACCACTTCCCTCGTCTATGGGGTGAGTGGCCATACACAGTGTAATAGTTTGGGTTCAAAATCTCTAACCAATTTTAAATGTTTCGTCACCTTTAGAAACAAACAAATATATAAGTGATACAGGGTAGTCCTATACGGGGTTCTTGGTGATAAAATGTAAAAAATCCCCCATTTTTTTATAATATTAAGCTTCGCAATTCCATGTTCATCTACATCGAAGCTCAGCAACGTAGAAGATCGAAAAATATATTTTTTAAATAATTTAAAAGTCCGGAAAGCACGGGATTAAATGGACCACCACCCGTAACGTTTATCTAAGGCTAGTGAAATATACCTTAATATTTTGACATTTTCCCTCTTTACATATCGATACATACTTTATGAACAGTCTGATAAAATAATATCCATTAATGACGTTTTATAGCGTAATTTAAGATTGGTGATACACGTGTCATTTTTAAATTTGAACGATTCTATATTTTTTAGTGATTTTTATAAAAGCGCGTGCTTGGGCAAGGTCGACTATCGCTTGCGTTTCCAGATGCAGAGTTTATTGTGGCCGATTAGCGCCTATTTCTATCTTATCGGACACAGAAATTATTGAAATTAGAAATAATAGGTACTATGCGAAAATCTAACACCTTTAATCATATTCCTGACTTTTAAATTACATCTTTAAAAATATATGTATTTCGATTTCTTACATTGCTAGGCCTCGGTGTAGACAAACGCCGAATTATGTAGATTAATATTATGCAAAAATAAAATTGGCGTGTTTTTCACATTTCGTCGACTAGAAGGTGAGGAATCATTTAAAATTGGTTTCAGCTTTTTTAAACTCAAAGTGCAAACAAAAATAATTTCTAGACGACTTTGATGAGGCCGTAACTCATGCCTGCTGAGAAAACGCAACGAACCGAATATGACAGCCTACTGCATCTTCTCGGCTATGACCTCTATCATCTACCTAGATCATCCAGCTGAGAAATTGGAACACGTAGGTACTTGAATTGTATTGTTACAGAATCATCAGAAGCGATTGTGTACGATATATTGAAAAATCCCTAGATCTAGGGAAAAATTGCACAATCTGGCAACACCGCACCCGACGATGCGGCAACATCGCATGTGTGGGTGCCAGATACAACTTCCCAAGGGCGAAGTCTCAACCCGCTAGGACTTTAAATAACCGAGATACACCCCTGGCCCATTTATATATGGGATGGAACAAGTGCGAACAATCTAGAATGGGATGGAATAATCGAGAAGCTTCTAGAACTTTCCAGAATATTGAAAATAGTATATGAGGGCCAGCCGATCGCGACATGGGTCAGTTTAGTTTGAATGCTGTAGACTTAGTAGACTTATAGAGACATGCTAATGTACTTTCAAGAAATTTCTAAATAATTCTATTTAAATTACCGCAATATACATCATGTATCGACAGGAAAATATTATAGCCCTCAAAAGAATACCTAACTCGAAAACAATAAAGCATCATACAAATTAATCATACAAATACAAATGCTTCATGGGTATTCTAAATTAAATGTTCATTAGTATTAATAATAAAGTGGCAATAATAAAAAATACTCGTATATAAAAAAGTAATTATGTAATATATGTTGTACATGCAAATCTTGCAAATGCAAACCTTTTTTCTGGTTGTAATATCTGTCCTTTGGAATCTTAGATTAATACTGACAATGAGGCACGAAGTGTATAATGGGATATTTATATAATCTTTTAAGTTCTGACGTGAACTCGGGACAAGACTAATTTGAATCTCTGATAATCCAATCCATCTGTCTCTTTTTTGTCAATATACGTAAACTGTAAAGAGTCAAGAGAAGCAAAATGTCGAGGCGTAATAAAAAGTTAGTAAACAATCAGTAAATACTTCAACGTTCGGTAAAATTCTACAAAAATATAGCTCTCCACCTTCTCAAGTTTCTTAAACATCACATAGGTACCCTACAGAATATACAAGGCATTGGTTTTATCACTTTTAACTACATTAATAACATAAGCAAATACATAACTTGAAGGTGCAAATATAATTATACACTGTAAATAAACTGTACACTGTAAATATCTAATAATAGCGTTGCTGCAAACTTTAATAGCAATAGCGAAAAAATATGAAATATGAAACATTCGGAGATTCGGGTATTAAATGTAAAAAAAAACAAAGTATGCAGACAGAACTTGTAAATCACAACTAGCTTACGAATAGATTACGAACTAGGAGTGGATTGGGATAATTATCATGTTATTAACGTTACTTAGTTTGATATTAGGACATACGAATATATTGTAGATATTTATTAAGCAATGAATGTAGGGTAAAGTGGGGTAGGTATATCGTACCATCTGGTAAGTCGTTTACCACCACCGTTTTACTAGACGTACCACCACCGTTTTACCAGGAATAGACATCTTTGTGGGGCATCTTTAAATTTATATAGTAAAATAGTACTGTGTAAATTGAAGAATCTTAGTAATAATAGTTTTTTTTTAATAGTAGTAATTAGTCGCAATAAGATGTCTAGGGTGACCTAGATAGGCTTCCCAGCGTTTTA
Source organism: Tetropium fuscum (assembly GCA_964058915.1). Lineage (NCBI taxonomy): Eukaryota > Metazoa > Arthropoda > Insecta > Coleoptera > Cerambycidae > Tetropium > Tetropium fuscum. The sequence goes on along the minus strand of CAXKVY010000573.1, from coordinate 262,892 downwards.
GTCGTATCCGTGTGAGGATAAATCAAACATTCAAGAAGACAAACAAGTCAGAGTGAGTACGAGCACGTAGAACGAGATTTCAATTAGCAGAGTTGCTGAAATAGCTGAAATATTGGATACAAAGTAGTTTCAATCAAAATAGATGCCGGTACAGGTAATTCGACGCAATTATCAATTATCAGTTGCAGAATTCCACCAGTAGGGGAATAGTGCGACAGTTTCCAATATAATTAATCTAAAAGTCAAAGGTAACAAACAAACTTGAATATTTATAACCATTGTTGAATCCTGTAAAATTATTTATTTGTGTATTTATACATATATTTCAATTTATGTCTATATTAAGGATATAAATATTCCATTTTTCTTTTAGTAATATATGATATGATCGGTGTCGTAGGTTAACATTGTTTCTTTTAAAGTTAACATATATCCATCAATTAAACAAATATCTTCTTCTGAAAATAAATAAGTATGCTAATTAATTAGGAACTTCTTTTTCTTCCATATTACAATTAAAGCAAGTTCAGAGTCAACAATCTTGGTGTTAAAATTTTACAACATAAATAAATTTGATATTTTAAAATCATACAGAAGCAGGGTACTAATCTATTTTGAACTCTACCTTGAGATCGAGATATTTCATGCTCTAATAAATAAAATTAATGATAATAAATAATTTAATTTTCAATATATATGAAATCATATAGAAGTGATAGCAAATGTTTTGATAATTAGTAAATTCAGAAGTGTTCACTGGAATTGTGGACTAGTGCCCATATTTGTAAGGTCCGCAGGTTACAAAAGCAAGTAAAGTAAGTATATTTCTATTCTATTGTATCCATAAGCAGCTACATATTACGCAGATCAATCCATAAAATGTTCTCTATTAACAACAAAAATTTAGAAAGTTAAAATTAAATAATAAATAAAAATATTCATCATCAAATATATCATAAATCATATATCATAAAGTTATATATCACAATTGACGCTATCAACGTAGATATAACTTCTTTATTTTATTCTCTTTAAGTGGCATTAACATACATACCATTAAGTTTTACCAGTCACTAAGAAATCACTGTCAAAAGACAATCAATCGGCAATATTGGCAGTAAGTTTTCATAAAAAAAAATGAAAATAGAAACCCATTATTTCTAATACATTTCCTCGCCCGTCTTGTAATTTCAACTATTTGGGTCCATATAGGTATATGGCTTTAAGTCTATAGGTATATTACTTGGACCCTGCTCTAGAATAGCGTTCGAATATATTATATTTACTGCAATGATTGTCTATGTGATCAAATTAATTTGCATCTATACAATTAAAATTATGTAACCGATCCGGTTAGGAAATTGGCGTTTCAATGTGGATCACGAATGCTGTTAAGGTCAAGACACACCTTTAACTGGAATCGTACTGTCTAAAAATATATCGCTTGCATTTTCGTTTTTTGTTATCTTCTTTAAAGTAGTACCAGGGGGCGTAGCTCAGATGGTAGAGCGCTCGCTTAGCATGCGAGAGGTACCGGGATCGATACCCGGCGCCTCCACTATTTTTTAGGAAATAACTTTTTATATCTAAAATGCTACATAAATATACTCTAATAAATATACTCTAATAAATATACTCTAATAAGAATCTCTAGCGGCCGAATGTGAAACTAATCTCTAGTACACAACGACGACTTATTGTCATTTTTACTACAAAAAAGTAACGATATAGAAATAGCCTGATCAAATGGTGTTCAAAAGTACCTGTTTCGTAACATGACTCCAGTAGAAGGTAATTATATTTTCTGTCTGCTCAACGTAATTATATTTTATATCTGAATCTGAAATTTTCTGATCTGACGAATCTGAAGTTGCAGATGCCTCGCAGCAGAAAACTTTTCGTCTTAGGTCGAAAAACCAAAAAAACTAAATTTTCGGAGTTTTGCTCATATGCTGCAAACGATGCATTGCAGTTTTCACAATAGTTGGTATAAATTGCCTTTCTTCGATTGGCGATGGTGACATTATAAATCGCTCTAATTTGAAAGTCATTCGACGCAGAATTTAATTCTCTTCAACTTTGAATACAGTTATATTTTCCGTACGATGCGTCGTTTGCAACATATGAGCGGAAAACCTGAAAAGCTACGAAAATTTCGATTGCGTTTTTCAAGCTGAACCAGTACTGCTACCAGCCAATAAACTTCAGATTCGTGTGCAACCAAAAAAACATATAATTCCGTTGAGAAACCATCAACCGAACTCATGTTACCGAAAAACTACCATTTGATCAGGCTAAAAATATAATGACGATCAGAAAGGTACCAATATGTATGTCCCTTTATATAATATACCGGGTGTTTTTTTAAACTTTGGACGGATTTCTCTAAAAAACACGAGGGTCAATCCGAGGGGGAAATCATTTGGATACAATATCCACCCCCCAACCTCTCACCCCTTGGCTTTTGTTTTTTAAATGGGAACACCCATTTTTTATGGTCGCATATTATTTTTTTTTGAAAAAATAAACATCTGTCTGCATATTTTTTTTATTCCGGCTTGTAATTTTTGCTAATTGCTAATTTAAGAAATAAAGCCTAATTAAGAAAAGATCAGACAAAAGATGTTTATTGTTTCACAAAAAACAATACCCGCTTATAAAAGTGCCAGTGACCCAGTAAGTTGATGCCACCCACGTTGATGAAACTCACATCATCCTGTACCATCTGATGACCCACGTATGCATGGCGTTATTATTTTTCCTATAATTATTTTTCTGATAGAGAAAAATAATCTCCACTCCCTGCTACATAATAAACTATTATCAAATCATTGTCAAGGAATGAATGATAACAATGGTAACAATGTATATCAGCAGTCTCTCAAGAAAATTGTTTACTATTCTGCGTAATTGATAGTAAACAAAGAATTTCCTTGTAATAGCAACATTCCAAGTATTTCAACCCGAGTTTATGTAGAAAACTAAGCAAAAAGTTCTCTTACGTACCTGCTAATTTTCCAATTTGTTATCATTCATTCATTGCAACAACTATTTGACATTTGACCATGGTTTATTCTCTCGCAACGCGAGTGGAAATTATTTTTCTCTACGGAAAAAAATTATTTCAGTGCAAGTGCAACTGCTCCATATTTTAATACAGAACATTGGGAAGCAAACGTGAATGATGCATACGTGGGTCAGTTAATGAAAAAGTTCCAAGAAACTGGCTCCGTCGCCGTCGCCAATAAGAAGAGGAGTGGACCGAGAGTACTGAAAGAAGAGACGCGCATCGAAGTTTGGAGGCATTTTGTGGCAACACCAAACCTCGCTCTATGTCCAGGCGCAAGTATAACGGGGCTTTCAATGTCATCGGTGCGTAAAGTGTTAAAATTTCATAAATTTCACCCATACAAGCTAAAGATTCACCAAGTTTTGACCGAAGATGACCCAGATCGGCATGTGGAATTTTGTGACAGATTTACCGGCTTTATGCAATTACACGGCGAACTGTAGGTATTGGAGTGACGAGAATCCACATGACTTCAGAGCTGACACAACTCAATGGCCAAAAAAAATAAACGTCTGGGCTGGCATCCTCGGGAATAAAATTATCGGGCCCTTATTTTTTGAAGAAAATTTGAACCGCCAGCTTTACCTCGAGTTGTTGGAAGACGCTATCGACCCGCTCATCGCGTTCGAGATAGAAAATCAAGTGGATGACAACGGAGACTCGATTTTAAATGAAGATCTTATTCATTTCCAATAAGATGGTTTCCCTGTTCATTTTGTGACTCCGGTTAGAACCTGGCTGGATCAACATTTTCCAAATCAATGGATCAGTCGAAGTGGTCCCACAGAATGGCCAGCAAGATCCCCGGATCCCACCCCGTTGGACTTTTCTCGTGGGGTCATTTGAAATCGTGCGTCTACAAAACTCCGGTTGCTGATTTACAAGAATTGAGGCAAAGGATTGTCAGTGAGTGTCGAAAATTGAAAGTGGAAACATTTCAAGCAGTTCGGGATACGTTTGAAAATCGATTGTTCTATTGTATGCAGATTAATGGACAACATTTTGAGAACCTCCTGTCTTAAGGTTAAATAAAAAAAAGAAAACTAATCGTTGAGGTTTTTTTTTGGAAATAACCATCTCGCCTTTTTTTCTTAAATTAGCAATTTTCAAATAAACTACAAGCCGTAATAAAAAAGTTTAGACAAAAGATATTCATTTTTTCACAAAAAACAATATGCGATCACAAAAAATGGGGCCTCCCATTTGAAAAACAACAGTCACCCCCTCCTCTTGCCAAGGGGTGAGGGAGTGGGGTGCATATTGTGTCCAAATGATTTCCCCCTCGGAGCCCTGCAACTTTTGTTTGAACTTTTTTTGATACACCCTCTTGTTTTTTAGAGAAATCCGTCCAGTTTAAAAAAAACACCCGGTATACAATAATAATTATAATATACTATTCGACTTCGCATACATTGTATTCATCAGCCCAAGCACATACTAATAGTATTTTACCAACATGCTAATAAACATTGGTAATGGGACTGAACAGAAAAGGCTGGGCAGGATTCGTTTTTGGATACACTGGCATGATAATGTTTTCTATAAGTTAATGGAGAAGACTGCGAATAAACCAATATCCTGGCCTTTTATTTTCCGCAATAAAGGATTATTGCCCTTTCCCAGATTGAATACAGAACAATAGATAATTGTGTAAAATGTGGAACAGTGACAAATATACTAATTGCCAAGTCACTGCGTTTTAGTATGTCAATATAAATATAAACATCTTTTGACATTTTCGATCAGATAAATAATTATACAATCAATACCAGGGGCGTGCTGTCCATGCAAGCAAGGGAAGTATTGCTTCTCCTAAAATGTATGCTTACATTTATTATATATTAAACTGCATTATTTAAACCCCCTTTTCAATTTTTTATATAAAATTGGAATACTGGAACTAATCATACTTTTTAAATACAATCCCGCATAATAATTTATTCTGCGCCGTGTATGCCCCGACAACGTTTGACAAAGACGTCATGTCCCAGTAAACGCGACCACGAACGTACATTCCATAGATGTAAATAACACGATATGCAATTAATGCATTAATTTTGGCTAAAGTCACTAATATTCTAAATATAATATAATCTGAAATTAAACACTCGTTTAATTGCTATTGTTCTAGATGAAACACCCAATGTGACTATTTTAAATCAACTGTTTATAGTAATAGGCTATGTCAAAAAGGTTAAAAATTGAGTTACACTCATTACACTCATTGAGTTTCGCCGCCATATTGGAAAAATTACGCCAAAAATCCGTTTTTTTCGATGTATCGTTTTGTATATATATATCCTAGAAAAAAAATTTCACTATGGCAGCGAAATCACTGTTGTCTGGCCTATAAGGTTATAGCGCAAGTTTTTTTGTTAGCGGAATAGTCAGGCCCCTCTTAAAATATATAGAATGAAAATTATAAATCTGTGTAATTGATCCAACTAGTAACTCTTAGGTTAGGTTAGCGCTTGTGGTGTAGAGTTTTTATTTCACTACAGGTCGATAGAGAATCAAAGAATACATGGTAGAGCACCATTGCATTTATTTGTCAGGCCGTCTAGGGGGATGAAATGGGGTTAAAATTGTTTAAAAAATAATAGCAAGTTCAAATGATGGTGTAGAGTTTTTATTCCACTACAGGTCGATAGAGAATCAAAGAATACATAGTAAAGTACCATTGCTTTTATTTGTCAGGCCGTCTGGGGGGATGAAATGGGGTTAAAATTGTTTAAAAAAATAACAGCAGGTCTAAATGAAGGTGTAGAGTTTTTATTTCACGATAGATCGATAGAGAATTAAAGAATACATGATAGAGTACCACTGCATTTATTTGTCAGGCCGTCTAGGGGGATGAAATGGGGTAAAATTTGTTTAAAAAAATAATAGCAAGTTCAAATGATGGTGTAGAGTTTTTATTCCACTACAGGTCGATAGAGAATCAAAGAATACATGGTAGAGCACCATTGCATTTATTTGTCAGGCCGTCTAGGGGGATGAAATGGGGTTAAAATTGTTTAAAAAATTTACAGCAAGTTCAAATGAAGGTGTAGAGTTTTTATTTCACTACAGGTCGATAGAGAATCAAAGAATACATGGTAGAGCACCATTGCATTTATTTGTCAGGCCGTCTAGGGGGATGAAATGGGGTTAAAATTGTTTAAAAAATTTACAGCAAGTCCAAATGAAGGTGTAGAGTTTTTATTTCACGATAGATCGATAGAGAATCAATGAATACATGGTAGAGCACCATTGCATTTATTTGTCAGGCCGTCTAGGGGGATGAAATGGGGTTAAAATTGTTTAAAAAATTTACAGCAGGTCCAAATGAAGGTGTAGAGTTTTTATTTCACGATAGATCGATAGAGAATCAAAGAATACATGGTAGAGCACCATTGCATTTATTTGTCAGGCCGTCTAGGGGGATGAAATGGGGTAAAATTTGTTTAAAAAAATAATAGCAAGTTCAAATGATGGTGTAGTTTTTATTCCACTACAGGTCGATAGAGAATCAAAGAATACATAGTAAAGTACCATTGCTTTTATTTGTAAGGCCGTGTGGGGGGATGAAATGGGGTTAAAATTGTTTAAAAAATTTACAGCAGGTCCAAATGAAGGTGTAGAGTTTTTATTTGGACCCTTCATTTGGACTTACTCTAAATTTTTTAAACAATTTTAACCCCATTTCATCCCCCTAGACGGCCTGACAAATAAATGCAATGGTACTCTACCATGTATTCTTTGATTCTCTATCGACCTGTAGTGGAATTAAAACTCTACACCATCATTTGGACTTGCTATTATTTTTTTAAACAAATTTTACCCCATTTCATCCCCCTAGACGGCCTGACAAATAAATGCAATGGTGCACTACCATGTATTCTTTGATTCTCTATAGACCTGTAGTGAAATAAAAACTCTACACCTTCATTTGAACTTGCTGTAAATTTTTTAAACAATTTAAACCCCATTTCATCCCCCTAGACGGCCTGACAAATAAAAGCAATGGTACTTTACTATGTATTCTTTGATTCTCTATCGCCCTGTAGTGTAATAAAAACTCTACACCATCATTTGAACTTGCTATTATTTTTTTAAACAAATTTTACCCCATTACAGCCCCCTAGACGGCCTGACAAATAAATGCAATGGTACTCTACCATGTATTATTTAATTCTCTATCGATCTATCGTGAAATGAAAACTCTACACCTTCATTTGGACTTACTGTAAATTTTTTAAACAATTTTAACCCCATTTCATCCCCCCAGACGGCCTGACAAATAAAAGCAATGGTACTTTACTATGTATTCTTTGATTCTCTATCGACCTGTAGTGGAATAAAAACTCTACACCATTTCATTATTATCTTGCTATTATTTTTTTTTGAACAATTTTTACCCCATTTCATCCCCCTAGACGGCCTGACAAATAAATGCAATGGTGCTCTACCATGTATTCTTTGATTCTCTATCGACCTGTAGTGGAATTAAAACTCTACACCATCATTTGGACTTGCTATTATTTTTTTAAACAAATTTTACCCCATTTCATCCCCCTAGACGGCCTGACAAATAAATGCAATGGTGCACTACTATGTATTCTTTGAATCTCTATAGACCTGTAGTGAAATAAAAACTCTACAACTTCATTTGAACTTGCTGTAAATTTTTTAAACAATTTTAACCCCATTTCATCCCCCTAGACGGCCTGACATATAAAAGCAATGGTACTTTACTATGTATTCTTTGATTCTCTATCGCCCTGTAGTGGAATAAAAACTCTACACTATCATTTGAATATGCTATTATTTTTTTAAACAAATTTTACCCCATTTCATCCCCCTAGACGGCCTGACAAATAAATGCAATGGTACTCTACCATGTATTCTTTGATTCTCTATAGACCTGTAGTGAAATAAAAACTCTACACCTTCATTTGAACTTGCTGTAAATTTTTTAAACAATTTTAACCCCATTTCATCCCCCTAGACGGCCTGACAAATAAACTCAATGGTACTCTACCATGTATTCTTTAATTCTCTATCGATCTATCGTGAAATAAAAACTCTACACCTTCATTTTTAATTGCTATTCTTTATCTAAATAATTTTAACCCAATTTAAATAAAATCTGTATCACGGCTTAAATAATGTATGTTAACATTAATTTTATCCATTCAGCAGATGTTGTATAGGTGTATTGTGTTTATATCCCTAAGTTTTCATGTACTTATTCCTAAAACATACATTTTTAATCAAAAGCGGAACCTATATGAATTGAGACCACGGCTTTATCAATTATAGTCCTATCTGAAAATGTGGATGTGGATAACTTCACACCCGTGTTCCTACGGTAATAAAGTACGCAATGTTATCTCATCCTTTCTTATACGATAAATAAATGGATTTAAGGTGAGAAACAAAGTGATTAAAATGTGTTCCAGAAAATGTACAGTTCAAACTCTTGATATATAGGACGATTGATTGTATTACTATCTAGAGTTCGCTCGCAATGTAAAAAGCTGTTAAATCCGCATCTACTATTTTTGGATCTTTTTTGCAGTAGATATCGGTCGATCGATACACATGGAGGAAACATCGGCATAGCTGTTGTTTGAGTACTCATTGTGTACTATGGTAAACTAATCACAAGTATTGTATTACTTTTATGAAAACTAATCTTTTACTTTTCATCAGAAAAGTCATGATTTCATGAAAATATCTAATAGAAGAATCAGTATAGCAGTAAGAAATATCAGTAAGAAGAGACATTATGAACAATTTTTCAGTATCCTAAAGTTATAAAAAATGGATTGACGGTGTCGAGACATATAAAAAAAGAGGGCTATCTTCATACGAAAAAATTGTACATTTGCGAACATTTGCGAACTGCTGTTCCATCAATTTTCACTCTTGAAACTTCAAAGCTGTTTCACAAACAAGATCTTTGCCTGGTTGGTCTGCGCAAATTTACGAGCCCCTAAAAGTCGGTTGAGGCACAAAGAGCGAGGGCTATTGGAAATTAATTCTCAGTAATTAAGATCTCAGCGCCATGAGGAATATCCGGAAAGTAATCTTTGGTAGATCGTTTCCATAGAAAATATAAGTCTGCATTATATTTTCATATTTAGTGGTATTGAAATTGCCAAAAAAATGGCAATCGGTCGTTGTGTAATGTACTAAATATTATTTCAGCATTTGTCCGCCAGAGATCACATCACTTCTCTTGAAATTCGGATAACTAAATTGGAAGAAAATTGGTCTTAGGGTAAATTACGTTCATTATCATCGTCGTTCTCCGTATTGCTATTGAATAGTAATAACGAACCGGTTTCTCCGATTTTCGGATGCATGGGTAGCACAGGGAAAGCCGATACTGTCTTTAGGAAACATCGGAACGAAAACTCGGGAGCACCTGTAGTAGGTACCTATTCACCTGCTTGTCTCGAAGACATGTTTGTATTTTTATTCCTCCCAATCTTCAGGGGCTTATACGGATTATCCTTCTATTTTTTTCGGGTACTTGGTATGAGATGATCTTTTCGAAAAGCATTTTAAAAATATTATGAGCCAAGACTTGATTAAAATACAAAACCGCACATCCAAACGTATTTAATACGCCACTGGCTAATAAAGACAGTTATGTCATTGTATTGCTCCCGTGCTTCATACTGAATATATCATAGACATCAAAACAATTTAATTAAAAAGGACAACTGATGATTATATATTTGTTAACGTCAATGATCAAGTCTATTAGAATTTAGATTAACAAGCATACATTACACGCGTTTATAATAACAAGCGAATTTTATTTTTATATTTCTCAGCCAAATTTTGTTGTTGTTTAAAATCTGTTAGATTTTAAACAACATACTGTCTCCGTAGTTAGCTGATTAAATAGGCTACGAAGTCCGGATGTCAAAATGATCTAATGGCAAGGATGTTAAGATGGCCAGGATGTCAAGATAACGGATGCAATTCAAAATAGGCTAAATCTACTAAAAATTTACCAGAATGATCATCTATATATTTCAAAACTAATGCGCCATTAAACATGCAGTAACTATGTGATGAGGCACTATTTGGCACAAACTCCCATTATTTATTCACGATTGATGCAGGTAAGTCAAATTATCCTCGGCGACTTACCGGTGCTTTAGGTGAAAAAAAGACAGTAAAAACGCTGCAAGTGTGACACCATCTAATATTTTCGAAAATAAACAATATTTCTGCTACCCACCATAAATAACTTATGTTCCAAACAACCATAACCTTCTTTTAGTACCAGATCATTGATAGAAACATCCGCATACATCGAAAACAGCTTTGACTTGTTTGAAAAATGCAGAGGTCAATTTCTTCATAACAATGGCCGCCATGCATTCCCGAATTAAAGCCATTAAACAACTTTATATGGCCATATTTGTCCAGAAACTACAAGACAGTGGTCAATTCATAATATTGAATATTTGCGATAAGGATTAACACAATAGTGAAAAGAACTACTTCAATTATTATCAAATGTACGAACTATACGCAGCTAGAGATGAGTTACGGTGCAGTTGTAACTGCACGTGGAAAACTTAAGGGGTATTCAAGGTGTTCATTATATACTTAATAAATTTTTAGTATTTGAAAATATAGGTATCCTTTTTTATTGTATCAATCGTATATTCGTTTACAGGTAGAACTTCATTAGTGCTTAGACGAATAGATGGATGGATAGGCGAATGTATAGATAGACGAATTAATTAAAGAAATAAAAAATGCCATTTGCCTCTGGCTTTGTGAAACAGGTCGTAATATTCCATACAAAATTGGTGATGTAATTAGGGAAAAAATGGTAATTAAAAAAACTACATTTGCATTTATATTTATCCGGCATCAGGAACAAAAGACAACGTGGTTATTTACTTCGTCTTCGATTAAATTGCGTTCCGCATGAGTTGTTTTTAAGTGTAGTGTTTATAAATGGATGGTCAGATGATTCAATTATTAAGCTCATTGGGGCAAACAGGGGTCTTATATGGTTTTTAGGACACCCTAGAAGTTTATTAAAATAGAAAGGGTTATGCGTAGGAGTATACAGTGTAGCAAGAGCATTGATGTTTATAAATAAATTCACTTGTTGTCTTTAGGAAACAGTGCTAATTGGGCAATGATAATGTTTTCCATAGCATTTAGTTGGATATTATCTCCTTAAATTCGAGATATATATTGATCCATGACAAATCGACTGCTGTATCAATATTTAGTTAATCTGGATTTACTAAATGATAATGGACGTAACCCAAGGAATTTAACATCCTATTGAATATTATTATATGGGAATAAATCACTATTCATCGCATGTCATCGTATAATTTTTTTCAGAAACGGTAATATCGTAAAAATATATCAACAACCATTTCTTCTGGTTCTCGTTCGAGGGATACAAAATGCACACTCTAATCCTAATGCATTTATTATAAGGAACTGGAATTACATCCTAATACAACCACTTACTTCATTTATCTCTACAGATTTCTGCTTTTCCAGATAAATGAGTTTTCTTTTTTCAAAAAAGGCGGCAGACACAAAATAGATAACTAACACCCAGTAACTATTTGAAAACCGGAAATTTTACGATGTTTAAAACTTTCCATAACCGTAAGTGGATCAGTATTACAGTAATTCAAAGAAAGTCCCAAATTGTGTTCCTTCCATTCCCCTTTACAATATTTCGTTGACTGGACTAATGGAATTATTTTTTTATTGCTGGACTAACAAGATACTCGGCAATTTCATTTAATCCGCATATACTTCTATTGGCGTAATAAAGAGGGCGACCTCTTTATTTTTATAAAGCAATAAGATAGCAGTTTATCTGCGGTAGAAGCTACACACCAAATGTGAATTTAATTATTAAAGCTAATGACTGTAATGGAGAGGCATTAAAGCGCAAATTTATCATCCGTAACAAAATCATTATGTAGATATACTACCCTTCATCCAATATAGGTAGTAAACCTAAATTACTGACAATATAAACAGAGGTAATTGTTCAGGAGATTTAGAAGATATTTCCAATTAACCATTTCGTAACGTGTAATATTAATTATACTTTCGATTTTCCTATTTTGTGAATAGTAATCATGCGTCTTCGTTTCAAAATATTAGCACAGAGTGGTATCAATTCCTTTTCCTTAATGCTTCCATTAAAGTTAATCTATTTATTTTTTATTTATTTAGCTACATCACCCTACATCCTAATAGGCTAAGCATATTAGGAAAAGAAAGGCGAATAGGAGAAAGTTTTACCATAGTCGTATTTTTCTCACTCTTTATGTTTTTTGGATCGCTGAACATGAATCTGAACTTTGGTGACAGAAATTTTGCCCGGAACCACTCATTTTTTGCAAATAAATGTATACCTTTGGCACCTTTTTCGGTTTCTCGCCTACATCTCAAAAACTATGCGTTTTATCGAACAGACAAAATTAAACTGGACAAAATTTCCTACATTTTTAATGTACTTTATTTGTTTCTATGGCCGATGGTTCCGCCGCTAGATCGCGCTGGAAAATGGGCAAAATCCAAAAAAGTGACAAAAATATGATTTATAGCACTTCACGTCCGATTTTCGTGGATACAACCCATGTTGACCATGTATCAGAACCAGCATCAGAAGACGCAGACACCATGATAGTCAACGAACCCAATTTGGCTAAATGTACTAAATGTGAAGCCAGGGAAGAGCACAATTCCTCCAACGACATATTCTCTTATGCTAGCTGTAAAAAACATAATCATTAGAGAGCACATTATGTTCTTACACGCAATAAATGCCTGCAATACGACCTCAGCACCTTTCAACCAAGGGAAATTGAAGTTTGTCGAAACCCTGACCAAAAAAAACAGACTGTTGATATTGCAAGCATATTTAAGGACCCAAAGGCCACTCACCAAAATGTTGCAACAGCTAGGAAACGATTCCTTGTCTCAGTGTATTTGGACACTTGGACCATCTGATTTTTTAATTATCAGAGAGCAGCTTTCAAGGCCTCCTCAAATATAGCTGCACCCTGCACTACCACAGTAAGCAGCTGTAGCTACACAGCACAGCTACAGGGTTTATTTAGAAGGGCAGCAATGGATACAATTACATGCCGAAGATTGGGGTTGGAAGACCAACAATGGGCTGGAACCCATCACCACACTTTTAGCCCCTGTTCCCCCTGAGTTGCTGAAGTTGGTGACCTGTAGATGCACTAAGACTTGTGCACGCAACTGCGGCTGCAAGAAGGCGGGACTAAGTTGAACGTACATGTGCGTAAACAGCGAGGGTTCCTGTGGGAACGTGTCGGTGCATGTCGATGGAAGTGAAGACTTGGACCTAGAGGAAGCACTTGGGTTAGAATTTCCTCAAGGCATGCAACATTAAATTGTTGATTATTAAATGATTATTAAACATGAACGATTCCTTAATATATACCAATAACTTTAGTAATCTACTATAATTCCATCAGATGACCGTGACAATGTTCCTCTTAGAAAGAAGAAGAGGCTTCGAGATAAACAAACCAGGTTAACGATTGAAGGCAAAGGTGACGTTTTCCCTGACACCCTGACACCGAAGATATGTAAAATTGCCTTTGTCAAAACTAAATAGGTACAAAAACATTCTGAAAATTCCTTACCACCACTATCACTCAATGAATCCATATATTTAATACTATTTGCACTTTTCAGAAAACTGAGGCCTACCTGCACAGTAACATGAATCTACCATCTACCTAGTTGTAGCTACTACTGCTTCTAGTTTTTTATTTACTATACACACATTTATTTTTATTTTTTAATAAATTTTCCTCTCGTACTTTTTCATGTATGAATTTGTAGTGCAATTATAAGTTTATTTTATTCGTTTGTCTGCAACAGTTTCTTTATTTTCAAAACTTTGAAAGCATACATGGTCAACATGGGTTGTATCCACGGAAATCGGACGTAAATTGCCATAAATCTCATTTTCTTCCCTTTTTTGGATTTTGACCATTTACCAGCGCGCTCTAGGAACGATTCGGCCATAGGAACAAATAAAATACGTAAAAAATGTAAGATATTTTGTCTACTTTAATTTTGTACAGATTGATCTTTTCGATCAAACGCATAGATATAGGCGAGAAACCGAAGAGGGTGGCAAAATTTTAAATTTTTTTGCAAGAAAGGGGGTTCCGGGCAAAATTTCTATCAGCAAAGTTTAAATTCATGTACAGCGACCCAAAAAACATAAAAGGTGAGATATATCACAACTGTTTCAAACATATTGTATCTTATTGATTGAAGAACTTGAGTGATAAAGGGGTGTCTTAGATAGTTAAACAAGTCAGTGTACGCACGAGGTCGTAATATTTCCACAAGCAGTGTTCCTAATGTCATTGATTTATATGGTCCCGAGGCAGTTCAAATAATAATAGATGCCGTTGCAATGTTATCTGAACGAGGGCGCCTTTGCAGTTTTGCAGTTGCAGCATACCACCAATAGAGGTCACCACCACAGTGCAACAGTGCAGTTGGCGTGTGATTATGTCTTTGTTTAGAAAGGATAACTTTGAAACAAGGTAACAAACAAGCTTCTAATTCTAGCGTTTACACACAAGACGGCACTATATTTAACAACGTTCAAGGACAGGATTTAGTGTATTTGTAGTTTTAGATCGTCTGCATAAAAAAAGTAATATACAGTGAGGTCTTCCGCAATGTCGTTAATAAATACGGCAAATAAAATGGGTCCTAGTATGGAGCCTTGTGGTATACCAGATACAGCTAATATATTTATGGGCACAGTATTCAACATATTGTTTCCTTTCATTGTGGAATTTTAAAAAAATCATTGAGATACTGTGAGGGGCCTATCTTGCTTAGCTCATTTAGGAGAATACTCTGATCTAATATGATTTATGAATACATGAAATCTTTCGAGAAATCAGTGTATATTATCATCCACTTGAATACTGGCATCGACATAGTGGAAAATGTGGTCCACATATTGGTAACTGTAGATCTACCGTCCATAAACACATCTTGACTAGGTGTAATCTGCCCTTGAACATGAAAATATAGTGCTTCCTATGTCTATTTCAAATACCTTAGCAAAATTATTGTACGCTGCCACTTATCTACCAACCGATGATAGTACTTATTATAAAAGTGTGCCTAGCAGGTAATATACATAATATTCTACTTAATGAGAACCGATATTGTCTCTTCTAAAGTTTATATTAAACTCCGATCTCTACTTATCCCATACCAGGCCAAATTATACTTTCTAAATGAACCACGAGCAAGTTCCAATACTCAATCAAAACTTAGATTTAAAGGTCGGATAATGTAGGCCTTTCATATTCTATTAAGAAGTTTCCCAGGCTAGTACGAAATAGAGAGTTCGCTAAGGGCTGGAAGGTCCGGGCTAAACTTCGATAGTACCTAACTTAGTTAATTCTATTCAATAATACCTTGTAAACTAAATTTTTCCTTCTAATTAAAACAAATAAGTATGATTATTATAGAAAAGGTGCAATCAAGTAGGTAGTTTTTAAGTTTTTTGAAATATTTTAAATATTTTCAACGACATCTCCACATCCACACTCCACACAACATCTCCGTTTATATCTCCAACTTTTATAATAATAACTATTCTTATTATTAAATATAACTTTAATAATAAGAATAGAATAATAATAATAGAATAATAGAATAAATAATAAGAGCGCAACTTTTTTAAATATTAATATTTTTAAATATTTTTTAAATAGCATTTACTAATTTTAAATACCCAAATAAATAATTTTGCTGTACACTTGTTATGGCATTTGCTCACGCCTTGGCTAAAACTGCCCCCAAAATATAAACATTTTTCTGAAATGTGACTCAGAATTTTCCGAAAAGGCGATGGAAAACGTCCTTTTTATTTAATTTTTCAAACATCAGGGAATATTTCATTTATTTCCCCTAGGGAAATGACTGACTGATGATGAACGTCCAGATCAAACAGCTGAACCCAGAAACCTCAAATTTGGAGGATATATTCCTTTTATAATGTAGACATGCACCATGAAGGGATAGGAAACACAGCGAAAAGTGAACGTCGAAGGATATAATTGCATTTGATCGGAAAAACTAGATTCAAGAATTTTCGTCGGTGAATATAATTTTAGGTGCCATTGTATTCGGCCTCAAATTATAAACAGCTTTCAAATTGTCCGCCTGCCCTCCGGATGCCACATTTTTTGTTAGCACGTTAGATCGCGACCGAAGTCGATAAAGCAACTTAAGATTTGGCTGAAAAATAGCTTTCGGGTAAAGGAAGAACCCGGAAGAATTGTTTTTTTAGAGAAATCCAATTAAAACAGTGATGACCCAAAAAATATAAAATATACCTATGTCAATAAACATATATCGTGAAACTTTTCTACTACATTAAGATGGCCTTGCAGGATAACATACCAACATCTCAAAAATATCGACTAATAAATGGCTACGGTACAGCCACTGAAAGGCTCCAAGATGACGGACATTTTCGTCATTTATGGTTCGACTCGACTCAAATTCGGTATGTCGGTGTTTTCGGAGTCGCAGATCACCAATATTTTCAGAGAAAATTCCAAATGGCTGGTATTTAATTCAAGATTGCTGATAAGCGCTTTAAAAAACTGCAGACCGTAAATGGCAATTTCTATTAATGTATTAATGTTGGATTAATTTATTTTAAAAGATATCTAATATTGCAAAAAACAAAATTAATATAGCATATATACTAGACTGGCTTATATAGGATATTTTTATGCATGAAAAATTTAACATATATACTGGTGGCTAATAGGTTGGAAGAATTCAAAATTTTAATGTAATTTTAGATGCAGAATAATATGGAATATCAAAATACGGTTTTTAATAAGCTTAAAAATAAGTTTAAAAAATAGGTTTTTTGAAATTTAATTGATAATAAATGGCCTGAACATTATGTTACTATCGTGCTCGAATAAGGAATTTACGGGGTGGAAACTAAACCCCTACAATAAATCAAAATTTAATTCTTACCGAGAATTTACGAAAACCAAAAACGAGATATTATTTTCATACCAGGGTAGCCTACGGATCAATCCGAATAAAAAATTTTGTTCGTTTTTTGACATCTCGCTTATTTTTTAATATACGGGGGTTTTATTAAAATTGGGACATTTTTTTGATAATACTTACTTTTTAAAAACAAAGTAAGTAATGGATTTTTTTCTCATTTTAAAGTAAGCTTGCATGCCTCTAACTGTCTCAGTAGTTAGAATTATCAATTATTATACAGGATGCCTGGAAAAACATTTAATAAGCATGTGCACAAAAAATCACAAAAAGTATGTAAATTTAAATATGCTGTGTGCAAAACCCTGTATAATTAAAATGAACAATAATTTTAACATTTGAACAATACGGATATGTGCAGAGGGATAGCCAACCCTACACATAATTGACATCTGGATCGCCAAGAATACGCCAATGTGAAGACGTTAACAACAATACGAATATGTGCAGAGGGATCGCCAACCCTACACATATTTGACATAGCTGGATCGCCAAGCATACCCCAATACCACTAATATCACATGACTAGGGTCGGATCGCCACACCCTGTATAATCCCTTCAAGGTATGCAGCTGGATCGCCGAGTATACGTACGGGATTACCCAACACCCTGTAGACGCAATGGATCGCCTAGAATACGTCTAGTATTATTCAACTTGGAAAACATTGCTAAGATCATGCCACTAATAAATAGTAGTACCTACAACGAATATTCAAACATCTTTCACTACAGATTTATCTCAGCGTGCATTGCAATTGTATAGCAATATAAATAACGTTCACCCCCCCAATCAGTAGTTTAAGAACGGAAATATTCAGTGATTAGGTACTCACCTTGCGATTTTAAGCTAATTTATTCGTAATTACACAAACCACTAAAGAGCCTCACCTCACTGCCCATACTTTTAAACTGTACGGCTTTACGAGCACGTTATTCCCATAAGAAGAACTTCTCTTACTCAGCAATAGTGGCGAACATGTTTTGTCTATCGTTTTTCTAAGCTACCCATTATGCCGAATGAAAACAATGGAGCTCAAGTTTATTACCACACAGGAATTATGGTGAATTAAAAAAATATATTACCTACTCTTACATATTCAATATTTACCTAAATACTTTAGTTTAAAGATGAAAAACATAACAAAAATTAGATGAATGCAAGTACTTATATAAATATATAAATTACGGACTTATGGACAGTAATGACGAAATTATGAGCTATGTCGGATTTGTGTTTTGTGTCTGTTGTGACTGTTGAAATTATGTACATTTGTAAACTGCCTATGTCGAATTTATGTTCATGTGCACACTTAAATAAATATTTATTTCTGATATGCTTTATACTTTTGTGGTAAATATTCGTTAATTTTCCAATGAGAACATACCTAACAATAGAGTTTTTACATATTTGGTGTAGTTTAGTAATAAATTAACAGTTTTAAAGGTACAACAATCATAAAGTGTCTGATATTGGGACATTTACCTTAGTTAGTTGTAGATAGATAGATACCGGCATAATATGCGTATGATGGCGTATGTTATCTTCTCTAAGCAATACCACTCTATACTCCGAAAGATATTGGAGGGCACTGTTCCCCCTACTGCCATCGCAAGATAGCTAAAAGTAAGAATATATGTGATGAAAATTGTGTACCAAAATATGTATACAATTTCCCAGTACATACAGAATTATTTATAAGATGACATCACAGTTTAATGTTAATTTAATCTGTATTTCTGACAATTAGATGCCTATCTCACCCATTTTAGTATTAAACTGCTTATCTGTAAATTTCCATTTATATCTTTGAATTAAGAGGTAATTATTTTCTACAATTTACATATTTATATGTAGGTATGAGAAACATTTTTTTTGTACTTTCAGTCTAGTAAATCAGTTAATTCCGTTATTAACTAGTACTCCATCAAATGTGCAGGGTGTCCCATTTTAATTTATCAGGCTGAATAAAAATCGTGAATGACATTTGCGAGAATAAAGTTAAGATAAACATTTTATAGCTTGAAGGGGGACAATTCGATGCCACTGATATTTTTGATCTTGGGTGGAGGGTTAAAGGTCATTCAAGATCAACTTTGTTTTCTAAAATGGAACCCGCTATTTTTCATAGCGGCAGTAGATTTTGCGTAGAAAAACGTTAAACTTCTGTCTGAAACCTTGTTTTGAAAACACAAATTCGTTTGACTTATATGGAATCCGAAATTGAAATTTTCAAACTGTGAATTTTTCCCTCGAATGGTGTTATCAGAAAAATCGCAAAAGGAGAAAGGTTCTTAGAATCCTACATAAAACCTGCATAATTTTCCGAAAATTTTAAAATTAATAGAAAATAAAAGTTATTTTTCTGAAAATTACCTATAGAAATAAAAAAAGAACTTCAGAAACTCATCATAAATCGCGAGATCGCAATCAAAAAGTTTGAAAATGTCTATTTTACAAAAAAAAGTGTAAGAAAAAAGTTTCCTGTTTTTTGACCTACAATCGAAAGCCAACGTGAAAAATAAGGGCTCCGCTTAAAAAATCAAAGTTGACCTTGAATAACCTTTCCGCAAATTTAACAATTAGAGAAAATTTTAAAAAATATCTGGAAATTGAAATTATTTTTTTTAAAGAACATTTCTTCTCTTGCGATTTTTGTCAGAAACTCATCAGCCATCGCGAAATCGCAATCACAAAATTTGAAAATTTCAATTTCTAAAGCTAAACAAGTCAATCCAAATTGCGTTTTCAAAAAAAAAGAAAAGTTTCATGTTTTTTAGCTGCAATCGACTGCCGATGTGAAAAATAGGGACTACATTAAAGAAAACAAAATTGACCTTAATATACATAACCTGGAAGCCTCCTCCCAATGTCAAAAGTATCAGTGGCATCGAATGTCTCCCTCCAAACTGTAAAACTTTTGTCAGAAACTTTTTTCTCGAATATGTCATTCGCGATTTTAATTCAGCCTGATATCACCTGATATATCACCTAATAGTTATTACTATTCTAAGAATAAATAATGTAATGGACTGTAATACACTTGACGTCATTAGTCCCGGAAATTTTACATGCATTAAATTGTCATTAATACACAATTTTCGTGAAATAAACATAATCTGTATTATTTATCAAAGCCTTCTTATTATTATTAAACGAAAATAAATGACAAATAAGAATAATATAGGTTTCAAGTAATTCAATTTTACTTAATCCTAATGAGTTTAAAGACATCAGAGTGGAAATTTCTTTTTTTTTTGGAAAACGGCTGTAGTTGTTACTCGATTTATCACTAACCGGTTCTATATTATTTTCTGAATCACTTTGATCGCACATTTTTGGAGCACTGAATTCACACGGCAAAGTAACAATATTTTAGGTTACGCAATACATCCTTGTTGCTCCAAACAAAGTTGGATGGATGTACGTGTAACTTTGTTTCCCCCACATGTTCCCTCACGCGATAGAGACTCCTTTGTTTCACCAACAGACGAAGATGAGATATTTGCCTCGAAAAAATGCACATTTTTATCAAATACCGCATAGAATTCCGCAACTAATTTTTACCAAAAAGGTAAAGACATAGCCGACATAGGAGAACCTATGTTTTTGAACCTACATCCTATATCAAAAGATTGACAGATTTTTTTGAGAACAAAAGAGAACCTATATCAGGAATTGACAGATTTAGGTGATGAGACGTTAAGCCACGGCTAACACTAATACAATATAATAATAAATCAAAACTTGATTTTTGTTTGGCAATAATTGAGATTCAATTTATTGTCATTGAATGTATTTCAGTATTATCTACTAATTCATCAGTAATACTATTTTATTTTGTTACCTCCAGTACATGATTCTGTAAAAAGTGTAACCATAATCATATATGGACGATGTCTTAACAAAAATATCCACAATAACTGTAATAATTCCACAATAACAGTATTTGTCCACGACCATTTGATATTAATTCAGCAATATATTTGATAAGTGTTGTATAATGAAGCCATTATACAATAGTGTTCAACAATAACACTTGTTTTTCATTATACACCACTTTGCATTTTTGCAACGTGCACCAACTGTTGACACTGACCCTGACGTTTTAAAATTAAATTGCTTTATTACATTTCCCTTAAAACGCATTAAGAACTGAATAAGAAATCGTTCGAGATAAAAAAAACGTACAATGGTCGTGGATAAATTAGAGTATTCATCACACAATTAATTTGCCATTATTAACTGGGGCGATTTACGTTTCTCTCCCTGCGTTAATAATGGCTGTCATTAATTGCTCGTTATACGAGTATGTACTTTGAATAAGTACGTTGAATAACTATTTAATTGAGGTAAGTAATTAGCGTCCTCTCTGCCAATTCTGCCAGAATACACAATACAGTCTGGCTTCTAAACTTATAATCAAAGGCGTATACTGTTATATCATATCATATTATTATATATAAAACTTATATTAGTTCAAAAGTGACAGGACGTTTATCGGCGTCAAGTTTCAAACAGCATAAAAACAAATAGATAAAAACATTTTTTTTCATAATTATAAATAAAATTATTTGTTATACTTTGAAAGGCATTTCGAAAAATATTAGTACCATTTTTAGCACCAAACTGATAAAACCAATGTCCGTCAACGTGGGCGTAAGGGGGCGATTTTGCAGAAAAGTGAAATGGCGAAAATACGGTGAGCCTCGGCAGGTGTTGGTGTTCTATGAGCCAGCCCTTAAACATGTGGTCAAGGTGTGGACACCTGCAACAGTGATATGTTGCAGGTGTCTGACTCGACAACCGCGCACTCTTTTTTTCGGATACAAAAATTTTCCTTTGATTTAACGCATAATCTTAATTAAAATTAAAAAAATTGAGTTTTGTAATACAGGATGAGGTGCTGCGCGTGCGGAAAAGCGCCCATCCCGTACTCTGCAAATTTTACAGTGTAGTAGACTCGTTAAAATGAAGCCACTAACTCCATTTTTACCACTGTTGTAACAACTTTCAAAAGGACGGTGTACTGGGGACTATTTAGTTTGGATGACAATGCATGTTTAGCTAAGTCCATTCTAAATCCAATATGGCGGACTACCCAAGATGGCGGACTAGTTATTTTTATACACTTCCATGATATGTGTATCAAACAAAGGGTTTGCTGAGAAGAATACGAAAATAAAATGACGTCACTCTAAATCCAATATGGCGGACTCCCAAAGATGATGGACTATGTTTTCTTATCCACCCTTATGATATCGATATCAAATGAAAGGGGTTAAGACGAAAAAATTCAAAATGGCGGAAAACAAGATGGCCGCTATACCAATTTTAAAGTGTTATAACTCGACAACGGTTAGCGATAGTTTGGTGGTGCTCGAACAAATGTTGTAGGGACTGATAAAGGTCAACTGCTGGTGATAAAAAAATTTCAAATGGCTGATGTAAGATGGAGCTCAAAAACTTATTTGCTCCAATCCGTCTAAAATGTTGTTATCCCGGGGTTTTTGGAGTCCCCGATTAAGATTTTGGAGGTCGAATTGTTCCGTTCTTGCAAATGAATTTTAAAAGTACGCCTTGGCTGGCTTCATACTACGACTTGTGTAATTTGGCGAGATGGGCGTCAATAGCATTGGTTTGCAATTTGTAGAAAAGAAGGCTCCAAATTCAAACCCGAAAAGCCTGACGCTGAAATAAGTAGAATTTAAGTAGTGTCAAATCAAGTAGAGTCCCTATTGAAGAACTAAACTTGTTCTAAATTAACAGGCAAACTATGCAACAATGGCGCATTAAATTAAATTAACAGACTTAGAAACACGTTCAGCGATAACTAAAAAAGGAAAAATAAATTAATAGTAAAAAAAACATTTTTAAAAATAAGTTTTTATTGAAACTCTAAATTAATTTAAACCCATCAATTTATAATTACTTAATTTATATGACATAAAAGCTTTAACTGTGTAGATAAATAAGAATACAATATGTAACTTGATATTCACATAAGTAATTCTATGAAAAAAATAATATCTATATTTTTTAAAATAGGTAAATCCCGCGACAAGCTTTTATATCATATAAATTGTGTAACGTAATAAATTGATGGGTTTAAATTAATCTAAAGTTTATTTTCTTCTTTTTACAGTTTTTCAATAAAAGCTTGTTTTAAAAATGTTTTTTTAATATTAACTTATTTCGTCTTCATTCAGCCCACCAGTAGCGAAATTGTTACACCACTGTCTCTATCTGAGTAATTCCAAATACAAGAGAAGTAAACATCAGACGGCTTGAACTTATTTAAAAATATGGAAATTATGTTTAAGTGCACTTACTTAAACCTTAACATAACGGCACGTGTACATTGTTTACTAACTAGAACCTCAGCGCTAGAACTAATACAATAAATGTGATAAAACGGTAAAATAAATCAACAAACAGTGAAATATTGAAATCCCGTATAAATATATAACCATTTGTAAATACGGACTTTTCCTTAACTAGTACTTAATATTTACAAATATAATATACCTAGGTGGGTAATATAAAAATAGGCACAGAGTATGTTTTATAAATTTAACAATTTGTTTTACTGATTCTTGCGTGCGGCTCTAATGAAGTTAACCGTTTCATAATAATACATCTTGATTACTAGTCATTAGTATGTAATCCAGTAGCGACAATTTTTGAAGTGAATACTTCTTTAGCCGTAAGAGAGTGATTTTTCAAGGTCGCGTCACGACATATTTTATAATATTTTCGTCCCGCAAGTGAGATAACGCATATGACAGATATGAGGGAGACAGAGGGAATCAGAGATATTGAATGCAGCTTTGACTTGGGCAACGATCCCCCACAAGTGTTCTAAAGCGAAAAGCAACTTTGATATAATTTATAAACGATCGTGTATGAACGATCAGCTTTCGAATCTGATCCAAATGGATGATGGTCTTTTTGCGGAGGATGCGTCCTTGTCAGTTCACTTTCTTCGTGAGAAATTCGGTTTAGATATGAATAATGACCGGAACATTGCCACGATTAAATCAGGAACAACGATTGATGCTATATTCGCGAGAAATCTACACCATTTAGAAAAATATGTTGTACAGGTCTTGGCCTTGAAAAAAGTTTTCGACCTTGAGGGGACTGATCGTGCCACCATCTTGAAGAAAAGGTACAAAAGGAAATTTTTCAAAATAACCACAGCGGTTGTTACAACGTCGAAAATATCTTTAACAAAGTTAAAGAAGAGATAATTCCTTACATTTTCTGTATAAAGATTTTTTGTAAGCCTAAGTGTTACAACGGAAAGATGAACTGTATGAATAATAGTAACTCCATTTTTGTAATATTTTCGATTGTATCTCGCTATTTATTACATAGTTATAATAATTTTGTAAATTCAAAATATACTCACTTCCACAAAACCTCGAGGTAGAGGTACATTTTTGCTTTGCTTTATTTGGGTAAATAGTGATATATTAAAGTGTTTTAAATAATTATGCTGGTGCTAGGTGAGAATTAGCTGTAAGAATTATTGTATTGTTAATGTGGAGAATGTCGATTTCAAGAATGCTCTTTTTATTTTATTTTATTTAAATATTTTAAATTTTTTATTTTAAATTAAATAGTACAAGTGAAAGTACATCCAAGGATAATGCCATGCCCAGGACTAGCCAGGCATCCACGCGCAAGTAGCGGCGTGGCAATTGAAAGACGAAAGGCTCTGTGACGTTAAACGGAAATTGAAAGCGAATTAAATTCACAGCTCCTTGCGCTGAGGGACTTATCTGTCATTGGGTTTTTCAGTAGACCAATGGTCCTCGAAAAAGTTAGAAATAGGAAGTTGAATTTTCGTAAATAGTTTTGTTGTCTCTCTTCGAGACATTTTAATTTGCCTGGTAAATGCAGGTCCGAAAAGGTAACAAAAATAGGGAAAAAAGGAATAGAATTACTGATTTTGTCATTTAAATTAAGTAAAAAATATTTTTAAATTGATGAATTTTGTAGAATTTGGAAACAAAAATGACTAAAAAACAAATAAACAAACAGAAAAGGTAAATTGATCAAGCTAAAATAAAAGAGTTTTAAAAGAGCTTTAAAAGTTTAAAATTATGGTTTAAAATGGAAAAATGCCTAAGTAGGTTGATTTAATATGGGTAGATCTTGATATATTAATTTATGTTTTATTCTAAAAGGTGTGTTGTGCTCCCTAATGCGTGTAATGTTATTTGTTAGCGTACTATCATTCGTAGAATTTCTGTGAAATGTTTCTGATGTAGTCCGCTATAGGTATAATGTCGGGACAAAGGTTGTGTAAGTTTCTGATGGAGATGTATCTATTGCAGATTATGATTGAGATTGTGAGACGCTCGCTGGTGCAGGTGCCGGCAGACTTCTAGTGTAGATACTCTTCGCCTACCTCCCACCGCGTACGTACAAAGAGTACCCTGTATTCAGGTAGGAAGTTATACCAATTAATATAAGTACTCTCAACTTTGTTTTGTTGTAATTACACAATGTTGAGTAATGCAGACATGCGATTGTGTAAGGTAAAAATATTTAATTGTATATATAAAAATATTTAATTGCATAGGTGTATATAGTGAATGAGAAATCAGATCCGTGCGTGTGCTTACAAGAATTCTCAAGACACCTTGTAGAGAAGATATGCTGGGGTTTAATTATTAAATATATTTTCCAACAGGCGGGAATACCCAGCAACAGGAAAACTTTGCTATTGATAATATTAAATTAAAATTAGCCAATGTGTCAGCAACTTCATTGCCATTGATTTCCACCTATGCTTTAACGCTTTAACCCATATAAGACTAACTTTACAGCCTATTTAGGTCTATTCAATGTTCTGTATCATTTCAGCAATTAAGTTATTCCTGTAGATATTATGTTTGGAATTTTGAAGCGCTGTGCAGTAGGTACTGAAAGGGGATCAGATAGTATTAAATAATTGTTAAAGTGTTTGTTGCCCTTGGCCCATGTTACAGCTTGTTTGACAGCCATTGCTTCTGTCGTAAAGATTGAATTTAACCTGTGTCAGTTAAACTGTTTAGTGAACAATTATAAAGAGGCGCAACGCGTATGGCGAAATGCGTGACCAAACTATAGGTTTCACGCCCTGTGTCTTGGAAATGAAGGCATTAATAACAAGAAAAAGCCGTTTGATTTTTTACGATCAGTCAATATTCAGAGGTCATGGGTATTGTAAACATTTTTGTTTTCCCCCTCTCCTAATTATCCCCCACCCCCAGCCTGCGCCCTCATAATTCCTTCATAATAGCTCTTCCACAAAAAAAACTGAGCCAGCAACTCCACTCCCCTCGATGAAAAATCAATTTGATTTTTCTTTTCGCAACTACGATTCGCGATATCTCCCGAACTAATTATCCGATTTCGCTCAGCTTTCAATGAGTGTGTGCGTTTTGTCGCACTCTTCATTTTATGTCAACTTTTTTTTGTAAAGTCAAAAGCCGCCGAGATATGCTGTTAGAACGATTTTCCATGCTTTTAATTGATCGTTCCCCGCTCCCCCCTGACCCAGTCTGCATAAACCAAGACAAAATGATGAGGGGACACGACTTGATAGATTGGGCAAAAAAAAATTTTGAATTTGAGTGTCTGTTTTCGAAACTCAGATCCCCTCCACTAAATTAAATAATACCTATGTGAATCCGTAAAATGCTTAAACCTGCATTTTTTCACTAAGGGGTAGTTTCACCCCTTAAAAGCAAAAAGTGGGGCATATGTCACTTTTGAATTTAAGGGTAAGATGAGCTTAATTCCAAATTCTTAAGAAAATCGATGGAGGTTCGGTACTTAATAGCTTATTCTTATCTTCAATGACTGGACTATAATAGTGCCTTCATTAATTGGTATTCTCCATTGGCTAATCAATGTCTTTTACACCTGTAGTTCATCTAGTTCGTCTATATAATAGTTTAGTTTTGGAAGTTGTTATTATTTTATTAAAAGTTCAACTTTATTTCTACCTTAATTGACGCAGCTACAGTGGGCGCGTACCTACTTGTTTTTCAACTTATCCCCCCGTGCTTGATTATTTTTTAATTAATTTTCGCTCCGCTATTCCGAAGTTTAATATTTTTTTAAATCTTCAATAGAAGAAACAGTGTGAAATAACTGCTTTAAAAGATTGCAGTCAGTTATACCGCAAAATCTCTTGCTGAATTCAATGCAGTCTTATATTGAAAATATCTATATTTAATAATAAAAATAAACCAGCATCGTAAGCCAAGCTATAAAGTGATCATATATAATGAACCGCGGAAAAAACGTTCTTTGATTGATGTATAAATAAACTGCTTATTCTAAAACTATTCTGGTTTGTTTTTGTTTTGTTATCTCTATAAAGTACTTAATTGTCGCTTATATAACCTTGACAAGCAGGTTTTATTAAAATTTTTAAATATAGCGATGATCCACTGATATTTATTTGTATATAATATGAATATGATGTAGTTACTTACATTTACTGCACTTTTAATACGTTGCATTGACATTTTCTAACAGGAAAACGGAGACACTTGGTCAGTAACATAAATGGTGGATGCGCCAGTCATAGCCCGAAGCCTCTGGAGGGTTGCCATTTCCAACTTAATGGATAGCCATCTTGCATTGCAATATGAGATTTGTTGGACGATGGGCAGATGGTTACCGCGTGTGTTTGTCTGAGTGAGACAAACAACAGGCTGACGAAGAACGTTAACGCTCTCTAACTACCTGCGGGACCATTTTTCAAGAAAACAGCAATACTGGAATATGTGATTATGTATTGTTAGATCAGTCGTAAATACTTTAATAATAACTTAATAGCCCGGTCAAAATAGACATTCAACGTTCCAATAATTCGCATAGAGCTGAAAATCGGTACCAATGTTGCGAACACGTTTATAACCGAAATGTGAAAAGTCCCCATCGATCACATCTGCAAGCAAAAATAATAAAAGTCAAAAGTTCGCAAATCTGGGGTTTTTACATTTTAAGACAAACGGTAAGTTTCATCATAAAAATAGGTAAAAATTGTAGATCATGCAATTCTCTATAAAAGTTGTTTTTATACTCTTTTCCATAGGAATCACCATGTCTAAGATATAGCGTTTCAAAAAGTTGTGTTCTCCATAATATGCACACGGTTCAACACCACCGTGAGGTAGTGTACTTGGCGCGTTTTTTTAACGTGGTTTTCCTGGTAGTAGGCCTAGGTAGTAGTCCACTATCTGTTGTGTTTCTGTTTAATTAAATAATATTTTATTAAATAAAAAATGGTACTATTATAATTGCTACTATTATAATATTTATCCATTATATATTTATGCATATTATAATATTTATCCATTTATAAATAAAAAAGTTGCATTTTTGTATATTTAGTCTATATTTAGGATGCCTCAAATTATTAATAGTATATTAATTGATAAAGTCACTAACACTAAACAAATTTTTTGTTTGTCTTTGGTGTCTTTAATAATTTTTTTTAAATGTTTAAGTGAACCGGCATTCTACTACTTTACATTCATTCTTTATCACTGACACTGATTACTAGATTAAATGCTTTTAATCCCAGACCTAATTCTAACTTGTACGTTACATTATATTTATTGACGTCATGTATGGAAATTATTTCTCGCTCTGGTATTTTTGTTATGTATATTTGTGTTCAATGTAAATTTTTAATAAAAATTTACATTGAAAAAACATCAGTACAAGGTCTGCCAATTATTAAATCTGAAGCAATGCGTTGTGTCGGTAGTAAAATGTAACAAATGTCTACTAAACCGGTTGTATATTTTTTCTAAAACATTTTCACATTGTGCTTGTAATTTACAATCTGATTTACTAGAAATTATATTGATTGAAATTTATGTGTCGTCGGCATATAAAGTGAAATCAGCATCGGATGTTATACCAGATCATTTACGTAAAGCAAAAATAACACAGGCCCCAATATTGAAACCTGTGGAACACATAAGCTTACTTCTAGCTGTTCAGATCTAATCATTTGATTATTATTTTTTTGTGCTGGTAAGTCCCCCCTGGCCTTCGACTAGTCCAGAGAGTCCCTCCAGCTCCCCACGTCCGCGGGGTAAGCGGTCATTGAGGATGGTTCTTAATTCTGAGAGCAATGATTGTCGCATACCTCCGAGAGAGCCAATAATAAGAACCACCATTTTAACAGAATAACCCGTTCTTTAATGTTCAGAATAACCCGAATGTTCTTTTTGGCCGGAGCCGAAAACTCTATAACGAACATCGTCTTGAGTTGGTGGTCGAGGAGGACTATGTTAGGCTTATTGGCTTGTATCCGCCTGACGGTGGGGAATGAATAGTTCCGGTATAACCGGGACCTCTCATTCCCCACAACGGACGCAATATCCCCCGGAGCATAGGGCAACGCCGGTGTCTGATCTATACCGGACGAGTGCCGTAGGTGGTTTTACAGCACTCGTAATGCCGCGTTATGTCGATGGATATAGGCGATAATAATTATAGATATATTTATTATCATTATTATTATCATTATTATTATCATTATTATTATCATTATTATTATCATTATTATTATCATTATTATTATCATTATTATTATCATTATTATTATTATTTATGCTCGCATACTGCCTACGATCTTTCAAAAAGAGTTTATCCATCTCAATGCAATAGCATTTATTCTATAATGAAACAACGTTAAAGTAAAGCTTCGTGATCGACGCCGCAGTCAAATACCATGCTGAGATCACAAAAAATTCTGACAGGGCACGCCCCGCGTCGATATGTTTGAAAATAGTGTCATAAAATGAACGGATGGCCATCATATTGGATCTTCAATTACGAAAAACATGTTGATTATTTGACAGAATATTATTAGCATCGAGAAATATTTCTAGTTTATCCAAGAAGCAATATTCAATTATTTTAGAAAAATATAGATATAGTTACAGGGCGATAATTTGCATCATTAATTTATTTTAAATATGGGTAGAACTGTACCTATTTTTAGGTTATATGGAAATATGCCAGGGCAAAAATATATAATAATTAAATATCTTAAAAGTTGGACAATTTCCCTTACCGCATTTTTAATAAGTAATGGAAACTGGTTGGATTTTTAAATTTCATTTTTGCTTGGCATAAAAGTAATGTGTCACTTATAAGTGTCAGTAAAACTTCTTCCTGTCATTGAGAAATTAAAATACGGTCAAGCGGGATATCCAGAGTATAGAGCTTATCACTAAAATTATACTCTCCTACAATCAAGTGTGCTCTTCCTCAAGCATACCAAGGGGGTCCTTGCTGGGGCCTATTGTCTTCAATCTGTAGATCAATGAAATCCCTTGATTGAAGAATGACAATGGTCGATACTGCCCATATGCGCTACTTCGAGGTCTCTCATTAAACTAGCTACTGCTCTGCTGCAGACTTTGAGAGACTTCTATGGAACCTATTGTCTACATATAATACAAATCCGACTAACGTAAATTTAAAACAAAAGTTTCCATCTTCACAATAGTGTGAATAGTCCAAGAATACAATATTTAATTAGGTATTTATGTTGTAAATCTGTTTCGCCCAATAGTTCGTTGAGGTCATGTTTTTATAACTGAAATGTCAATGGAAACGTATCTTTCTTCGAACTTTTCGCATTCTGTGCGACAAATATAATCATGTTTTATCGTTGTAAACATATTTTGATAACGAATAGACACATAAAAAATGGGAATGTCACCATTGTTGCAAATTCTCCACATATGAACATTATATTGGATTGAAAGTAGCGTATTTGTGAGGTGTGTTTATTTAGCTGCAAGGCGAAAAATATTAAAAAATGGTAGTTGTAAATAAAAATATACAAAGGCCTGAAAGGTGACCCTTGCATGGCATTTTTATCGGGTAAATAATATATTGCTAGTAGGTGGTCGGCGCCCTAGAAATCGGGACACGTAATATATGGTGTTGCAATTTGTCCTTTTTTATTGCTAACATCTTGAAATCGGTAAAGTGTCCTTACCGTGGTTAGTTCATTAATTGAAGCGCCACGTAAAATTTGACAAAAATTAAAAAATTTTACATATAACCGGAACAGCTGTAAATTGCTCGATATGTGATATAATAAAATTAAAATAGTAGGTAGGTACCATAAGACTTGCCTTCGATTTCTGCAGAGCGGACTGTAATACCTACAAAGTAACTGTAATACCTTCACTATATTTTTCTAGTTTTTATATAGGTATGCTGTTTTTACCCTGTGCTGTTATATATTCCATGAAAGCGAATAAAAATATTATATTTAAATTTATTTGCATGACCAATTTGGATTAGTTTTTTGATGAAACACCCTGTAGGCTCACAAAAAATCCCCTTACACTTTAATATTTATTACAATTTATTTAATCACCCTGTAGGCTCACAAAAAATTCCCTTACACACTAATATTTATTTAGTGAGTAAAATCATCATAATATATAAAAATTAGACAAATCGCGTGAAAGCCAGAATTCCATATATTTTCCTTTTCACTTGCGCACAGAATTTAAAATTTTAAAGAATATTGAAATAACATATAGGGTGTTGGATATAAAATAAGCAAGATGGTGGCGACTTCTGATATAACCGGATGTGTTCCGTAGGCGCCATTATTTTATTTGAGCAGGACTTGCCCAAAAACGCAATTTCCCAAATTTTCAAAATTCAAATGCAAGAGTAATCTTTGAAATATTCGGATGGGTTAGACACCGTTTGACATCCTGTACTGTGTACACACATATATATGTAAAAAACAAAGTATGCAGCATTATTTGTCGGCGGTTATCTACTAGATATTTACTAGATATTTCTGATTCTTTCATCCTTTCAATTTAATGTTTTTTTCCCATTTTAGAAATATCTGTAAAACGTATACATTTTCGGAAAAAAAATTACATTTTTTTTTATTTTTGAAAAAGAAATTTAAATGGCCAGTATTTCTATACCTCAGTTTTAAATGTTCTATCCAATGATCCAATTGGTGAAAGGTCAACTCGACTAAACCCGAAGCAATATTAGATTAGAAAACAAATTCTTCTGTTAAAATATCTACACTATTATCTAGCTCTGCAGCTCGATAACCTAGCAGCAGTTGGTTCAATTCCCCACTGGCGCAAAATAAATCATCAGTAATTTATCTTCAGTATCTAACTAAGGAACATTTCCAGGTTTCCTCCATTCTTGCACCGCATATAGTGGTTAAAATTTACCAATAATTTGGCCCGCGAAATAATAATATGCCACCCCCTCCCCGCACAAGTCTCTAACTTCTGGGCTAACTATTGGGAATGGTTAGAATGAAGAACGATATTATTATATTGATGGGCTCTCCAAAAGTAAAAAAATATACAATGGGTTTCATTTGTTGGCAAATAACAAAGTTGTCCATCCACGAAAATACCCTACATATAATTTCCGGTTAAACCGGAAGTGAGCAAATATGAGCGACTCTGCTAGTACTCGAGACTGATGTGTAAACATCTCGTATGCGGTAACGGTATGCGGTTTATCATAAATATAATTTTTTTTAAAAATGTTTAATTTTATGTTCCGTATGTATGTAGAGAATTATATTTAGTTAAGTAATTGGTAATCACGTGGTTCAGAAACGAATTTTGTTAAGAATTCTAATGGCTATGTAATACTCCAAATTCAGAATTCAGATTTTTTCCCTATATTTTGTCGTATTTTTATTTTTTTAACTTAGGCACTAAATATCGCAGCGAAAATTTTTTTACGATTTTTATAAATGCTTAATCCTTACGTAGAATCCTCCGCTGAACAACTGTTCTAAACCTTTTTCTCTAAAATCATAACTTTTTCTATTATTGAAAGAAAAGTGAGAAAAGTACCGTTTTAAATTAATTAGCAATCAAATATCATGACGCGTGTCTCACTCAACTTTTTTAATGGATTACTTACGATCTTTCATTTAAGCCCTATTTCACCGGGTCCGTCCATAGTCCAAATCCACGTTTTTTTTCTTTAGAT
Organism: Tetropium fuscum; assembly: GCA_964058915.1. Lineage (NCBI taxonomy): Eukaryota > Metazoa > Arthropoda > Insecta > Coleoptera > Cerambycidae > Tetropium > Tetropium fuscum. The sequence goes on along the minus strand of CAXKVY010000573.1, from coordinate 229,661 downwards.
CTACGGGAACTATTTATTAACCAATTTTTTAAAACTCTGTTATGTTATTGTCGAGATTATATTTCTTGTATGGTTTGGCGCCCCACTGTGGGGTTATTTATTATTGGACTTGGCTCAAAAATCATACGGTACTTCCTTTACCCAAAAACAGTTTTTCTAATAAATCTTAGGGACCATTTCGTTTTGTTAACGAAAAACGTGACATCCGGACGGACGAAAGGACGGACAATTTGGAGGCTGTTTAAAATTTTATGAGGAACAAACACATGATACAAAAATATTTGCTCTCCGACGAATTAGAATTTTAGCAGAATTTTATCGTAGGTATAGCAACAGTCTCTTTAGTAAATTCTCTTTCCTTATTATAATTCTCTTATGATATTAATATTCTCCGCTATACCCAGCATCAACAAATAGTTTTGGAGAAATACAGCAGAAATGCACAACTTAAAAAAAATATTGTTGGCATGTGCAGGTATCAGATTTAACAATAATAACCGTCATTAATTTCCTCCAGAATGATAACAACACATACTTATTTTGTGGTTTAAAGCGTTGATCATAATACAGAAAATTGCAATAAATAGATACAAATCCAAAACCACCGAGTAGCAACATGTTTCACTTTTCTAAAAAAAAAACTAGGCGTGATTAAATATTAGTCATATTGCGGAGAGATAACAGAAAAACCTAATTAATTACGACTACCATCCCAACTAATTAGCATGTTATAAAACCAGTAATAAAGTTTGATAAAAGTTTATAACGCTCTCACCTGGAAAAGTTCTAAACAGCGTCGTTAAATATAACGATAAGGACAACATTCTCACTTACTTTAATTGCTTGTATTATTGCACTTTATTGCAAAATTGTCCTGCGCTCCAATAATACCGGTCGTTATAGCCGCAAAGCGCCAAGTTTCGAACTTGAATCGGGAGCTTCGTAAATTTGATCGCGTTTATGTGGTCTGAAAACTGAAACTGAAGCTTAGGAAGTTGAACTCGTGCCACATGTTGCGATGTTATCTGCGCTCGATGCGCGGACATCGCGGTTTAATAATAATGGTTAAGATTAGATTATTGTATTGCAGCATACTGACCACATGAAGATGTTTATTTATCCGCAAATGTGAGTTTTCTGAATGTGTCTTGCGGACCCGGAATTAATCTATGGGATATACCTATGGATCTTCTTCCACAGCTACGTTCCTACCAGGACATATTCAGACATTTTCACGTTTTCTGCAAAACTAGGTACAACTTCGCATAAATCTTAATTGATTTCATAATATTTAACAAAAATCTTCGTGCAGAATGTTTAAACTTTTCATTTAAATGAATGTGAAGTGTTTTGTGTTTAATAGCTAAAATGTTGTTCACCGGCAGGTACTTGAGTATTATTATTATTATTATTATGGTGAAGAAAGTATACTGCCCCAAAAAAAGAGGTCCCCAGGGCACAATGGGCAACTGCCCAGATGCGTAAACCGAATAGGAGGGGAAATAACGGGTCAATATAAATCCTATAAAATGATTAAAGTTGATAAAGAATGTTAATTATATTCCATAATAAAGATCCATATTAGATTATGGACAAGTTATTATATTAAACAACAATACAATAAAGGGAAGAAACTGTAACCAAAACTTTGAATGACTTACCATTAGACATACAGAATTGCAGAGGTCAAACAAACAAAATGCCTGGCATAAAAAACAAGACTTCTGGTGAAACAAGGTAAAATTCCGAGTACAGAAAATATGAAAATTAATGTGTATCCGACTTTGATATTTTTATTTGGTGAATATGTATCTACAATAAGAGGGCGAAAATATATGTAGTGCCCAGGGCGCCAAATCTTAAACCGGCCCTGTGCCCGACAGAACCAAAATATTAGGTAAGTAAGTAGGTACAGCCATAGTTATTTACATAAACAATTATAAAAAACTACTTCATTTCATTTGACGAATGTAATATTTGCCAAAACGAAATGTTTGTTTTGTGTAACTCATTAATTTTGCGCGAACTATCTTCGCAAATTTTCACTAGTTACACAAAATCATTCATTTCCTAACTGGTTATTATATCCTAAATAGCTATATCTAACCTCGTTATAAAATGTCAAATTTTAAATGCATTTTTGTGCAACCGGACGCGAAGTAGGCATTTCGCGTCATCCATAGCGGCCGCGAAATTCAATTTCGCGACCGTTGCCCTTGAGACATTTTCACGATTTGTCAATGAGCGAAACGTCAGTGTTTTATATAATTTCCATAGAAACGCTGAGACCTGACAGCTTCTATTATAAACCGTGGTGTCATTTATACCTAAATTCTAACTATAGTTGTATCAGTTACCAAAAATTTACAGCCGTGCATACGGTTACACAAAAATTAGTGTGTATACCACGGCCGCGAATTTTTTTTAGCGCCCTCGAAATTATTTAAATAATTTTTCTCTCGGTGCGCGAAAAGGCTGCGAAATTCCAGCCTAAGTATACAAATAACTATTTTGATGTATCGTACTGTCACATTTTTCATAACTGTCATTTTTCTAATTTTGACATGTAAAGTGACACTTTTTAAAACCCTTTGACGTTAGGAAACGTCTTACTTTTCCCAATCAGTTACGAGAAGTAAAATTGATTTCATAATAGGTTATTTAAACCTGACAAGCTATAAAAGTGACAAGCTGTCACACCGTTACAACCTACTGGATTATTTTTAAATGTATAAAATTCAGTTTTCCTCTCATAAAATTGGTGAAAACTAGAAAAAATCTTGTATGAAACACGTTTGAAACACGAAAACAACCAGTTACAGAAAGCAAAATATTACGCAACTGTTTTTGTAATAGTTATGTACATTCCAAGCTGCGAAAGCTTAGTTTTAGGTGCGAGGTGTATCTATTTGAACACCTCCGAGCACATAAAATGACTCTTGCAGCGTGTAATGTATTAAACTTTTCATTTTTCCCTCGATTTTATAATATAAAACACAATTTAAACCTAGCATGTTTTACTTTCGTGTTCGCTATGCCTATTTAAAACAGAAAAGTATACTTTCGTAGGGGGAAGACTGAAAAGTTCATTTCATAGTAGATTATTTAGACCTGAGCCGCTATGAAAGTGACAAGCTGTCACACCGTTACAACCGGATTTCACTGGTTTTCCCAACTGGTTACATAAATAGCTATTCCATGGTCCATTATGTACCTGCGTCATGAAATGATTTTTTCTTCAAACGTATAGTAATACGCATATTATTATATAATGCAACCCATCCAGTAGAACGAGTCTATTATTTTACTAGCACAATAATTTCTCATTATTTTATTAAACAATAATATAACAAATTGCCGATAGAAAATCAGAGCCAGTGGATAGACAGAGTACCGCATAGTTACAGCCGTCCGCCATTTTTATTCCATCGCATACTCGCGGCAATGCTTTAACGTATTACTCTACAATATTTACCATTTGACAATCTCTTTCTGTTTGAGCCGTTGTTGAGCCAAAATGCCAAAAATATGAGCTTATTTCCTTAAGTTATTACGGCGTTAATTATGGAGTATCAGAGTATTATGGAGTAAATATGGCCGCCGTGTCCGCATTTGTCGCATCAACACTAATGCAGTACTCTGTCTATAGGTATGCCATTAATATTAACATGCATAGAAAAAAAGATTAACATGCATAGAAAGTTTTGCCACTTGGCGATTAAACTTTCGCAAGGGATGTACTCTCAAAATAACAAGAGTTCTCAAGCAACAAGTTGAAGCTTCATCCCTAAAACGCACCCCTAAAGTGCAATTCTGTAGTTTTTTGCGATTTTCTGGAAAACAGTTTATCATACAAAAAAAATTACACTTACAAAAAAAGTTCCCAGTAAAATTCTGTATAAAAAAGTATTACCTAAATTATTCAGAAGAAAGGTTCTCGAGAAATCAGGTATTACAATTAGGGGTTGCATTAGCAGAGATACACGAACATGGTATGATCATGTAGTTTAGGTATAATATAGGAACTCTATGATTTAATGTAAGGTTGTATTATATCGCAGAAGGAGTTCATAAAAAAGTTTTTCGATTTATATAAGAGCACTCGTTTCCACACCATCATTGAGGTAGCTATCGGCGCATTTTTTTAAAGTGGTTTCTCCTTGAGACCTAATCCACTAAGTCACAATAAATTTATAATACGTCTTCGGCAGTATCTACCTCATCTGTGGTATCGCTGTATTGGTGCAGCTTTGGCCACGGCAATTTCTGCACATAGTTGTGCAATGTAAGCTTGCCTTAGTACACAACCTTGTTTGCAACTGCAGGTTATTAATTTTAAAATACACGGTAAAGTATCTGAATACACGGTAAAGGCCCTTTCTGCGATTAAATATATGTACAAACTGTGGTTTGCCCTTTCCAAAGAATCCTGACGGACGTGGTAGCGCAGCTACTAATAGCATGAATGAATAAAATAAGATCCTTTCTAATTGCGGACAATATTAGATGGCTGTAAGTTTTTCGCTATTTTTTAATTTTACCTTGTGCAATTAATAAAACAAGAAGGTCGACGTCTTGACCAACCACTAAAACTTGTTCGTTTTTTTGAGATTTTCTGATAGCAGTGGCAACTATTTCGACATCAGCATCATCTACTGCAATATAATGTGCCTACATTTTGGTTGTTGAGATGTTCAGTAAAAACTGTGAAATAAGTCGTTCCTTGTTGTTAAGATTATTTAAAAATTTACTTTGCTGCTCAACTAATACTGTTTTTGTCAAAAAAAATATACCCCTGACATTTTTTGCCTGAGCGTTTTAACAGTCGTCTTTGCCGTTAAGCACTTTTTGTGTTGACACTATTTTCGGAATAACCGTCAAATACAACAGTATCTTAATATCCGCTTGTGGATTGGAATGTGTTGGAATGTCTCCTGTTCGATAACGGCCGCCGCGCCGCCTAGTACATTATCTACCATATTCGTGAATCTCTGTTAATGTAACCCCTAACTTCAATAGATGATTTCTCGGAAACCTCTAAACAATTTAGGTAATAACCACTTTTTTATTCAGAATTTCACTGGGAACATTTTGTAAGTGATTTTTTTTTTGTAGGACAAACGGGTTTCCAGAAAAACGCAAAAAAATACCGAATTGCATTTTAGGGGTGGGTTTTAGGGATGAAGCTGTCAGTTTGGCTTCCTATGTATTCACATGGGATTTTTCCTATTTTTGCTAAGATATTGTTTGGCTATTGTAAATAATACACACTTTTTAAGAGTGGTGACAGTATTCTTAGAAATTTTTCCTCGTATTTCTAAAAGTTGTGGGTAAATATATCATGTGATTATTGTAAAAATGCGTTATAAAAGATCGATTCTTCTTACGTTATCGTTTCCTTCGTCCTTCATTGTGAGTTATTATTTTAGGTATTTAAGTTAATAATAAAGTTTTATTAAGAATATAAGTAGGTAGGTAAGTAAGTATATTTTTTTATTACTATTTAGTTATTAAATATATTAGAAGCACCAAGATCGATACATATTTACATGTCACTCTCTAAGCGAGGTTAGATTACCTAAAAACATCTAATATTTTATAACGTATTTTATAACGTTGCCAATGATATAGGTACTTACTCGCAGCATTATAAATATACAGAAAAATGTCTATAAATATTCTCAAAATCCGTGTTTCGGGATTTTGAAGTCGTGGATCACGAATTTTGTGCAAAATTTTTTTTAAAATGGCTAATTCAAGATTTGTTCCACTTATGGTCAGATTCGATTCGAAATATTCAATATAACAAAGCGGCTCCAAAGAAAAAAGCACCGACAAAGAAGAGCGAGACACGACTTCAAATAGGTATCTGACATTGATCTAGAGCATGATACAAAGACAAGGGTATGTCAGGTTGACGAACCAAAATTGATCAGTCGTGCGCATGTAGCCCACATGACGTATTTCTCGCCTACATGATTTTAGGCGCGATTTTTACACGGTTGAATGTAAATATCTACCTACTATTTCAAATTGAAATTGACAATTTACAAGATTTTGCGTTTTGTGTAGGTATACACAGATGTTGATAAGTGAGTATTATTATATCTGCTACAATTTTTTAAACAACGCGAACCTGTGCTGTCGTGAGGTGTTGTAATAATAGTCGTAATACTAAAGGAAGTAACCTCAAATCATATCGCTTCCCTAAGATTGAAGAGTTCTCAATACAATGGGTGACTGTACAAAAGAGTGGATAAAATGAATTTAAAAAAAGAGTGGTATGTAGATAAGAAAATAATAGTAGATATACTTACTATATATATTTATGTGATACGTCTGATGTTGTAATTTAAAATTCAAGTATAGTGTTTTAAATGCATTATTTTGTTCTTTGTTTGCACTTCTTTCGCTACAAAAACGCAGTGCATTGATAATTCAATTTCTCGAAAACCATAAGTCCTAGCGTGCTGATTTCTTTTAAAAAACTTCATCATAGTTTTGTCTACATTTCATTCGATATATTCATATATAAATTCTTAATAATTAACATAGCTCCCCGCAGGCCGCAGGGTGAAGTTTTCCGTGCACAGATTTGCTAGTAGCGATTTTAAGGCTAATTTTTGATCTAATAAAACGTCTCATATTTTAAAAACTAAATTTTTACCATCGGAAGCACTGTAATGTCTTCTATAAGTAGCCAAAATTTCATGGTTATATTCTAGCCGTCGATTTAATAGTTGTATGTTTTAAAAAAGGGTGTTTTACAAAGTATTTCGCAGATAAGGAAAATATTAATTTGCAAAATTCGTCCCTACTAAAATTAATTATTATTCACATGATGAATGGCCAAAACTATATGATCTAAATTATGTTGGCATTGCGTGATTTGCTTATTTGCTTGGACTCTATTTTGTTCAATACTTTGTCCGCGTTTTGTGTTGAGAATTTTGACGTGTTCTAGACTGGCCGTTTTTCTAGTTTTTGGTGTCTATAGTGGATGGGACGTTTTGGCGGATTTTTTGCGGGTTCTAGTCTAATTGTTAGTATGTTAGTTTACAAACAATAAGCAGGCTTTAAAAGCGTTGGTACAATCATTCCTCTAATCCTAAGTTAGTTTTACGTGTGGCATCTTTTATGCTTAATATTTCATTATTATTGTCTTTTATTGGCTCTTTTGTGTTTCTTTCTTTTCTTTACTGTTTAGTTGTTGTGGTTTTTATTTTTATTGTTTATTTTTAATTTTGGTTGTTGTGTTATTTTTTTACTGTTTTCATGCTTTTGATTTTTATTAATTAATTTTTTTTTTTTGGTTTTTATGTTTTATTATTTTTTTTGTTTTATTTTTTCATTTTTTCAACTAAAGTTAATAGGGGATGGGACGCTCTGGGGTGTAGATGTAATTTAGTCTTTCTATAAATGCAGGTATGATTCGTTGTTCAATGTAGCTATCGAGTGTGGGCATGCCAGTAATTTGGTGTAATGTTGTTATGGATGTTTTTTAAATTATGTTGAATGTCCCATTTAGTTATATAGCTTAATAAAAAAAACGTGTTATATAACTGGAAATGTCGTAGCCCCACCTGACGTCACATTACCTGCGCGCTGACATACCATTGTCTTTGAATCATGATCTAGGGGGAGCCGGTTCGTCAAATGTCAAATCCAAAATATTCGAGAAATCAAGAAACGCAATTCGAAGATAGTGATGAAAGTAATTTGGCATAATTGAAGAACCTGAATAAATATTTAATATATAAATACTTAAAAAGCTACATAAGATATTCTAATATTTAAATTAGTTTCAGGCATATATATATAATATATTATTATATTTATAATATTTTTTTTGTCCTAAAATTTTCATATAAGCCTGTGCTGTGGTTTTGCAATGAAAATAATGTGATTTTAGCAATAAAAATGGATATTTACATTGCAAACCCACAGCACAGGCTTACAAGAAAATTTTGGGACAAAAACATAAAATCATCACTATAATAATAGCTATAGTGCCTGAAACTAATTTGATTATCAGATCTTATGTAACTATTAAATTATTTATAGTAAATAAATATGTATCTATTTGCCTCTCACTCTACAAAATCGCCACCTAAAAGGGTGGAATGTACCAGAACCTCAAATTTGAAAATTGACCAGTTTATAATAATTGTTAGCTTCATTTATGACAAAACTTCAAAGAAAAGGCGACGCCAAATGCTTCGTAGCTAAAGTATTAAACTTAGGTAAAATGAAGATTACTGTCTTGTTATAAGGGGCAAAACGATGTTGCCTTCATTCAAAACATTGCCTTCCATAGAAGTTACAGATTTAAAAACAAGGTGGTTAAAATATTCTAATCATATTATCAACAACTTTGAAGACGATCCCAACAATTTTATCCTACTATAAAATTATATTTACATAATATAAATAAAAATGCTGCCTCTTTGTTGGTAAGTCTTGCCTTTTATAAGTTTTGCCAAAAAGGCACAACAATTTCAGTTCAGCCAACGTCAGTAGCCAAGAAGAGTTGCAGGAAAAAATACTTTTTCTGGGAGAAGGTCTCTTACAACAGGAGAAAAGAAATGGGCACACTAATTAAAAATTTGCATGGCAAAATATGGGCGATGGAGGCATTAAATCTAGAAAATAAACTCGTAAATGATTATTTTGTATGTACTTGTTAAGTTTAATAAGTCAATAAGTACTTTGTTAAAAAATAAAATTGGCAGTTCTGCCCTCGTAATGAAAATCATATTTAAATAATTACGACGTTCATCTTTTTCTAAATCGCTGACATTGGGTGATGTGAATAGAAGCTTTGTACACGGATTCTCAATGATAAAAGTACCAAAGCTTTTGCTCAAAATTTATTTTTAAAACATTTTAAATTAAATATCGAATATTTTTTCTAATGATTTTATAACAAAGAATATTATTAAAGACACTGGATATATATATTTTATACTTATACATGCACATATATCAATCAACGAGTAAAGTTTTTATACATCCAGACCAGTCGTTTCTACACACATTAATTTGACTAGTGCAATACTAATTATTTGATTTGTATGGTTTATAATCAAATTATGACGTAACGGCCAACTTTCAAGATTTGGATAGTAGGTATATATTATATTTTTTCGAGCAATATATTTATATGAGTGTGTAATTTCTATTGGTTTTATTGAGTTATTAATTATTATTTTATATTGTGTTTTATTATTTTATTAATCACGTATCTATATTATTTAGTTAGTCGCAGGCACTGTGACAAAAGTAATTGTTTTTTAGGGCAAGGTAAATATAATTATTGTGTCATATATCAGAAGATTAAGTAAAAAAAAATTGAAAAAAAAGCACATCTACGGGATTCGAACATGGTAAATCGTGTTTGATCCTGTTTACCCTGTGGCAAACCACAGGGTTACCAACGCTACAGCAAACTTTCATAAACTAACTATTTAACTAAAAACCAACTGACATAAACGCATGCGTGAAGTCACGGCACAAGATGCTCAAATTACCAAATTGCCGTGTTCGCCGGTTGGCAATCGGTTTTATACCTACTAAAAGTTTAAACGCAGAATGTTTTATAGGTGGCTGTTACTGTAATAGACTTATTTAGTTTTTCCATAGTTGGTGTTGGGATATCAACTATCACACTGGTTCATCAGATACACTGGGAACCAGATATTTTTGAGTTTCGTTGAGCGGAATCCTCTATGATCCTCCTGCCACGTTTATTGCTTTCCAGCCACCATGACTTTTGTGTGGTGATTTTGATTCTGCGTCCTGACATACCATTCTCTGTGTATCGTGTATTTAGTTGATCAGATGTCTGGCATAGCGATGGTAGCTCAGCGGGTAAAGCTCTGCTTCATATACGAAGGTACCACTTTTTGCAATTTTTATTTCTATTTCTTTACTCAATCACATTCGTACCAGTTTTGTCAGAATTACTTTTGCCACGTGGTCTACAAGTGATTAGATGACATAAGGTCTGCCCAGAGGAACCAGTTAGTTTCTTAAGAATATCTCTAGATTGTTACGTCACAGGAATTTTGTCACAAGGTCCAATTGATATATTTTCATATACATACAAGGGAAGCAGTGACCCAGCGTTTTGCGCATGTGGAAGTCTCGGAGCCAAACTAGAATTGGAAATTGGTCTCCGCAGACTATAAAATGATTGTGTAACATATAATCTAAATCCACAGAAGTTTGTTCCTTCATCTGTGAAATCCTTACCACAGAAGAAAGGCTGGCTTTATTTAATGAAATAAAAATAGCATCACTGATTTACATTTACTTGTAAAATAGATTTCTCCTTGAAGAGGTTGGGAAAACTTTTAGTTAGGGTAGATGTAGATAAATCCTCCTGATGGAGATAGATAAGTGCCTCAGTTGCAAACTAGAGTGACATTAAATAAATGATAAATAATCAAATCATCTATATATGTATATATCTTCTTTATTGACATTAAATAAAAAAATACATTTAATGACGAATTAGTGACAGTTTTTCCAAACATATTAAACATGAACAAGTGTTATTTTCACCTACAATTTTAATTAATTTAACCACAAATAAATATTTAAACAATAAAAATATTAGAGATATTTTATAATTACAATAAGAAAGTAGTTACTTAGCTGCCTAAAAGATACGTATAAAAACTACATTAGTTAAAAATATAAATATACACTATATACAAAAATACTTTATAGAAAAAATCTTGGAAGTAAGGCACAATTGAAGGAATGAATCAAACAGACTATAAATTTCAGTAATACTTTCATTATAGTTGGCAGCCCATCATGCATAGTGAAGACGGCACATTTAAAAAATACAAAAACATATATTAACAAATAATATAATATCGCACACATACTTTTTTTTCTATTTAAATCATTGGTAGTCTTCAAGAAAAATATCGACGAATTATTGGAAGCAATAAATTTAAATAGGCTACTAAAGATTGATTTTCTTCTGTCTAGAAAGAAAAAAAAGTCGATAACAATTCTCAGTGAAATTGAGGGTTTTAATAATTTGGAGGTAGCGGAGCAGGATTGCAATTATTAAAATTATGTATATACATGAAAGGTAATTTAGAAAATATTGTACATTCTTTACAAAAAAATATTAATGAAGTGCATCAAAACATCTACTACAACAGGATGGAAATAGCTATTTGTGCAATAAGTTAAGAAAATGGACTTTTTTTAAGAAAAGGGAAGAAGAATGACCAGAAATCACGATTCAGTCATTATTGCCCACAAAAACCGAAGATAAATATGAGGAAACGTATCGCTTCATCAAAAGGAAGTAGCAGTTCTACGCCTATTTTGAACAAAAATATTTTTTACGTGCTGGAAATTTTTTTTCCGCACTAGTTATGAAAAATCTTTTCATAACTCAAATTAGTTAAATAAATATTCTTTTCAAAACATTAAAAAAAGTTATCTACCAAGATGCATTATAAAATAATCGAGTGTAATGTAAGTGTGTTTGTTATGTGTGACAATAATGAGTGTTCAAACCAGTCTATTGAGGAGGAGCACACAGACAGACCTATATTGACTGATTAATAATAGTAGTTGGATTGATGGCTTAAAGAGAAGGTCAACAGCTGTGGACCTATGGAATAGACAACATAATACAGATAAAATTAATGTTGTAGATGAATCTTTGGATCAATTAAAAAGAGAAGAGACAGAAGAGGCCCAATCAATGGCCCTTTTAACTAGATTCTTAAATCTCAAAACAAATGTGTTTATTTTAAAGCTAACTAATAGATATTCTCTGTGAATTGTGTTTTGCTTTGTTTCTGTACATGATTGTAAGAAAATGGATCCAGGATTTTCTAAAGGATGTGCAGAAAATCTGCCGAAAGTTGATTTTAGCATGGTGGACGAGTTTTACATGTTAATTTGGATTATTTATCAGCAGAAGTCAAGTGTCAACAAAGTCAATTTCAACGTCAACTGGCAAAAAGCAGGGAACCAACTTTGAAATAAAGTACTAATACACGTCACTAAGGAAGAACACGTGATGTCAGGTATAAGCGGGCGCTTTATTTCCGCACTATAAAAAAAATTTGATGGAAATCGTGCAAAAAAAATTATAAAATACGGCGAGATTTTTTTTATAAAACACTATCACGATGCAATAAAAAAAATCAGTGAAAAAACCCATTATTATTACAAAAAAAGTCAGCTGAAAGATGAGGATCAATGGGAGAAGGCAATTAAGAAAACATCACAATCAGTTGGCTAGATATAGGAGTGAGTTTTAGTGATTTGGAAGTGGTTATATGTTATATTATTTGAATAAAAATTTAGTAGAAAATGTATTTGCAATACAAAAAAATTATTGAATACTACTACCGATGATATGTCTTTTGGGACAGCTCTATCAAAGAGCATGATTATCATAAATCTTAGTGAGCTGCTGGGGTACTAGGATTTATTAATTATTTCCCAATAGCGCAGCGTGATATTTTGTATCACTAGCACATGTGCTGCCAGTTGCTACTTTTCCTAAAATGTATATTTGTTACAAAACAGAAAATAAAGGTTAACAATTGACTGCTTACATATTATCTTGATTAAAAGTGCAGAAATATATTATTTACATTATTCAAATAGACAAAAAATAATTCAATGAATAATTGTTATTACTCTGATTTTTAAGAAATTAATACATTATCTATTACTCTTCACTTTTACACTACTTTCACAATAGTATTTATTACATAATTGAGCATTTTTACTTCTCTGGAGAGGTCTCTATAGAATTTTCATTAACTAAATTTGGCTTCCTCCTAATTTTACCTTGTGTTGCGCTGGCTATCACTTCCATCCACCTGAAAAGTAAAACTCTAAATATGTTCACATATATCAACCCTAGAGCCATACCTATTATAAGTATACTCCGATTCTGCTCGGAAAAAATACACGTGGTTTTTATACTGCAACTTAAAGACGAAATCTTTAGCAATATCATCTTCTGGTGACGGCGGACCCACTGAATATCCCAATAATGGCAAAGATGCCAATGGGAAATCATCCAAACAGCCTTTATAGAAAAATAAACAAAATGATGTGAATACCACCCATAACTTCTGCCAACCGTTACTGCTCTTAAATTTTCTTAATAAATACCCTGATAATTGATTCTGAAAATAAAAATATTTATTTATCAAGGGAAAATATTGATAAAATACTAGTATAATGATGACACAGCTATCATTGGAGTAAAATTTGTTCACTAGAAAATATCAAAAAGACACTATACCTCTACAGCTAAAAGTTCATCTTTCATACTAATACTAGTGCTCCTATGCCAACATACATGAACCGTAGTATTACTCCTTTGAGCCTGCGGTTTAGTCTGAGTGCTAACCTCATTATTGGCACACTGGTCTACATGTTCATCGGATGAGCCTAAAAGTAAATGGAGTGTAAACTCAATGTTAGTAGGGACAGGATTATTAGAACTAACTACAACTTTTCAGGCTCAAATATGTTATCTTTGTGTCAGACTTATCCCTTGCATTCTGAATTGCATTCTGCAGGTCAGTTTTCCACTTTTCTTTCTCTTCCGCAGAATTGGCGGCCACTGTTAAAGCTCTATTACCACCATAGATGACAAGGCCATTAAACATTAGATCGCCATCTGGCTCCTCTATCAAAACCCCTCTCAGAGGCATGTGACCATGTACTTTAAACTGAAGGGTCACTTGTGACCGTGATGTATACAACAGGATATCAGAAAACTAAAAGAAATATTAAAGGTATTACTAGTTATTAACTTTTTTTTTAATTCTTACCAAAAAGAACATCCTTTGTTGGTACCCCTTTCTGGAATGTTTTAATAAGCATCCGTGCCTGATAAACTTCCTACCCGGTTGAATGAGATTGTCAAATCCCACAATATCTCTCTGTAATTCGCATAATGTTGCCAAATTCTCAGATTGCTCTAAGGTTTCTGCCACTGGCACCATTAAATCTTTTAATGTGTCACTAGCAGTTAAACAGTCCGTTCTATCTGGATGATTTGGTCCATAATGTTTGAGAAGTCTTTGTAGAAGCGATTGGTATTGTAAGAGCCGGTGTAGCGGCTTTAAAACAAACGTTGTCAAGGGTAGATAGCAAACTTTTTGGGTTTCAAAATCACGATATAGTTGTTCAAATCGGCTGTTTTGTTTAAAAGCTGTGTCTAAGCGTTCTAATACCAGCATATGGCCATCTAAGTATTCCTCGTAAATCTAAAAAATAAATCTTATTACGATCCCTGAGTATGTCATAATAAAGATCATCAATTACTAAAAAAAAAGTTTACAAACTATATATGATTTATCGCCAAAGTACAAACCAAGGAAAGTATACAAATTAACCTGTGTTTTTGGCTAGTTTCTAAACTATATTATTTGGATTATACAGTGAGCTCGTAAAGTTTGGAATAAATTCAATTAATCGTTATTGAAGGATTTTCACAGGAAATCCTCGGACACGTCAACCTTATTTTATAAAATGTCACTTTTTTCAGCCATCGATTTTTTTTTTGTTTTGTTCGTTTTTGAGCTATGACGTCATCGACAATTTTTTTAAATGACAACCCATATTTTTTTTCACGGATTTCGATAGAGCACATTTTTCTGAGTGCGAATATGTCAAAAACATAGTACCTTTAACATTAAAGTTTTCGAGATATTCGGTTGCAAAGTTTATAAAATGTACCATGGCACCATGCATAAGCTATCGGGCGGGTCAAGATTTTTAATAGCTTATTGATTCTAATAGCTTATAGCTTATTACATTTTAAAAGATTAAGGAGTAATATTATTTATTTTGGTAGCTTATCGAACATTTTGAAAGATTTGGGAGTAATCTGTTTAATTTTTTAACAACAATTTAAACAAATAAAAAAATATTTTAACAAATAAATGATAAATAATTAAAGTAAAAAATAAAATCAGAGTAAATTTTCAAAGTGACCTCCATTCACTTCCTGGCAATATCCCATCCGCCACTGAAACTCCTGTAGAACCTTACCAACAGTATCGGGTTGAATGGTTCGAATTTCATTGCGAATTCTGTCCTTTAATTCTTCGATGGTATTTGGTCTATTGAAATAGACTTTGCTCTTTAAATAGCCCCATAAAAAGTAGTCTAGGGGAGTGAGATCTGGAGATCTAGGGGGCCATTCGATAGTTCCCCTGCGACCAATCCAATGGTTAGGAAATACATGGTTTAAATAATCGCGAACGATCACTGCAAAATGGGGTGGTGCACCGTCTTGTTGGTACCATATCGTGTGATGGGGCAGATCTGGATCTACGTCATTTGGGTAAAGTACCGCAAGTGCAGGGACTAAGTCGTCTCTTAAAAATTCTAAATATATTTCACCTGTTAATACGCCTTCAAAGAAAAATGGGCCCAAAATACGACTACCTACAATACCAGCCCAAACGTTAACTTTTTGTGGAAACTGACTACGAGTTTCCATTTTCCAGTATGGATTTTCAGGAGACCAATATCTACAGTTTTGCCGGTTAACTGTGCCGTCGAGATAAAAGGTAGCCTCATCAGAAAAAACAATATTGCGTAAAAATCCGTCGTCATCAATCAGGCGTTGCAACATGGTTTGGCAAAACTGTAACCTACGGTCAGGATCATCTTCGTTTAACTCTTGGACCAAAACCACTTTATACGGATGCCATTTGTTCAATTTCAAATATTTCAAGACGGAGCTTTGAACTATTCCGTTGTTTGCCGCCACTTGGCGGGTGGGTAAATGGGGATTTTCTTGAAGCTCTAGTAGAACATTCAATTTAACATCTTGTTGCACTGGTGGACGACCCGTTCTAGGGCGATCTCTCGTATGACCCACTTCTAAAAACTTTTGTTCTATTTTGCTAACGGTGGACTGTGTAATTGGTTCTCTGTTTGGATATTTGTTGTTAAATAAACGGCAAACTTCTACTTGTGTGCGAGCTCTGTCCCCGTAACCGATCATCATCAAAATTTCGATTCTTTCCCTTTCACTCAAACGACGGACCATTTTTAAATAAAATGAATTATGATGGAATAATGATTAATCAACTTACTTAATGATATTATTCAACTGATTAAAACACAAACTTGCGAGGAAAAACTTCAAAATTGTGACAACTGTCTAAACTGTTGTTTTTCCTGCGCTTTCTTGATAAATGATTAGCATTTGGTCATCGCTTGTATAATTCATTCTTAAAACTTTGCAACCGAATATCTCGAACACTTTAATGTTAAAGGTACTATGTTTTTGACATATTCGCACTCAGAAAAATGTGCTCTATCGAAATCCGTGAAAAAAAATATGGGTTGTCATTTAAAAAAATTGTCGATGACGTCATAGCTCAAAAACGAACAAAATAAAAAAAAAATCGATGGCTGAAAAAAGTGACATTTTATAAAATAAAGTTGACGTGTCCGAGGATTTCCTGTGAAAATCCTTCAATAACGATTAATTGAATTTATTCCAAACTTTACGAGCTCACTGTACCTATGTGAACTTAATATTGCTAGTAACCAGTGATGTAAAATTACGGTAATTTATTTATTACGGTAATATTTTTTACCGAAATAAATTCTCTGGTAATTTTTCTTTTTGGTAAATTACCGGGTAATTAAACTTTTTGTAAATTATCAGGTATTTATTTTTTTTGTAATTTTTTAAGAACATTAACATAATAAATGTGTGTTTACTATACAAAATTCAGGAATTAGTGCTTAATATATTATTGAAACTTAAAAAAGAGTATACATATTACGATTTCAAAATATAAAACAAAAATATAAACAAAATGTGCCTTTATTAATTTATGTGGTAATTTACGGTAATAAAAAAACGGTAAATTGCGGTAAACAATTTCGAAATTTACGGGGTAAATTACGATTTTACATCTCTGCTAGTAACACATTAATAACCAACTTGTTGGTCAGTATATAAACTAACCAATCCTCTTTGGTTAATTTAGTTACATTTAGTGATAGTAAAATAATTCTTAGTCAAAAATAAAGTTTATTTATAGGTACAATATAACATTGCCATTACTACTTAAAAATAAGTAAAAAAAGTGACATAAAAATACTATTTGTGAGAAAATGTTAATAATAAACCTCAAAACATTGATTTAATTTGTTATTGAATGTAATTTCTTTCTCTAATTGATATTTGTTTGCAAAAAGAAACATTAGGTTTGTAGCAATTCATTACATAGAAAAATAAAGAAATACATGAATAATAAGGAAGGCAGACTTACCATTTGTATATCTGGACATATATACGGAAAACGAACCACTTAGAAGTCGTACAAGTTCTTTCACCTTCATTGAGGATCTTCAGAGTGATGTACGATTTGTTTTATTGATCATTTATAATAATTTAATTTATAATATTTTAAATTCAAGTATAAATGATCAATAAAACAAATTGTACATCACTCTGAGGATCCTCAATGAAGTGAAAGAACTTGCACAACTTCTAAGTAGTTCGCTTTCCGTATATATGTCCAGATATACAACTGGTAATTGTGTCTTCCTTATTATTCATCTATTTGCTTATTTCTCTATGTAATGAATTGCTACAAGCCCAAGATATCTTCTCGCAAAAAACAAATTGGTTCCATTTATGTTATAGTCATAAATAATAAGATATACTTTTTTGCATTTTCCAGCATTTAAATGAAGATTATTGGCAACACACCATGAATTCAAATTAATCTGAAATTGTTGTAACTTAATACAATCAGAAATGCTTTTCATGACACAGAAAACCTTGACATCATTAGCATACAACAAATAGGATACTTCCAAATTTTCAATAATATCATTAATGAAAATGACAGACAACAATGGTCCAAGAATAGAGCCTTGTGGTACTCATATATATTCATACAGATATTCAACATATTGCGTTATATTGGACAAACATGATTGGAAAAATTGGAGCAAAACATGGAGCAAAATTCTATGATCTAACTTATCAAATGCTTTAGAGAAGTCTGTTTATAACATCTAGTTCACTATTTTTATCCATATTTTCAGCGATAAATTGAGTCAGAATAAGTTATTCTGACTCTATTAAGCTATATATTCTATATATAGAATAAGCTATTCTGATTCTAGTTAATTAATATATATAAGGTAAATTGGACCTATTTGTCATAAAACTATGCTGATGGATAGAAATTGATCCTTGGATATATGGGTTTAACCTGCTATGTAATGCAGTTTCCATAACTTATTAGCGATATTGTCAATGAAAGCGTATTTTTGTTCACTTTTCAATGATAACTTTCATTTCAAGCATTTATATGTCAGCAACCATTTGTCTGAGAAAAAAAAAGTTGCTTACAAGAAATGTATGAAATTTAATAACATACATTATTTATATTACCAGCAATTGACGTAGGTTACACGGTTTAGCAGATATGCCCGAACAACCTTTTTCCTATATGTTTTGCAAGATAGCGGCGTGAGCGGCATTGTCTCAAAGTTGAACACTTGGGAGTTTTATTAACCTCACCACAATAGAGGCCAATGCCAAAAATTATCTCTCCATGACCTTTTGCAAGTTAACACTCCTTTTCATGTAGCTATAGATTGGACTAATATTACTACATAGATTATTAAAAAGGTATGTATCTCTTTATTTCACTTACAGGTAATAGTGGAGGAAGGTGAGCTAAAAGTACATCTGCTACTCGGCCGGCAATTGCCTTTGGTCCTCCTCTACCATCCCAACCTTGCAATCTTTGTTCTAAATCTTTTACCAATAAACCATGAGCTTGTGCTAGAGGTGCTATTAGAGACAGAAGTATTTGACATTCTTCAGGTTCTTCTTTCCCAACTTCGTCTCTAAACCACTAAAAATATTTAAAAGCTAAGTAAGAAACGCTAAGAATTCCACATAGCTAGGCATGGAGATAATAAATAAAAATTTTTATGTTCATTAAGCAGTTAACTACTTACAACATTGATGACATCCAAATCTTTCTTGTAAGTGAGTTCCGTCATCAATATTTCCTTAGCAATGTAATAAGTTTTATCCACCAGATGCCTAGGCTTCTTCTTAACCTCCCCTTCAATTTCGGCAATAATGGTAGTTGTATTACTGCCATTTGTAGTTGTATTAGCGTTTATACTATTCATTAGTTGCTCTTTAGCGTAATTTCGCAAAGGACTGTCGTCGATTTTATTCAGGCTGTAGGTTCCATTTGTTGCATTTAGTGAAGTATCAGATAAGTTACCATTCAGTTGTTTGTGAGGGGTTAATGTATAGAAATTATTATTGTCCGTGATAGTTTCATCAGTTCCATTTGTGCGGTCTAGTATATCTTTCTTGGTGTCATCTGTAAATGATAGTAGGTTAGTATGCTTAAGGTAGATAAAAAACAGCTAGCTAGCTACACACAAAAACAGGACTTGGAAATAAATACATAGTTAAACATAAAAATATTTTGCTACATACAGAATACTAAAGACATTATAAGACAAAAAAAAGTAATTTTACATGCTTTTGGAAAATTGCTCACCTTTATCCTCAATAAGCATATATTATAATGAAAGAAACCAAAAATATTAAGCAAATTGTTTTATTAATTTCCAATGAAATTGTTATTACAAGGTATATGGAATGATATTATAATGTGGATAAATTTTCAGGATAATAACAAATGATTGTACACAGCACAAATATGGATATCTAAAGAATTTTTGGAAATTATTTTTACATGCTTACAGCATATTCCAACAAAATAATGGAATATGAATAAATCCAAACAACAAGAGCAGTAATAAATTTTGTTTAGAGTTATTCATATAAATTATCTAAATCTAAACACTAGATGATTATATCAACAATTTTATAAATATCACAAAAACGTAAAAATGGGAAAACAGTATATATTATTGACTACGACACATTTTTTGTTATATTCCATAACTTATTTTATTATTATTCAATTACAACTATTCTGCAGTTGATTAGGCCTACATTCGTTAAATAAACATTTAAAAAATTAACTTTACAACTTTCAACCAATTATATAGCATTTAAAAAAATATATCTCAACTTATTTGTACTTCAAATTACTACAGGCAAAATTTTCAAAACATACATATTAGACCGACATTTTTAACTGACCACAAAACTACATATTATTATCTGGAAAATATAATTCAAATAACTACACCAAAATATATTTTATTATTTTAATGTAGTTTTTAAAAATTCAAGATTCTCCAAATACCTTACAAAATCCAATTGAGCAAAAAATGTAATTAATTCATGGTCAATTAAAACATTATATGCATGGAAAATTAATTAACACCATTAATTGCTTTACTGACATTATACATGTAGGAGAATTGAACAATAATAGATTTTTTTAATGTTTGATTTTTATATTTCACAACAATTTATTTACAATATTTATCATCAGTCTTCGGGCTTGTATCATATTAAATACGATTGCAGTTTTCATATTATACGATTATTGGAAGATTATTTGATACCCAACAACAGAAATAAACTAATATTAGTAATAATATTATTAATACGAGAACGGTTATATCTTGATCTATCCAATAACCGTGTTATTACATGTTTAGAGTGAAGACAGAAATGTTAGTGTTAAGTAAAATGTTAAAATTGTGTTTTTATATTTGTAACACAGATCAATCGCAAAATTCAGTTTCGAAATTTTGGCCCATTTCATACTAAATTTGAAGTCTTCTTAACTCCTTTTAAATCCCTATAGATTGTAATTCCTACGCGTTATTATACGATTTATGAAGTGTCTAATATTATATTACATAAACATAATTGTGCAATATTATATCATAAATTAGTGCAGATCTATATGTTATATGAAATTACTTAAATGTAAT
Organism: Tetropium fuscum; assembly: GCA_964058915.1. NCBI lineage: Eukaryota > Metazoa > Arthropoda > Insecta > Coleoptera > Cerambycidae > Tetropium > Tetropium fuscum. Next base: position 208,718 of record CAXKVY010000573.1, on the reverse strand, counting down.
GTGTTCCCTATGAGCTATAAAATGTTAACAAATTTCGAGCCAGTTTTCGTCTTATATTTCCGATTTCAGTGCACCATATCGTTAATACTGATTCAGTCACATACATATATTAAGTCTATCTACAAAATCACATAGGGTAAAATTTGTAAGAAAAAAACATTTGTAAACTTTACTCTTATATACCTCATGAAATTATTTTTTACCATGAATATTTTATACTTAGATATCAAATAATTTCATTTAATATCATGAGCTTGAATTTTAATACCAAGGTAAGTCGTGCATAGAATTGGTTGGCACCAATAATAAAAACAAATTCTAATAGAGCGTTAATCTCTTATAAAATCAGAGTGGTTCTTCCATAAAAAATATTTTCTGAATATTAAACGGGGTTTATGTAATATTAAGTTCATAAATTGCCTAATAAAAAAATTATCTAATAAATGTACTAAAAAGTGTATATCAGAATATCAGGGGCAAAGTTAAAATTGAACTAATTTGCGTTAAATTTTCCTACACCCTGTGTAACAATAAGAACATGTGTCAGATTTTTTTTATTCATAAATATCAACTAGGATATTTCCTCTTTAATATGAAACAAAAATTGTTGTGCCAACTAATTCCAAGAGTAGTGTATAATAACAACCCTAAAAAGCAGGCTGTTAATTCAACACCACTAATTACTACTTTCCATTTAGGGTTTTAAGTTTAATGTCGTTAAACTTTTCCTATGCGGTAGGAGCAACACCGAAGAGAAACAGTAAGGATTGCAACCCCAGTGTTTTACACTAGTGAAAGGAAAAAGGAACACATTATGTAACTAACATTTTACACAACAACACATAAATAATATTTCAAGTACTTATGACATTCTTGTGATTGTTGCTATTTTTACTTCTTTGGTAATTTTAATCATACCACGAATAGAGCATTACTTTACTGGTATTATGATATAGGTATATTTTCTTTATTATCTTATATCAATTATTTTTGAGCATTTTCTAAACATTTTCCAGCTTTTCAACACTTCGAAATTGATGATTTTGGAGAACAAAATAGTAATATCAGTGAACCGATTTAACAGGTTATTAACCCTTTCGAATCTAAACTTGCTGTTCAGCAGCACCTACTGATAATCCGGTATTTATTTCGTATAGACTCCTAATCGTAATATTACATCTTAATTTTGGCCGGCGATTGTCTTTCGGATCCAAAGGGTTAAATTGCTTACTTTCAGTCTTTATCTACATAGCCTTAATTAGAATAACAAAAATCATGCTACTTGGCTTGTGGAACTTCAGTACATACCATAATGTTTTTAGGACTAAATGGTCATAGCGGCTAATTAAAAGTAAATTGCCTGTTCACATTATTAAAGTTTGCTATAATATACCTAAATATACCTCCAATACATTTAAAAATAAGCAATTTTAATATTAGCGTATAAACACATATTTGATTTTGCATCATAAGAAAGCTCGATACATTTCAGTTCGCTGCACTTACGCAATATTATAAGCTACTGGAATTATGTGCAGAGCTAAGTTATATACACATTCGTAGTTGCACAAGATGTATTTTGTACAAGCATAATCTAAAGTTTCTCCAATCTCATATTAATCTAATATTGACAGCCTCAGGCGAAGATTTGGTTTTTTCATAACTTCTAGTATAAATTTTCACTTTACATTCCTTTGAGGTCGGTACAGGTAATATTATTGAAGAATGACCTAGTTAACATATTAAAAAGGTTCACTGATGGTAATGAGAAGTATTACTGTATGTTTTACAGTAAAAGAAGATTCTCAGTTGCCCGCAAAACGCTGCAGAAAATTGATTCATACCTTGTTTTAATGTAGCCGTTCCACTTCACACCCGTAACTCATGATGCAGTGTCTGCCTTAACGGATTTTAGCAAACTATTCGTGAAAATCTTTTAAAATTGATTTATTTAAATTTTCCGGTTGTCATTCTCTTACTACAATATTTTCAATTCTCCATATTTAGCTAGTTTAATTTGCACCTAAATAAAGGTAAATAGTGAACTTATTGAAATCAAATCTTAACACTACATTACATTGAGAAAATCATACTACTGCTACCCGAGCATCTACCCGTACCAGTACAATTATGTGCTTGGTTGTGTTGTTAGGTATATAACCTAACAAACATTAAATACCTCAAGATAGATTAAAAACTCATAAAATATAATGAAAATAACAAATGCGCTAAAACCGATAATACCAAAAATGATCATATATAAGTAACCTAAGAGAAAATCCTATATCACATTAACATTAAAATCAAATATGCGGCGATGGGTCGCTTTCGAAATCATCTTCTAACAAAGGTGGAGGTATGGAAGTCACGTCAAAACCTTCACCTATTTCAAAACGTTCCTCTTCATCTTTTTCCATGCGATATATATCCGACCCTGACTGTGAGTCACCATCAGGGAAATATCCTTCCTCCAGTGTTTCAGCATAATGCATTATAGGGCTATCCTGTGCTAAGACACCCTCATATTGAAAGTTTGATGCCATTTCTTCCATATTTCTACTTCTTATGTATTCGTTATATTCTGTGAGTCCCGCTTCATGTTCTACAAAGTAGTATTCGTCTATGCTATATTGTTCTTTTTCTAACCTAGCGCGGCGTTGGTTTTGTATTTGTCTTTTTCTACGATAACCGCGCCGATCCCTTTCTGATTTACTTTTTGGTGACTCCACAGAACTGGTAGAATCATTTTCACTAGGAGGACTTTTAGCTTGGTATAATGTTTTAGAAATAGGTTTCCTATGGCTTCTTGTGAGAGGTACTGTGGCAGTTTTGTTCATAGGAACTGGACTGTTACTCGCCAAGGGGGTCGATTCTGAACTTAAGCTACTTGAATAGTATGGGGAGCATTTTGCCAACTTTAAAGGTACCTTGACGGGTCTTTCAGTACTCTTACATGATGGGTGATGTTTCTGTAAATACTTTTGCTTATCCTTATCATACCTTTGTATATGAACAGTCTTTTGTTCTATTGAACTACTAGATCTATCTGTATCCGATTGTATTTGAGCAGGTATTACAATTGGTCTTTCTGTAGATTTTGTGAAAAATTTTACATCACTACGACTAGGCAAACTTGTTGATATCAAAACAAAATCCTCAGAGGGTATATTCTTAGGGCTGGGCACGCCCTTTTGTTCTGAAGATAATGTGAATTCCTCGATGTCTACGCTAGAGCCTAGTCTAGTTGCTGAGGTACGTTCAGGCAGCCCAGGGAAAAATTGCTGTGTTAAAGGTTTGGTCTCTGAATTTGACCATTCAGGTATTGCAGGTATTAAGTCTGTTAAGGTACTGTCACCTGTAGATGTTGTAGAGGATAGTTTTTGGAATTGAAGACTAGAACTTTGCTGCGCTTTTAGTGTGGTGCTAGTATTGCTAGTAGACCACTCTGATATAGACTGAGCAATGTCAGTTAATGAGTTTTCATCACTTTTTAAACCTGAGCTACTTTTAGTAGTACCGCTATTACTCGAGAGATTTTGAAATTTCACCGTGTTCGTACTATTTGACCACTCAGATAGACTTAGAGCTATTGAGGTATCTTCTGAATGAGAGCTATGTGTGCATTTAGTAGGTTTAAGAGCAAATCTAACTGTGCCATCTTCAAGATTAGTACCCATTGAGCTAGTACAGTCTTCCTCCGAATAAGAACTGTGGGAGCCCCTTGGGGAGCTCTTCTTATCACTTTTATGGGAGTGAGAGGAATCGTCAGATGCTGTACTTCGACGCATTGCTGTAGGTGGTCTCAGCTCGTTCCTAGATGTTTCAACAACATCAGTAAAAACATCATCGTTTAAGTTCGATATATTCAAATCTTCATCAGAGTTGGAATCTTGTGATTTCCCTTCTAGAACAATCTTGATGCCACTTGGTCCTACACTTAAACTTTCAGAAATACTCTCGCTAATATGCTCACGTGCAACATTTTCATAGGTATGTGTTTTTTCTTCTGTATCGAATTCCAGAGTTTTGTTTTCATTATCCGAGTTAGACTCGTTATCATATGTACTGACTGTGTTTGTATTGGAGTCTACCATAACCTTACATGCTTCCTCAGGAGGTGTTACATAATATGTTTCTATACTTCCAACCATTGAAGGCTCAATAATGCTAGATGGTGGACTAGGCCACTGCTCTGATTCCTGACTCTTAATAGATCCTCTTAGTCCAAAAGTTTTAGGGATGTTTCTGTTTGGTGGTTTAAAAACTTGGGTCGTTTGTTGAGAAGTATCGCTGCTAGGAATGTCATGCATTGCTAGTAATTTTTTCCCCTGATACGGTATTTCTGGTAGAGGCCAGTCTTCACTCTCTTGACTACTTGACCTAACCTTTTCTTCTATTGCCTCTGGTTCAAAACATTCCTCGTCAATTATGGTGTCATCGGATCCCTGCCGCATCAACTTTAATCCTCTTTCGGAGGTAATTATTTCTATATCGTCCATAGACAACTCAGCCATTTCTGCTGAGGTACGTCGGTCATCAGATATTTGTCTTTGTAAAAGACTATTGATATTTGACGCCTGTTCCTGGACTAGTCTATCACTTGGTTTGCTTAAATCACTTAGTTTATCAACTGATTCAGGAATGTTATTTGTTGGTGTTTTCTTATCATTCTCAGAAACATGGGCATGGCTAAGTGACTCTGAACTTAAACTCACTTGAGGGTTGCTCGATGCCATAGACTCATCATTTAAACTATCACTTTGGGTACTAGCTTTAGTGGAATCTTCATCCAAACTTGATTTTTCTGAGTTTGTGCTTCTCTCCGATATTCTAGAAAGAGTTCGTGATAGAAATCCTCCTCCTGAATATGTGCCTAAAATGTCAGAACCTCCAAGGCCAATTCCACTAATAGATGTAAGACACGGATACCCAAAATTAGCAGGGAAATTTGCCAAATCTTCAGGTAGTTCTGTGTCATCCCTAGTTGGCGTCACGTCGTTATCAGACTTGTAATAAATATCAGACATTGTCGCAAAATCACCTGAATTATCACGACATAAAAAGTATTCCTGTTTTTCTAAATCTTGGTCTGGCGGTAAAAGATTGTCATCAAAACTTTCTGATCCTGAACTATCTAATGGGAAAGGTTTCCAAGTTGAGCTAAGATCCTTTGGAATATCTCCAGATTTTTGTAATTTACAGGCAGCACCTAAACTACCAGAACTTGACTCTGTGTCAAGAGAATTTCTTGATTCCGTTGAGAGTCTCTCTACAGAATACAAAGTTGGTTTGTCTAATATATGCCCATTTTTCCTTCTGTCACTTAATGAATCGTCAATTGAAGAAAAGCTATTCCTCTCACCTGACGACAATTTTTTAGACAACTTCCTATGTAATCTCTGACTCAATTCTGAATCATTTGACCACTTCTCTTCAAAAGGATAAGGAGACTTTTTAAATGTGCTACTACTTTCAGTGTCATCTAGTGACTCTTTCTGAGTTTCTTGTATAGGTGTCAAATCTTTAGGGATGTCATTTGCTTCATCAGAACTTGAATCGTCAATTTTCACAGATGTAGAACCTTCATCTATAGTAAAAGTACGACCTAACACACAAATTCTGGGACTTCTAGGGCTTCTTGGAGGTTCAGATTCTGGGGAACCCTTATCTAAAAGATCACGAGTAGCAAACATTTCTATCGTTTGACTTAAGCCTATTGCTTGTCCCATAGCACAACTAACACTAGATTCATCAGTTTCTTTAACTTCTTTACCTGGTGATATATCTTTTTCGCCACTAGTCCAAGACCCAGTTGTGTCACTTGACCTAGACTGATCTGAACTTCGTTTTAACATATCAAGTTTGTTTTGCTTCACTTCTGTTGTTAAAAGATGTGTATCTCCAGATTCTCTTAGTTCTTTATCTACGTCAATCGCTTTCTCTGGTGATTCTAATGTAATGTTATCGTAATCTAATGATTCTTCTGTGCCAACAAACTCATCACATTCCACAGTTATCCAAGATCCAGTGTCTTCAGATCTACTTCTTTCAATACGCAGCTTTTGTAAAGCTTCTTTATGGTCACTAGAAACCGATAAGAAGTTCTTATCTAATTCCAAATGTTCACCTTTTAATTCACTTACATCTGTTAAGGATTCCTCCTCGCTGGTGATGCGTACTAAGTTGTCTGGTTTTGTCTCTACTTGTCTTCTCTTTTCCAACTTTTTTCTTAAAAATTTGCCGACCGTATGAGATGCCTTTTGCATCTCATCTATAAGTTGAGCATCTTTGTCAGACTTACAAGATGAATCTCCAGTGGATTCATCTATATATTTAATGTCTAGAGAGTTGCCAAGGCTAACTTTTTCCGTACTTTGAGAATCAGAAGAACTTTTAGTGTCAATTTTACCAAGATCTGGAGGTTTAGGGGAAGTACGCTGCTCAAAAAAATCAGTGGATTTCTGTATGACTTCTATGTTCACTAATTTCTGATCAGCGACCCGAGGTTCATCTACAGACAACCATACATCTAAACTGGTTCCCTCTAAAATAATGTTGTCATCTATGTCAGCGTCAGCAGGTATCTCATGAATATCTGCTGTTACTGTTTCTTGAACAACATCAGCTTCTGGAGATGTTTCATCAAAGTTGTCATTAGGCTGCATGTTTTGGATAGCTTCCGGTTTGAAATCAAATTCAATAGGTGCTAGTTCATCATCTCTATTGCCCAGGTCCAAACTTTTGCCTAAACGTTGTACAGCTTTATTTTGCTCTACATCTTCTGTTAAATTTAGATCTAAGCTTTTAGTCAGTTTTTCACCCATTTTCTTATCTAGTTTCTTAGGCGATTTTGTAATGATTATCGCTTCTTCTAAAGAAACATTTGGTTCAATAGTGTTTATACTGATTTCCAGTTTTCCATGCCTTTCTCTAACCATTTCCTCAACTTGGGGAAATACTGGAAGCACATCTTTAATAGGACTCTTCAATGTCTTTGTTTGCTGTATAGCTATTTCGTACAACATCTGTTGTTTCTCTTTTCTCTTTGCTATTACATCAGGGTCACTCTCTTCTTGAGATTTTGTGCGTTCTTTACTACTGATTTTTCTCAATTCTAGTTTTTCTAAAGATTTAGCCTTTTCTTTCGTAAAAGACTTTTTACTCGACTCGATTTCTTGACTTTTGGTCCTTTTTATCTCTGGAAGAGTCAAAGAAGATTGTGTAGGCAAGGATTTTTGAGTAGGTAGCACATGATCAGTCACTGTTTCGGTGATTCCTTCTGTCGATGATGCCTTCCTTGGTACTGGCTTGGCTGGTAGAACAGGCTTGGTAGTAGAAGAAACAGTCTTATTAACCGTTGTAATAGCTTTAGTAGTACGAGTAGCAGTCTTTGTTGCGGAAGTAACAGGCTTTGTAACAGTAGAAACGGGTACCACTGTTTTGGTGGTAGGTGGTTTGGCAGATTTTAAAGCAATACTTTTGGATACAGATTTTTCTTTTGTACTTTGGGGTTTTTGTGCAAGTTTTGGTTTGTTAACTTTTTGCGTGTATTGTTTTGTCTGCACTGTTGTCTTTGTTATCTTTTTAGGCTTACACTTAGTAGTTACATCAGGAACTATTTGATCCCTTTCCTTTTCTTGCAGTTCTTTATATTTAAATTCTTCTTTTACCGTCACATTCTCTGCAGTAGGCTTTTCAGCAGCAGCTCTTCTTTGTAGTTCTAATTTCTTCCTGGGTTTCCTACTATCATCGGTGTCCGACCTTTCATCTGCTGGTTTTTCACTTGTTTCTAAGTCGTCCTCTAAACCACTCTCTTTGTCAGTTTGAGGCTGTTCTTCTTCCTCAACTGTATCATCTTTACTTGAAAACGCATTAAGAGGAGGAAGCCGACTTACAGCTATAACAGGAGCATCTAAACTTTTTGCTCTCCTACCTTGTATAGGTGACTGCAATGCTTGCTGTTTTTGCAATAAAGTAAAAGCAGATCCTTCTGATAAGTTTAACCTAGCATGAGCAAATAAAAGAGGAGTCTGTCCTTGCCTCCTCAGTGACGGAGAAGGTATTTCCGTTATTTTAGTCTTCAGTGGCACCTTCAAATCTTTCAAATCATTCTCGATTTCAGCTTGCAATATTTTCTTCTCCTTTTCTCTTTCATAATCAATTGTTCTTAATTCCTCTTTTAAGGTTTCTTCCATTGATTTATCAGCATCTTCTTTATCTATTTCTTCAACTACTTGCAACATTTCCTGAGGAGCTTCTCCAAACACTGGCTGCATATCGCAAGTCTTTATGTTAAATTCATCCTCAGAACTAGGTATTGAAAATGATCTTTCTGATATTCTACGTAGTTCAGTTGCATTAGGTTCTAAACCGTTATCATACTGTTTCTCTGTTTTCTTTCTAGATGTTGGCGGTGACCCTTCTACCTCCGTAGATGACATTGTATATTGTAAATATTTCCTCTCAGATTCGAATTTTAATATAGATTCCATCTCTTTACGCATTTGAGGTGGAGAAAATTCAACTCTAGTCGGTGTAGCTTCAGCACTTCCAAAAACATCGTCTGAATCCAAAGACTCATCATCAGAACTGAATGATGTTATTCTAACCTTTGTTTTATTTGTCTTTCCAGTTTTTTTACCAGGTTGCATTCGAGGCTTAATCACACGTTTAGGTTTTGTATCAGTTTTTATCTTCGTTTTAGGTTTTACTTCCACGTCTTTTTTATCTTCAACCTTTTGAACAGCTTCAGCTTCTATTACTTTCACCTCTTTTTTAATTTGTCGATCACTCTGCATTATAAATATTTTATGCTGAGGCTTTATACTCTCTGTTTTAGAACTAGTAGGAGAATCACTCTCAATTTGACTTAGTTTTGAGTTTAATGTCTCTAACAACACCGGATCTATGTGTGTTATATCCCTTTTAGGACTTGACAAATGCTGTATGGGCAGCACACTCTTATCTACTTCCAATGTAACTGGGTCAACTTTAGATAAATCTATATTTTGGGTGAATAAAAACGCAGACTCAGGCTCTGCTGGTTTAGGTTTGGCTTTGGATTTTTTTATTTCTTCCGCCAGTTTAATAACTTCCTCTACATTATTTCTTTGGGGTTCAGTTTTTTCGTATTGTTTTATTTCCTCTTTTTGGGCAATTCCATTCATGATATGCCTTTTGTGTAAAACATAAGAAATATCTTCATCTTTCGGTGGTAAGTTAATAAAATCTGATTGTGTTTTTGCACCTAGAATTTCAAACTGACTTTTAGGTACTTCAAACTTAGTTTTCAGACCCTCTACGCCCCTCTTTAAAATATCAAAGTGTCCAAATTCTGCACTGGGCATTTCAAAGTGAGTTCCTTTGTATTTTGTGATAGGAGGAGCACTTGGAATTTGCTTATATAAATAATCTTCATCGCTAGATTCGGCTGGAGTTAAGTCTATTGATTTTTGATGCATTAATAGCATTCTTCTGGTATTGGAATTTAACCGCTGACGTGCGAGAGAATTCGGGTCAGATTTGGTGCGTTCTATCGGTTGATGCATGGTTAAATCATATACTATCCGTGGTTCAATTTCCATAAATATGTCCCGATAATTTTTACGCTTAGTTTCAGGCTTTTTTAGTTTATTATCTATGTTGGGAACGACACTAAAGCCATGATCAGGACAAACATCAGAATCAATACTACCTTGTAATGATTGAATTTTATCTTCCTCAAAACTAAAGATATTGCTTTCAGATTCTGTAGATCTTTGGCCACTTTGCTGCTTTGCAGACCAATTGTCAATTTCCGTTGGAAGACCAACTATGTTTTCTGGCCAAATATGAGTAGTTTTATGTTTGTCATAATCAGTAGTGTGGGATCTATATTGATGTGACTTTTGCATTCTTGGTACTGTATTTTGCTCCAAATTAGCCAGAATGCGATTGATTTTTATGTTCTGCTCAGTTTCCACGTTTTGCAAGCTTATCGAATGCACATGGGAGGTTTCTTTAATGTTACCAAAGCCTGTAAAGTCCTTGAAATTGTGTTTAACTGCTGCATTGTCTTGACTTGGAAATTTCTGGATACCATAGTTTCTTTCAAAAGTTATTTTTCTGTCATAATCTTGTTTAAAATTGTTGTACTTAGGTTCCTCAATTATTCTAGATGGAGCATCATAATATTCACTCTTTGATTCGAGACTAGATGCTCTGGAATCAAAACACCCATTCCTTTTATCCAGATGCTCACTACTTCGATTTCTCCTAACAACTCTCTTATTTTCACAATCGGATTTCGATTCTTGACTGGAAGTACGGGACCCAAAACTACGCTCACGGTTGCTTTTCTTAAGACTCTCTCTACTAGACTTTGACGTCTTGGACTCATAATAGTCACTTTTTGATTCTAAACTTGAAGTTCTTGAAGTTTGCTTATAGTGTTTGTAATAATTGCCGTCAGATTTTCTTGGTATAATTTCTCTTGGTAGATCACGTGGATCTTCCATCATGAATATGTCTTGATGAACGTCAGAACTACTCTTACATTTATGACGTTTGTCATTATCCGATTCACTGTCTGAGGGCAAGTAGTTACCAGAATCCAAACTACAACTTCTAGTATTAAATTGCTTGGTTTTGCGATATTTATATCCACCAGAAGTGCTGTAATCATCGTCAGATTTTTCTATCAGTTCATAACTGTCATGAGACAGATCATCCTGGGAATCACGTAGGTCATAATTACCAGGATCTTCTACAGACTCTTGAGAGTAACTTGTGGTACCTGGATAACTACTAGAATAAACTTTTGTATCGGTCATCATATTATCCTGATGCATCTCTAAGCTACTATCACGGGAACAAGCGGTATAAATAGGTCGTTCATCATAACGCGTAACTGGGGATTCTAACTTACGATCTTCAAAACCAATAACAGCTTTATCTATTGGTTTTGGGGGTTGTGCTCTACGTTTAGCTTGCCCCGTTTCCTCAAAACTGAAATCATAAAGGTCCCTACAACTAGCACTACGTTGCCAAACATGGCGTTTTGGAAGTGTCGTAATGGATTTGTATGTATATTCGGGAGTAGCCCCAGCTTCCTGATAACCTAGATCATTTTGCGACTGAGTCTGTGAGGGGAAATTGTTAGTAAAAGAGGGAGGATGGTCCAGACTACCCTCTGACTTATGACTAGAGGGCGTCCGGGTAGTAATGTGTGTGCGGGTGGTGGCTGTGGTACCTGTATCTGCCCTGTGAACAGCTGCGCGGACGGCGAGCGGCGAGTTGGTGATAATGCGGTTCGGCTTCTGATCCTCGTACGGTATATGTAGCGGGCTCGTAGTCGCAGAAGTCGTGGGAGATGCCGACTGCGTCGTCAGAGGAGGTGACGGCGAGTTCGTCGTCTGAGCAAGCAGCATGGTAGGCCGCGTGTCTGGAGCCGAGCTCCAAGACGTAGCTGTGCCGAGGTGGCGAGAGGCTAACATCGTCGTCGGAGAAACCTGCGCCTCCACAGCTGCGCCCATCGAACCCAGTGACGCCGAGAGTTTGGACACTTCCACTAAAATGTACAAAACATACACTAATACCGACATCGATTTATTGACAGGAAACACCAACCCTATCAGTTTTATTTCGATTCAACGAGATAATTACGAAATGTTTACCTTTTAAAATATTGATTTCAGAAGTAGGTACCAAATGTATAGTAATATTAATAAAAAAAAATATTAGTATGCTGTCCCAAGAAAATATTGATATAAATAGTTTTCAATTGCTGTAATGCCAATGTCATAAACGTAATAATTTGTGAAGTATGAACTAGATAAGAAAAACATTCACATCCACAAAGTGATTGTAAAATGTGAAATAAATTATATTGCCACATCATGGATGAATCCCACAAAAATATTTTTTGCTAAAAGATATTCATACACATGTAAACAACAAGGAGCCCAGAGATATTCATATGCATTATAACTAAGAGGCGGGTAAATCCGACAATTTACCATGCTATCCTATAAAAGCGCTTGTTCCTATGAAAAGTTATGGGGCCCGAAGCGCGCCGGTAGTGATGCTCGTTGCTAAGGCAGAAACTGGTACAGAAAATAGCTATGAAATCGATATTTCATTAGCTGTCAATAAGAGAATTAATTCCTCGTTGGTATTGGTACACCTTAAACATGTGACGGATGAGGGTGATTCTTAAAATAATCTAATTACATCCTATTCCTTACTTCCTAAAGACAGATGACACATAGAGTAGGCAGTACACAGTAGGCACATAGAAAGTTTGTTCTATTTTTATGCTATAGAGAAGAGGGAAATCATGTTCTAATGTTTCAGTAAAGAACATTTGATGTAAATACAGAAAAATAATATTTTAAAATATATTAGTTTGTCCACGACCAATTTGTTAATAACCCAGTAATTTCCAAGGTGTTTTATAATGGGTCCATTATACAACAGTATTGAATAATAACAGCTGATAATTATTATACCACACTTTACATTTAAATTATATATGTTGCCATGGTAACGTTCACACATCCCGAATATTTATACTGACAACAAAGAGCAAGGTGTGCTATATGACCGCCGACTTATTCCAACTGATGACATTAACGTTTTAAAATTGAAATTGTTTTTTGTGACATTTTTCCCAAAAACGCATAAATAACTGAAAAGACAAAAACGTATAACGGTCGTGGTCAAATCATAGCATTCAACTTGCAATTAATTAATGGTCATTATTAACTCAGGCGATTTGCTCCACTTGCCTTTGGCTCGTGATGTAAACGTCACCTCGCGTTGAAAGTGGCTATCATTAATTGCTCATTGAATAATATACTATTATATATTATATAGAACATCTGAGTACAAAAGGTAACTTAGGTACACTCGTGAGCAGTTGAAAGTAAATGACTCATAAATATTTTTTTGTTATTTTAGAATCATGTAATTGTGGCTTTTGAGAGTACAGAGACTTATGAACTTCTCGTCAATATGACAATGTTTTGATGTCTAGATTACAATTTGGTATTACAAAAAAATAAACGTAAAAAACCATAACAGGGTGTATTCTTATTTTTAAAATACAGCTAAAACATAAAATAAACAGACAAATTAAATCAATTAACACATTATTTTAAAATCAATAGTTAATAGATGCTCCGTTGCTAGCAATTACTACTTCCAACCGTCTTGGCATAAAATGTGCCAATGTTCTACAGCAATATGCATCCAAGGCCAAGACAAAACCACCAGTCCCCCACTAATCTGCAGTTGTGAATTGGGCAATTGTGAGCACCCAGCATTAAAAAATTTACGACTTGTGTTTCTTCCGCATCTGTAAGCCTCACCATGGTTTAAAATCATGAAATGGCAATAAATTTAACAGGAAGTCACTTTTGACGTATCAAATTAATAAATTCAAGGGCATCTAACCACACATTACTTGAAAAATTTAAAGCCACAATTACATGAAGTAAATAAAATCGTTTACTTATAACTGTTTGTACATTGTCAACCTCAGCTAATATATACTTTTGACATTCCTAAAAACATAATATGCAATTATTCTTTATTATGTCGAGAGTCTGTATATGATATTTAGTTTATCTTATATGAATTTGTAGATATACGTTATTCCACATTATATTAATTTGTGACCATGAATTATTAAAATTAACTTCCGTGTTTATTATTTGTGGTCGTATCATTTTCACATACACAAATAAGGCGATAGAGAAGATTTTATGCAGGCAGATTTATAGATAAAGGGAAAATACCTACCACTCAAGTTGCTGTCAGCTAGGGGCAACAGGGGATGAGCGGAAATGCTGTTCCCGACAGTGTTGGAGTGCATGTTGGTAGCACTCGAGTGAGCACTAGAATGTCGGAAAGAATGTGACCTGCGACAAGAGAATGAGGAATGAGATACATTCTACACACTCAACAGTTAGTAGTTCTAATAACTAAGTTAAGCCTTTTTGTGAAATTTATATGGAGCATAGCAGATAGCTAATAATTCAAGATTAATTGTTCCTAAATTTGCTTTCGGTAATAAAACATTTAGATTTTTGGATAAATACCAATCATGCAGGATTTTATATACACTAGAATTTTCCTTGTCCAAAGGTAAATTTTCATCAGAAAATTTCAGTTTCACTGTCATGATTATGTTACTTAGCTCAACATAAAGGGTAAATATTTTAATTGAGTTCATTATTGGTATATGAATTGAAGTTACAAATTTCAGAATCAATTATTGATTTTAATATATTGAAGTAAATATAGAAAGATTATTTTATATTTCAATATGCCCTTCCTCCTTCCCTTGATAGTTATACGAAACTGTCGGATACAGCATTTTCCATTTTAAATGCTACAAACAACCATGCTCCACACGTCACAAAATAGCTACTTATTATCTTATGATACAGAGGAAATTTACAGGGTAAAAATTTGGAAATTGAAAAAAGCAAAGCAACTATTAGTATTTATCACAAAAGTCTACTCTTATATTCTAAGCGGATTAATACGTTAGTATAAGTTAGTGTGTGTGTAGTATAATACTGTATTGGTATAACAGGACGAAATACTTAATACATCATGCAACATAACTGCTCGCTTACCTTTGGAATGTCTGACGTTTTACATAATTGTCTCTTACAAATTCCACTATTTGTTTTTGGGTTTTGCCGCTATACCTGCAAACACATAATATTACAAATTAGGAACTCAAACTGTAAATGTTTCAGAATATTCACCTAAATGAACTACCCCTAGAAAGAACCCTTGTTTTGTGCCTGGAGACATTTTTTACTGATGAACAGCGGAAGAAGCCATGATTCTCAACACATTTTTTCCAGAAATTTTTACATTCATTTCTACCTTCGAAGAAGAATTCCACTGTGTCCTTATAGTACCCCTAAAAAAATACTTCTTAGTTAATTATTCACAAGTAACGGGAAGATTTAGGGGACTAGTTCCTTTATTCAAGTTATTATACACATAGGCCACCACAAGATTTAAAGCTACTCAGTATCTACCATAGATAGTAACAAAAATTGGCTATAGTTCATAAAAAGTACGAGGGTGTATCAAATATAAACGCGCATTTTCAAATAATCTGTTACGATCCGGGAACACTCCCGTAACTGATGTTCAGTTTGGCAACTATTTCCCATATAGTAATGCGCCGATTTCCCTCCACAAGATTCGGATATTATATGTGCGGATATGCTTTATATCCGCACGTTTGAAAAAAAACACCTAAAATAAACTGTCAGACGTCTGCCAAAATACAAAGATGACATGACATTCCCCCTTGCCGGATCCCCCGCAAGAGTTACGGGGCAACCTATCCAATTTAATTGATCTTGGGCATGGGCTATTTAAGATTCTGACAAATAATGCTGCCAACTTAATTGCAGGCTGTGTGATGTTACTCAGTCACAAGGTCAAATGAGTGTTCAAATTGTTATTTTAAATATTTATTTTTTTATTAAACACTGTGAGATTTATATTCGAAACAAAGTTGCAGGAGGTGAATATCTATCAGTTAGCTTTCAAATAAACATTTGTTTTGTGAATTAATTTTAAGATTACTTAAGAGTTTAAGATGAAAAATTTTAATCTTAAACAACGCAAGTTAGAAATGTAAGGCGGTCACCCTTACTTCAGGTAAGCATGACCGCATGAAATGAAATGCTTTATTCATATTTTACTTTAGAGGTTCAATAAAGTTTCATATAATTTCTACACAAATATAAAAGTAGGCATTCACCTTAATGCTCAATAATCAAGAATTTTTTTGTGCCGTACCTAAGTAACTATAAAGTTTCAAATATAAACTTGTACCTATCAACGAAGAATTTAGGTATCTATATCGTTGCTGGTATCTAACTATCTAATTTAAAATTTCATGGTACATAACTAAAAAATAAATGTAATGGATTTTTAAATATTAAAAAATTTGTTATACAAGGAAAATTGGACGAAGAACATTTCGTAGTTCCAACTAAATAACTAATATCAAATCATTTTATTGAATTATGTTACTTCTGTTCACAGAATTTTAAAAATTATAAAATGAAAATTAAAAATGCTTGCCGAAGGCTAGTGCCTATCAGCATTACCAGTTTTTATCAACTTTTTAATCTAAATTATTTCAAGGATCGGCTAAACGACTATAAAGTATAAAATCTTGAATAGAACACACGTGTTACTTGAAATAAATTAACGTAGAAAAATATTATTCGATATATTTTAGTAAGTAAATTTTTAAATTTTAGTAAGTAAACAAATGTAAGTACTTTTTCCATATCTGCATATTTTTTATTTTGATATAACTAAAGAAAATAGTGTTATAATATTTTAAGGAAAGATTGATATCATCTTTGTATTCATTAAAATTATACGTTTACTTTGCATTCAAACTTGGCATGTAAACTTGGCAACATTCCATAGGATGTAGCCGTTTAGATAAACCGGCTGGGATTGGACTTTTGTCATAAGTGGGAAATTAAAAGGTGGAGCATAATTTATGAATGAAGGAATTACAAAACTGTATTGCAGCTCCATCTAGAATTCTCAATAGAACCCCCAGTTTCAATAAATTTTGTGTAGATGTCGTTTATACTACTTATATAAATGGTGACACCTGTTAAAGAATTAAGAGGCGTTATACGTCACATGAAATCAGTGTCTGAATTGCATAACTGATTTCCAATAGTCTCTGAGGCTTTAATGAACTAAATAATTAAGGGCCCAACTATTTGTTAGTGGTACCAAGACCACTATCATAGAAAACGTATTTTTATCACTAGCCATATGCAAGTAATTGGAACACTGTATCATTAGATGAATAATAAAACCAACATGGAAAATTATTTTTCAATTATCGCAACATTATGGTAACTTTACTGGAACTTCTACATATTCTAATAACATTTAGGTTAGCATCGACATTGTGCATTAAATATTTAAGACAATGTTTTGTAGAATATTTAACAGGCGGTTATTCGATCTTTATTTTGCCTTGTATTCTTAAAAAAGTTACTTACGTATCCCTCAGGATGTAGCTTGATAAGAAACCTTTTCCTTTTAAAAGAAATTTTCCTAATCTTTGCCCAGGAAAACGTGTTAATTTTGGTATAATTCTGGAATACGATAATGCCCATATGTGCCACAGCAAGATTTAAAGGTACATTCTCGTGATCTTTTGCTGGATGCATTTTAATACCATACAATTCACATCGCCTTGCAGTTTCTAATAAATTTAAGTCAGCTTCTGCAGGAGACTGGCCCCTACAAGTAAAGAGTATTATGAGAGTATACAGAAATCAATCAAATGAAATAAAAATATTACATAACAAGTTAGGCAACATCTTCGCAACAAAAACAACTAACTTACGCATGTTTTTTATGATTCTCCATTATCTTCCTCTCCATTTCCTGATCCTGCTGAGGCACAAACTTATAACTAGATAAATATGTGTGGTCAGGATAATCTTCTGCCACATAATCTCCACACTCTGCCTGCACAATATAACTGGCCATGAGAGCTGCTGTATTCTCATTACATTGCATCAAGCCTTGTGACAGATCCCTTTTTACTTGCAGACAAAATAAGTACCTAGTGTATTCCTCTTCGAGCTGCCCTGGGTCAGGAGTGTAAAATTTCACGCAGAAGTATAATAAGGGGTCGACTAGGGAGAGACCCAATTGCCGAGAAACCGGCTTTTGGAGGTCTAACCAGTACTGCAAAACGAAAAAAAATAAAAAACATTTAAAAAACTCTATTTTGTAAAAAGAGGAATCAATATTAGAACGGGAAAGTATGCGCATCGGTGCACACACACTTAGTCTGCTAGCGTGTATATTATTAGCGTAAAACATGAAAGTATTAGTTTACTTCAATCTTATATAATCAATTGAATGCAAAGTACCGTAATGAAGAATGAAGGAACTATATACAGTGGACCCAATAATCCGGATTATCGCAGAATTCGGATTACTGGATCATTATTTTATTTGTTTATTTGTATGTACAAACATAACACACTTTAACTGTTGAAGTTCAAGATTGATGGAATACATAACAAAATTTAATATTTCCAATGCCGTTATGCAATACTGTGACAAGTTGAAACTCACAAAGTATTAGTAAAAAAAATCGTTGGCGCAATATTAAA
Organism: Tetropium fuscum; assembly: GCA_964058915.1. NCBI lineage: Eukaryota > Metazoa > Arthropoda > Insecta > Coleoptera > Cerambycidae > Tetropium > Tetropium fuscum. The sequence goes on along the minus strand of CAXKVY010000573.1, from coordinate 190,530 downwards.
TCGGAGGTCCTCAGAGAAAAGAATAATCGTATTATGGAGCATATGTTTATAGAATACCACATGATAAAAAAATCATATCCGGACTATAGACTATCGAATTACAGCATATCTGCATTATCGAGAATTCGAGTAATGATGCCGCGGATCAATTTTCATAAAATACCGGGTAACGGATACCTGGTCATTGTTTTTGGCCCTATATAATACCGGATATCAGTAGCCGGGTAGCGTAAATGCATTGTTTAACGCGCTGCAGCGGCCTCTACTTCTGTACCGCAGTAAACATAGCAAACTGAAATACGCGTTTTCAATACATTTAGTTTACCGCGTTACAGCGAACTCTATTTCTGAATCTCAGTAAACAATTAAACTGAAATACGGCGTTCTAATACATTCATAGTTTACCACGGTGCGGAGGTTTACCTACATGCAAAACACATTCTACTTTATTCATTTAGGAACGCAAGATTCTAAATGAAAATGATAATCAAAAAATAAAGTCTTCACATGAAATAACTACCTATATATTACAAAACAAATAATTGAGGGGGAAATAGTAAAGTCTTCGAAACTTGAAAATTCATTTGTGTTACTCTTACTACCTTTAAAAGAAATGTCACACTATTAATGTAATTTACTAAGCATTCGGCTTGATTGAATTAATATTTGCTTACACACATGTTGGCCTTTCCCTCCCTCTTTAGTACCTACCCCTTCTACTATTCAGTCTCCTTGCTTGCATCCTTTCGGCTCCTAAACCTGTAGTTAGACCACGTCCAAGTTTTCTTCTAGAAATTGAAGTAGGTTAAAATTAATCAAACCTATTTTGCACGTGCATTAAAGAGGAAATAATACTAATAACTTTGTGAAAGCTTCTATCAGAATCTTGAAAGACATCATATTACAGCGATATAACGCCTTTAATGCATTCAAGATTCTGATAGAAGCTTCCCCAAAGTTATTAGTATATTTCCTCTTTAATGCATGTGTAAAATAGGTTAATTTCTAGAAAACATAGATGTGGTATAACTTCAAGCTCGGGAGCCAAAAGGATGCAAGGGAGGAGAGCTTCAACCGTACCTACTTAAGAGGAAAATGTCGAAATGTTTGCAGGCAAATATTAATTCAATCAAGCCGAACGCTAAATTACATTAATAGTGCTACATTGCCTTTAAAGGCAGTAAGAGTAAAACAACAGACTCAAGTTTCTAAGACATATTACCTTAAGTTTTTTCCATTATTTGTTCCCATTGTTTTCCCCCATTTTCCTTCCCTCTATTATTTAAATATCATCTTCATTTTCGTTATTCTTCGTTATTTCGAGTTATTCTTGCGTTCCTAAATGAATCATGGGAGAAGAATATAATATGTATGCATATATTTGAAGCCTGTATTTCAGAGGCATTATTTACTGAGATGCAAAAATAGAGTCCGCTGCACCGTGAACGCCGTATTTCATTTGCATTGTTTACTGCGACGCAGAACTGCGCTGCGACGTGGTAAACTATGAATATATTGTATTTTAAGGCGTATATAAGGCGTATTTCGCTCTCAATGTTTGCTATGGTACCAATGTATGAGGGTAATGAATAAGTCTCTGATGGTACTTGGATGGCCTTTCAATACGTATTAATCGATAATAATATTGACCATCTAGGGGGTGCTTTAAGTATTCTTTAAAAAAGTTGAGATTCGCCGGAGATCCGGAGGCCGAGCGCCACGCCGTTACCTTTTCAAGTTCAAAAGGCAAACTTCTATTTTACAATTTCTACATTTTTTGTAGTTCCAAGATATAAATTGGCTTTCTTTGATGACGTCAAAAGAAGAATAATTAAGAGCAAAATATTAGAGATGTTTTTATTAATTGAGTCATTAGAAACAGTTGACGAAATAGGATCATCTTATATTCCGACGATTATGAAGCCTCACTTGCAACACTTCTACCTATGCCATATAAAAGACAGAAAATTTCAATTGCAATGGCTGACAGAAATTGGTCAAATGAAAAAGAAAATGCTTCAACTAGGACAGACTAAAAGAAATACGGCTGAAAGAGAAGTTGATACGTATTTGGCATCTTCAGTAATTTGTAAGGATGATTCCCATTTGATTGGTGGAAAATCCATAAAAATATGTTTCCAATGTTATTGGAATTTTTTTTGTTGTTCCAATGTTATTGGAGAATTATTTTTTAATTTTTAGTGAAAGTGTTCGTTTATGTTGTATTATTTTATTTAATAAAAGACAAACGTTGTTGATAATTAACTGTTGATTTCTTCCTACCCGGCCGGGTAGTTAGTGTTAGTACGGCCGTACGGTACCGGGACGGCGCGGGGCTGGGTAGTGGAGGTAGTGTATAATAGTACGCACTGTTTCAGACGTGACGGGTAAACCTATTAAGCGCCGGCCATGCTCACCCGGGTGCCGGGTGGTATGTAGTAGGATATCACAAGCGGATACAGACAGGGTCTGAAGGAGCAGAGCAGCAGCTCGGGCATGCGCAAGAAGCTTCGAAATAAATTTGAAATTAAATCAAAGAATATTGTAAATATAATATTCTCTGGTTAAATACAACAGCTAATTCAAAATTCGATAATAATGAATTATGATCCATATTCATCAACTTGGAGAAATAAAGGGCTTTAGAATTTCTTGGTTATGTTTTTATTAGTAGGTACCTACTAAAATAAATATTTTTTATCAGGTTTAATTAATTAATTAGCTAAGTATATTTTTACACAACAGTATTATAGCAGAATTATGATAATCATTCTAGCTCATAGGTTATTCCGTAAACTTTGGTATAAGTAGAAAAATAACAAATACGTAGGTACCTTAGTACCTACCTACCCAAACTAACATCCAAACATCAATTAAGTATTATATAGTAATAATACTAATATTCTAGTAATAGATTATGCATGCAATATGACTGTATGATCTGTAATACAATATAGAAATACATATTACACTTTTTTAGTAGCTGACTTAAAATTATAGCATTATTAATTATTTTCAAATCTTTCTTCAATATTAATTAAATTATTAGCAAGAACTTCACTCTCTTCTTCGGTGGGTTTACACATTCCACCCCTGGCTTTTTTAGAAACTTTTCTTGTTTTATAAATTCGTTGAGGAGAAATGTTTTTGTTTGATGGCTCAACAGTAACAGTTTTGGGAAGTGTTGCTTTACACTTGTCTGATGCTGCTGATAATAATGGAAGAAGAGGTTTTATTACTTTTTGAGTGAGGGCTAGATCTTTTTCTGACTTTATATTTTCGTTTAACATTTGTACCACTGTGTCTATAAATGTTTGTTTCTTTATCAAAAATTGATCTAACTGAGAAGTTGATGGCACAATTTCTATAATCGTATTAGAGGCTAGGTCACTCACTATTTTCTTTGTTTCTAATATATTATTTTCGTAATTTGGCAAATGCTCATTTTGAATATTTTCGGATGGATTTTGAGTTTCTGTTAATACAATTCTGCTTATAGCATGGATATGTTTGCATATATTCCATTTAATTGCACAGTCAATACAGGAACATATATATGAGTGTATGCATATATCACATTCGGAACATCGCAGATTACAATTGCAGTTTTTGTCATTTTCTATTACATTGTAGAGTTCATAATTCCTTGTAGATTGTATTGCCCAGGTTCCATTCCCTGCTGAAACAACCATATTGTCGGATATTTCTAGTGATGACTTGTGACGTTTTCTTATATCGCTGATTTTAGACGTTAATTTACCCTTGTTTAAACTGATTAGACGATCAAAAACTTTATCTCTTATAAAATTCATTAAGGCGAAGACCCATGTATCAAGCCTTTTATTCTTCTTGCCCCGCAAGTATATATATTTTATTGTTCTATGCATCCTCTCAAGATGCATATTTGTATTCAAGCCAGAATGGAGGCGGTAACAGTATGCCCAGCATTTCACATTACTTGTATAATTCATTTCAAAATAGTCGCCAAAGTCTCGTAGTTTTAGGTCAGTTCTAAAATATGCTATTAATTTCTGTTGCATTGTTTTAAAAGTTGTTTCATCAGTTTCTTCCATGCAAATTCGAAGCATTTTGTAAACTTCTTTTTTTTGGTCAAAACTGCATTTCAGTTTTGTGTTAATATTTTTTCTCCACGCCTTGTCTACATGCCAGCAACAAAATAATCTAAATGTAGGAAGTTCCATCGTTTTCTTCCAGGCATTGTAAAAGCTCTCTGCCATATCGGACATAAAGGTTTTTGGAGTAATTATTCCAACATTATTTTTAATGTGTAAAAAAAATATCGTCATGAATTGTTCATCTGTTTTATTCGAAATCATGAAACTACAAGGAAATCCTTGGTGCAAATCATCTAAGATTAATAAAGTTGTTAGCTCAAACAGATATGAATTGACACCATGAGTGCTATCCAAACAGATGCAATCATTCCCAAATTGTTCTAACATTGACTTTTGGCACTCATTCATTATTATAAGACAAAAATCGTCCACTTGCAATTCTGGAAAATTTTCATCCAACTGACCTTGACGTTTATAAAATAAAACACTTGATGACTCACATGCCCAAGAATCTACGCTAATTGCATCATTTTCATGCATTACTCCCCTACACGCATTTAAACTGTAACATTTTTCGATGTTATTCAAATCTTTTCTTGTAAGAAGATCGTATCTTTGTAAGCCAGTATCTTTAATAGAGTTTCTAACTTCATATAGGATGTCTTGGAATGGAATTCTCATAGAAATTTGTGTAGCTAAATACATTCTTTCGCCAGGGGTGAGATTTAAGTGACATAAATCTGGATCATGTCCTACGTGAGTAATTATATAATCAACCACGACTCCTCCATTTGGTAAAGTTTTTACATACATGCGAGAGGGGCAATATTTCCCCATTTTTTTGGACCCTTGAATTTTCAAATATCGCAGGCCTTTACCTTTGCGCTTGTAGAAGCCACTGCGATGACAGTAAAATGTTATTCGTTCACAATCATTTTTACATTTCTTTGCACTAAAATGTTTTACATATTTATTATAACACACTTTTTCCTCTTCCTCCTTCCATAACAAGAAACTGGACATTGAATTAAATGTTTTAAGTTCTTTTTTAATTTCAATATCATGCTGTATGAAATAATGGTTTAAAAGTTTTTCAAGTGTATGGCAGGACATTTTATCACAAATAGCACAGACAAATGTATAAGTACATGTACTTATTTTTTTGGATGAATGTGATCTTTTAAAATGAATAATTAAATTGTCTTTTCGGTTAAACACTGAACTGCAGAGGTTACAAAAAAATTGTTCATTGGTTGAAGGCAAACTTACACTCTGAGGCGCCTGAGGCGTATTTGTGGGATGTTTAATCTTATAATGTCTTATTAAGGAGCTTCTGAGAACATATGATTTTTTGCAGTAGCAGCATACATAATTTTCACCACATTTTTCCGTTGAAGGTATAGTTATATTTAATTTATTTGAATGATTCATTTTCACATGTCGAATTAGCGAAGATTTTAAATCAAACTTTAGAAAACAAACATCACAATAAAAACATTCGGTTATATTAGAATGTTTCTGTTTTGTGTGTCTTTTTAGTGACGATTTAATTTGAAATTTTTGTCCACATAGTTCACACGGAAATTTATCAGCATCACTGTTAGTATGAGAACTTACAACACTTTTCACACTTTCCATTATTAAGTAATATTAAATATCAATAATAAGAACGTAAAATATACTAATATAATAAAGCTCTCTTCTGTGATAATAGATTAAGGTTAAGTGTAGTACTGGCTGGTGTAGTAATAAAAACGTTAGTCGTTAGTTTTTAAATTCGAAGCATCTTGCGCATGCCCGAGCTGCTGCTCTGCTCCTTCAGACCCTGCCTGTATCCGCTTGTGTAGGATATCGAGTTGTACTGTAGCGTACAGAGTTGTACTGTAGCGTGTAGACGTGCCGTTCCGGCAGTCTACTGTGGGCAGCCGGGGTTGCGATTTTCATGTCGGAAGAAATGGACAGAAATTTTGTTTGCCTTAGTGGAATATCGGTCTGTCCTGTGGGACAAGACGCTTAAATGACAAGACATATAACAATAAAAATGTGGGACAAGACATATAAAAATAAAATCTTGACCATAGATGCGTGGAAATTGTCAACTCGAAATTGTAAATTTGTCGTCCAACTCGTGGAAAGAAGCGACGAAAATAGTTGAAGAATTTTTGCTCATGATCTAATAAATCCTGGAATAAAGTGTAAAATGCCCCAAGTCTTTTTTGAACTACAGGGTGTAGCCAATATACTCTTTACCGCTTAAGTCGTCGACGCCGCCGGTGCAGAAGCAACATCATAATAATAACGCGTTTCCTTTCGCGATTCGTAATTCCTCTGTTCCCCGCTACAGAGACTTCTGACACTGACGGGACTTGATCGGATCGGGAAAAACCGGCGAAGTGTGAAGGGCTCTATAAAATGGCGCCGGTCCGGTACCGGATTCCAATAAAAAGGTAGAAAGCCCGTACAGGTACAAAGCCAGTAAATCATAAGTTAGAGATTTACTTATGATTTACTGGCTTTGTACCTGTACGGGCTTTCTGCGGGTGAGCGAGAAGGGAAATGGGATTTATATGAGTTGAACAGGGAAAGCGACCGATATGGTAAGTCGCGAACTGGAGACCCTAGTTCTATTCACAAGAAATTGTGGCGGTATACAATTGTACACTAAATATCCTTTTGTATTGCATAGTGATGTGATTTACTGCTTCTGTAGTAATTGGTACGGGTTTCCTTTGTAAAGTGCCGCACAATTTTTTGCTAGTTTTAAAAATTCCAGTTTGTATATCAAACGAAAACACTATAAGCAAAAGCACTCAGTAAAATATCGGACAGAAACATTATAAATTTATTGGATATATTTATTGTGGAGGGGAGGAAAATTTGTAGAATATTTGTTGAATAAAATGCAGAATATTTGTCACATGAATGATACCGAAACATTTTTTAGTGAAGAAAATTTCCGTACGAGGGGCATTTCTACCTAATCGTTCATGGCATGGCATGGAATTGTGTATATTCAATTTATAGCTAGTATAAAAACCAGACTACACAGTTACACTGTAATCATACAGCGTTAATCTACATATGTTAAACAGAATCCTTCATGATTAAAATGTAAGTAATATATTTTAAATGCCAGCACCTTCCCACATTTAACGTTAGACAAACCACATTTCAATTCCGCAAAATCGAAACTCGATAAACTGTCACCATCTCCTGTGTCAATAGCAGACACGAATATTTTTAATCGAATATTTGTAACTGAATTTAAACAGTAAATTAATTTCTCATGATTAACTAACATCTTTTAAAAACTAGTGGTGTCACCTATTATAGTGTAAGACCTCTTAAAGAAAATCAATTAATTTCATTTTACAATAAGTATTATTACCCATTAAACATATCTCGTAAACGAAGTGGATTTGATTTTGAAAATTTGGTGACTTACATTTGACAAAGGGAAAAATACAAAAAAAATATGTATAATACATTATCTACCTAAAATAAATACTTTATTATAATTCATTGACGTAAAAAAAAATACACAGGGTGGATTTAGTGTCAACTTCCAGTATAACCGGAAATGCTAGAAATATATGAAAATATTTTAGAAAAATAGCCCATTTGTCAAAACGTAAGCCCCCGATTTTCAAAATCAGTTTCTAATTACTTTACGACTTATATTTAGTGGGTGACCTTTCGTGAAAAACCCCTATAGGTATAATAAAAATGATAAGAATTGCCAATATTTTGAATCTGGAAATCTAATACTCAATATTGATGAAAAAATTAAATACTTATTCTATTGTATAACATCAATACTTGGCTTTTCATTAATTATCAGCATATAATTCCTCTTTTGATATAATGATGGGAGTGTCAAACTACTCACCTTGTGCAATTAATTAGATCACTGTTTAAAAACAATGCATATTTCTTCTGTCTTCCGATTTAATTACTATTAATTAATCTTAACAAACACGATAGCAAATGAACCAGTAATTTTTCTTAATTTAATACGTTACCATTTGTCTGATACCAAACATTATATCGAGCAACTTTTAAAAGCTGGAGTAACGTAATACGAACAGCGAACGTCTGAAAATTAATGTACGTTAATGTGTTAAAAATAGGTTTTGTTATACAGCCATATCGATTAAATTGCCTTTTTAATTCATACAATAATTAAATTATGCGGATCGCTGAACATATTATCTATCCAATGCATACAGTATGACTAAAATATGAACACGAATCTTTTTACCAGTTATTATTTAAAAATGAATTTAAAATTTTAAGAAGCTTCTTAAGTTTTTTCTCACATGTTTCAATATAACTTATCAAATCTTCTAAACCGTTCAACGTAAGTTATTCAAATTTGAGAGGATGGTTTATAATAGACATAATATATTGAAGAAAAGAATATAATGAACACATAATATAATGAAGACATAATATTATATTATCAGAAGCGGCGCGTGCGTTGTGATTTTTGGGGTACACATTTTTTTATTCGCGAATAAAATCTTAATTCTTATTACATCTTAATTTAGTGGATTATGCATTTGACTTAATGTTTTATATTTTTTGGGACAAATGCATTAAATCTTTACGCCTGATTTTGTCCATTCTGATGCTTCATCGACAAAGACTTTATGAGACTTTAATAACACCTATCATAAGGTATGCCGCAGAAGTCGTGGCTGGAAAGAAAAGAAGGGGTAAGATCCAGGGGGCTACAGGAAGTTAAAGGAAACATAAGAAAAAAGATAAGACAAAAAATTGACAACTCATCTCGCAACTCAGAGTTTTTAATAAAAATTGCGTCAGTTGTTTCACTATCTTTATATAAAGTTAGCAAAATACAATATAAAAAAACCAATTTTTTTTCTTTGACATTTAAGTAACGGCAAATTATTAGCTACTGGATAATGTTTTCATTCCAACAAGTTGTTTTGGCAACTTTATGTACCGGGTAAGTCTCTTAAGATTGACACCCCCCCCTTATCTCACTTATCCTTTGCCGATTTAACTTTTAACTTTTAACACGGTTTTTGATGAATTTTTATAATCTGAGGACAGATATTAAAAATCTCGTAAAATATACAGGGTGGAAAATAAAACCTGATTTTTTTAAATGGAACACCCCGTATATTTTCAGACCAAAATAATGTCCTTAATTTTCTGAATCCAAAAATGTGTAATTGTTATATAATCACTCCACCTGTTCGTGAGATATTACTAAAAACTTATCACATTACGGGTGTCAATTATAAAATAAGAACATCAAGATACCTCTGGAAACAATGCATATTTGCATTGTTTATTTTCTGACAGATGTCATCCAGTTTTTTGTGAGATAGTAGTTCACTCTCTTAGATATTAGCGTAAAAAATACGTAGTGTTCGTAAAGAAGCAAGTTATTTTGAAAATGGTATATTCATTGGAAGAGCGAAAAGAGTTACTTGAAATTCATATTCAGTGCAACAAGAATAAGTCTCTTGCTCGGAGGGAGTATGTTAGGTTATTTCGAGAAAGGCTACCTCCTTCCAAAAATAGTTTTAAAAACATTTATGCAAAGTTTAGGAATACCGAATCTCTGAGAGACAATAAAAGGGAAAGGCGAAGAACAAAAACAGGAGAAGATACATAACTCAACGCGTTATTATATTTTGCTGAAAATCCATCCAAATCATCCTATGCCGCAGCAATAGAATTGGATATATCACAAAGAAGTGTGATAAAAATATTACATCGCCATAATTTTAAACCATATAGTATTTTGCCCGTTCAATATTTAGACGACAACAACCTTCAAGACAGGTTAACCTTCTGCAGAGACATACTTGATAGAATAGAGGAAGATGATGAGTTTCTAAGTCATGTCTTTTGGACTGACGAAAGCAGTTTTTCTACTGCGGGAATTTTTAACAGAAAAAATGCACATTACTGGGCAGCAGAAAATCCACATATTGTAAAAAAAATAAAAAAACAAGGATACCAAACTGTAAACGTGTGGTGTGGCATCCACAAGGATGCTATTGTAGGTCCTGTATTTATAAATGGACCCTTAAATGCACAACGTTATGTGGATATTCTTCAACATCCAGTTGAAAATTATTTAGATAATATTAATTTAGTGGACAACAGATCTGTTATTTGGCAGCAGGATGGAGCACCACCACACTCTGCAAGGAACGTCACCGAATACCTAAACAGAAAATATCCTATTTGGATAGGAAGGCACGGTGTTATACATTGGCCCGCTAAAAGTCCGGACTTAACACCTATGGATTTTTTTCTCTGGGATAAGATAAAACAAGATATATACGAAACTGGGGTTTTTAATAATATGAATGAGTTAAAAGAATGCATACGTGTAAAAATTGAGGAATTAAACCAAAATGGTGATATATTTCAAAGGGTGAGAAGCAATTTTATAAAGCGATGCCAAATGTGTATTCAGAATAGTGGTGGTTACGTGGAAAATATTTAATTACGTTACGTGTAAATAAATAAAATTGTGTTACTCTATTGTGTTACTGTATTAATATTGACTTTTATTTGTTTTTATTAGGCTTATGTTGTTTATTGTTATTACTCGTTACTGTTATTGTCACTATATATTATTTATTTATTATCTCAATAAATGGCATTGTTTCCAGAGGTATCTTGATATATATTTTTTTTATAATTGACACCCGTAATGTGATAAGTTTTTAGTAATATCTCACGAACAGGTGGAGTGATTATATAACAATTAGATATTTTTTTATTCAGAAAATTAAGGACATTATTTTGGTATAAAAATTCATCAAAAGCGCAAAAGCGAAAAGATTCATCAAAAACCGCGTCCACTCCTATTTTGAATGAGTTAAATCGGCAAAGGATAAGTGAGATAAGGGGGGTGTCAATCTTAAGAGACTTACCCTGTACATTAAGCCCTTAATATAACGGGTCTTCATTAATGATTGTAAACCACGTGACTTCCTGGAAGTTCGCAACCCACAATACATCATTGGCGGAGGCGGAAATACGTTCATTATATGCATTTCCCTATAGATGTAAGATGACACATGATGCTGTTGGGGACCACCTAATTTTAAGTAGTCAAGTTTGATATATTATTTATTTATATTATTATTATTATTATTATTATTATATAAGCTTCTTATTTTATTAGAATTTAAAAAATAATTTTATAACCTGTTTTATACAGGTTTCTATGTTTCGTTGAGCAAATAACAATTTATGTTCCGTTTTTAATAAAAAAAAATTATAAATAACTTTATTCTTAAAATGGTTATTTTTTGCGATTTTTTTTTACAAAAAAATCACATTTTTTTTCCTGCTAACGTGTTATTGATGATTAATACCAAACCAACAGCTAAAGAGTAAATTATATACGCAAAAAATCGTCTTACCTTCGTACCATTAACATCTGAGTATTCTAATCCAAAGTAGTCGGCTTCTAACAGGTGCAGTTGTTTACATACTTGTTCAAATAACACCTTCCCAATTGCTTTGGCCTGAAACAAATTTGAAATATAATTTTTACTAGAAAATAAGGGGAAAACGGTTATTCGTTTTAGTCCCAGAGATAGATTAAGTTAGCGGTTTAAAATGTTTAAATACTTTAATGTATGATGCAATCAAGAGGATACTTAAACAAATTTTATATGGGTAAGGAATTCAATTATTCTGGATGCAGTAGCTTTACTTAGGATATGGCTGGGTAATTTAATGTAATTTAAAAATAAATATTTAGGTTTACACTTAATAACTTTTTTTAAAGATATGTTACTTAGTTTTTAAGTTGCTTTTTAAATGTATAGTTTTTAATTTAATTATGGCCACTATGGTGATAAAACATTAATTACTACACCATTCGAAAGCAACTTAAAAACTGAATAACATATCTATACAAATAAATAAAATTGAAGGGCCTGTTAGTAATGTCAAACAGGGGAATACTTTTTTGTTTGCTTACGTATCTTATATTGTTCTACCGTTCCGTTCTTTTTAAATCAAATTGTTTCGTAACATTTTTACTGTTTTCTAGCGGTAAGACCTTTAAGTAATAATTAAGAATCAATGTTTAACGTTGTTTGGTTTTCTTCCATTAAAATTTGTTCGTATGAAGTACTACCAAATTCTACAGAATAATACATATCTCGTAAATTTTGGTACTACGTAAGTACCTACTACGTAATACAGATTTATTAACTTTTAGTAAATTCTGCGAAATGCACATACATTTTTTGTTAAATTCGCGCGGACGAAGTCGCGGGTAAAAAGTCTTTAATATTTTTTGATAGTCAAAAATAAAAGAAATTGTATTGTGGTAGTCTTTTAAATTGACGTTTTTCACTCTTTCATGATTCACTCTACTTAAAGTTGAATTTTAATATTTTTTTTCTTTAATATTTTTTTATAGTCAAAAATAAAAGAAATTGTATTGTGGTGGTCTTTTAAATTGACGTTTTTCAGTTTTTCATAGACATTATGTTGGGAAGAGTCTATGTCTAATATTAACAAAGAATGCCAATACACAGCAGGATTCGTAATTCACCCTGTATACATACATATATATATATATATATATATATATATATATATATATATATATATATATATATATATATATATATATATATATATATATATATATATATATATATATATATATATATATATATATATATATATATATATATATATATATATATATATATATATATATATATATATATATATATATATATATATATATATATATATATATATATATATATATATATATATATATATATATATATATATATATATATATATATATATATATATATATATATATATATATATATATATATATATATATATATATATATATATATATATATATATATATATATATATATATATATATATATATATATATATATATATATATATATATATATATATATATATATATATATATATATATATATATATATATATATATATATATATATATATATATATATATATATATATATATATATATATATATATATATATATATATATATATATATATATATATATATATATATATATATATATATATATATATATATATATATATATATATATATATATATATATATATATATATATATATATATATATATATATATATATATATATATATATATATACTGTATATAAGTTGAGACTATAAAAAGTGTTACAAATTCAATATTTGTGAGAATTAAATACCAAGTTAGCTCTCACAAAACAGATATCATGACTCGGTACACCTGGAAATCAATTTCAAGGTTTGTTTTGTATTTTGTTCTGCATAGTTGTACCGTGCAAAAGATACCGACGGCGACGGATTAATTTCTTATTCGTATATTTGCTCAAGTCTAATTTATAATAGAAACATGAGCCGTTTCTGGGCAGCTGTTAATTTTAAGTCATTAGAATAATGTACAACAAGTCGTCGTAACAGCATAACAGGACACTTGTGCTGTAACCATAGCGTCCATAGCCGATGCGACTGTATCGTAGCCTCTTGATTTAATTAAATAGATTCTGTAAATAAAATACACATTTAGTCAAGTGTCAACCGAGTAATTAAAGCGACTGCATCGTTAACAATATTAATCATCTGATTTAACTCTATATTAATCTAGAATAATTGCGTACCCTCGTTTTGATGTAGCTAATAATATTTTAACCAGTACGTACTAAAGTTACGTTTTACTTGCTTGATTTATCGCGTTTTAAAATTGTTTGCCAGCAGATAAGAGTTACAAGCAAATATTTTGTGGTGTTTATAATGATGTATACATATACCTACATACATTATTTATCTACGGACATATTATGTATGTTCAGTTTCAAACGTGATAATTAATGTTATACTCCAGGCATACAAATTACTTTATTTAATTCAGTTGGTAATAAATAACCCGTCGATTTAGGGAATGACTATTAGGATAATCTATTTTTTACGGGGTTGGCATGGGGCAAAGATTGGCTAGAGGTTTAAAACAGATTATAACCTGGTTAAAAACAACCTGGATAAAACCTTGTCCAAATGTCACTGAGATAATTACCGGTTTTATCACCGAGAACTTGCAACAAATAGTAGGTACCTTCAGTGAGTTGCCTGGGTCCCTATTTTAATATAAAACGAACGTGTCAGTGTGTAGCAATTTTTACAGTTCTGCGTACGTACTTGTTTACTTTATTCCAGATAAACTTCAAATTACAAACATTGAATTAAAAGTAAGCAAGATAACGAAATGAAATTTACGATTTAGGGTATTTATTCATTCTCATTATTATGCATACATTTACTACACCTCGTTTTAGACACGACTCTATAAGATATAATTACACGAGACCTTATAATAATAAGGAACCCCTTCTTGGAAACTATGCCTCTCGCCATAATGCCATTGTATACAAAATAAAACTAACAAAATGTTCCACAAAATTAAGTCCATTAATTTCTTCCCTATCTTGCACAATTCCTGAGATATCCGCGCTCAAAATTCATTATTTTGAAACAAAAATTTACTTGTTATTTTGCATTAATTGTTTAGCTAACTCGTCAGCCCTTCGTCCTACGAAAAAAAACCATAAGAGAGAACGTTGTAAATCATGAAATTTACTTTAAGAATATATCATATTTTATAACCGTTAAAAAGTGAGAGCTGTAGAGGGTAATTTTAACTTTGTCTAAATTCCGAGATTTTGCAGAAAAACTTGAATAAGTTGTTTTTTGAAAAGTTTTGAACGGTTGCAGATAAAATACTAAATTATCCTGTTAGTGGAACCCAGATCGGGTTTCGAAGACAGACACTCAAATTCACATTTTTTTCGCCTGATCTAAATCCGACAGAAAACTTATGGTAGAAGGCGGAGAAACGGACAAGAACATTTAGAAACAAGCAGGCTTAACAGGATAAAATAATTGAAGTTTGGCAAAACATTCCCCATCATGTTATCCATAAGCTAATCTCCTATATGCCCAGAAGGTGTGCAAAAATTATTGCAAATAAAGGTTATGCCATCAACTACTTATGTTATGAATACTTTTAATGTTGTTTTAATTAGGTTTCACGTTTATTCTGTTTTCCAAAAGATATTAAAAATTTTGCTTTACTTTTGTTCCTTTCATTATTGATTACGATACTAGTACTATTGAAGGTATGGTAGACCTCATGGTAGAACTCCTCCTACCATGTACTATTTAACGCAGGGATGTTCTGCATTTCCTTGAATACAATCCTCAGTAACGTATAAAAATAAATGGGTCAATCTCTGAGAATAGGCAATTTTACTGTCCTGCTGTCATATCTACAGATATACATAAATTGAAAAATAATTTTGTTCGGTGTTTAATTAACTTATTCCGGTGTTGTTACATATTAATTTTTATGGAATAGAGTACTAATTTTCTTTTTTTTTTTTAATAGTTTTAATTTAAAATATTTAAAAATTTAAAAATGTCATTCCCTCACCATGTCCCTCAGCACACCATCGTAACTTAAAATTAGTTTTTTTCTTTTGTTAACGAAATAGAAAAAAATCTCGAGTGTGATGAAAATTATATGTATAATGCTGATTAATGTGTATAAAACAAAATTTTTTTTAAATAAATACAGTTAAAAAAACAAATGTAAAGCTGTCCCTAAGTAATTATATCATTCCCTCACACTGATCTATATAATAGTACTATTTGTACTATATATTTTATTCTTAGACGTCGCTAAGGTCTAGTCCAGTCGTAGCTGCTCTTCTAGCAATTTTGGATTCTATTTCTGATCGAAATACTTTTGCCGGTTATTTGTATTTGCGGAAATGGCGTATTCTACACTTTGCTTATGTTTCGGACGTTTATTGTTTGGTTTTGTTATTTTAGTGGCAGGGTTGGATTTTAAGGAAAAGTGGGTATTACTATTACTATGTTATGGGTCAGTTTTACAACTGGGGGCTTAAAGCTTTGGTACATTGTCACCTTAGGTCTATGTTAGTCTATTTGGGTCTTTTGTTGTTTGTTTATATATTTTCTTTTTGGTCATGCTATGTTTTAGCCTCTTTTCATTGGTTTATATATTTTTTGTTATTTTTGGTTATTTTATTTTTTCTGCATGCCTCTGCTTATTTTTTCCTTTTTTTTTTTTCATAATATTTGGTTATTGGGTTAGGGTGTTTGGTTTATTTGGTAGGAGGGTGGTTGAATATGTGTATGTTAAGTTTTGAGTTTTCTGTTATGTTTATCTATGTTATTCTATCATTTGAGTGATAGCCTCGGCTATTAGAAAAATTTTATCTAGTGTGTCGGTTTTTGTTTTCATTTGGATGACTAGGTTTTTCAATATATTCAATATTTTTGTTATATTTAATTCTTTTATTAGTTTAATTATCTCCTTGATTTGGTTATCTGACATATCTATTTCTTGTATGTCGTTTTGGTTTGTATCTTCAGTTGTTTGTCTAAATTGTTTCCATTTATTTCGGTTGTCATCTGTGTTTCTCTGCTTGTTCGTTGGTAATTTGTTTCCTTGGGATGATTTTTTGGTTGCCTAGTGGTCTATCTTGTCGTATTATTGTGGTGTTGTCTAGCAGACTAACACGTTTTAAGTAGTTTCGGGTACATATGACAGTTAGTGATACCCCAGTTGTTCTTTTCAACTATTTTTTTCAATAAGCGTAAATAACTAAAACAGGTGAGTTGTTTTTATTATTGGTCATTACCTCATTAGTATTTACATTTGTTTAAATAAAATATGATTATATATAAGTATATTGTTATTGTTATATCATAACCTCAAATTTGATTTCACTGCGACTTTGAATAACGAAAAGCTATTTGATTCATCATTTCCTCATCATCGTTCCCTCATACTTTTAAATATGAGGAAATTATATTTAGTATGAGGGAATGAGTTTAAATTTTAAATTGTAGAAATATACGTGAATAATGGGAAAAATCTCTAAAGAAAACCTAAAATTAAAGAAAAAGGAGTATGACAAAAAAATAAGAGAGGAAATTAAAGAAAAATCTGAAGAGTTGGAAGCACTTCGACTTAAAAGAAAATTGAAGTACCTAAGAAAGAAAAACAAGTCAAATTAGTGAGATGAATTCAAGGAGGCACGGTATTAAAAAATTAACAATGGCGACGAAGTTATTGTTATCACAAAATTATTGTAATAACTCGGAAAATACCCGTACCCTAAATAAATCATTGAGAGCATAATATAGACCTCCTGATACACCAAATGAAAATCCAATGGAGCCAGCCCACTGCTGCCGCGCTTTATCAGTGGTCCACCAGAAAAGATATTTTGAATTATCCAAATGATACAATTAAAATGAAATTATTTTCTCCGTCAGTTGCTAGAATAATCCAAAACGATTTATTTTTACAAATATTAATATATAGATATCTAGATACATTTGCTTTGCCTTGAGAGATTTTTTTATAATTTACAGTTTTTCCTGTCAATACTGAACATACTGATAAAAACATTTGATTTATATATTATGTACCGTTACATAATTTTTATCATTTTAACACGGAGCCTCAAGATTTTTTTTTCAAAATTTCTCATGGTCATATGTATTAATAGAATCTATAAAACATGGTAATATTGACATCAAAAGTTTAAAAAGTAAGTTTTTTTGTATCGAGTTGGAAAATTTGCCTATTTACAGAGATTACCCAAATTAGTGAATTTTGAACGCGTATATCTCGGAAGCTATGAGAGGTAGCAGAAAAAAAATTTAGCTAGTTTTGTATAGAGTGGCCTTATCGGCCACTAGGACGCATAGTTTCCGAGATATAAGGGAAGAGGGGAACCTTCTACGTACGCCCCGGTACCCCGCTCACATCCTAGGAGTGGGGACTTTTCTTCCTAACTAGTCCAAACAAAGTCCCAAAGTCAAAAATTGTGTTTCTTCCATTTCCCTCTACCCTCTACAACTGGGCTAAAAACCGTTCAAGCACCTCCGTTCCCAAACATCCGTATTGTTTTATATATTATCTTTGCTTAAAACGTCTTCCCTTATACGGAAAATATTTATAAAGAAAATATCTATAAAGCAACAGTTGCTCATGCGGACGTTGTATATGGTTATCTAAAATTTCAATGCTAAGTGAGTCATTCTGATGCTTTTAAAATACTAGAGTTAGGTTCAAGGAGAATATCAAGTGGATTGTATTAGTTTTATTATTTTCATGATTAGGTCATGTCATGATGTTTAATATCGTAGTGAACTTGATAAGTGGAAGTAGAAACTATGTGGGAATATTATATTCTTAATTAGTCAATATATTTCAGACATCGTCGTAATGCAGTAATGTTTTTAAGTATTATATTAAATTAGATAATAAGCATTATATAATTAATGGTCATTCATAATGCTTTGTTCTGTATATGATACCTAGTATAATATAGCATAATATTATAATTATTATTAGTACACCTTACACCATATGCAGACACTTGCGGACAAATAAGGGTAGGGTCACTTCGAAAGAGTTACTCACCAGTTTTATGCAGAACTGGTTGGAAAGGGAGCTAGATTGGATCTAGCGGAGTAGGGAATATTTTGTGGACAAAAAAACAGTTTTTCTGCCGTTTCTGTAAAATTAACTGGCACTTTATTGAAAAATCACAATAGGCATTCACAAACATTAAAACAGTGCCACTAGCCTAGACAAAAAGCAAAAGTTAATGGCGACTGTTACCACCTTAAGCGCCAATGACAGCTGGAATTCTGTTTGGCAAACTTCGGATAAGGTTGGATACTCTTTCCTGAGGCACGTTGTCCCCCCATTCGCGCACCACATTAGGTAGGCATACATACACTAGCGCAATTTTTAAAGGACCAGGTCTGTTGAATCGGATCCTGTGGTCCGCGAAGGATATGATCCGTCGGGTTTGATCCCTTAGTTTGCCTATACTAACGGAGAATTGAAAAAAAATTAATGTGAAAAGTTTATACAAAATATTGATAACAATAAACTTTCTGCCGGCCCTAAGTCTTGTTGCAGAACAGATCCTTTCATGTATGCTCCTTGGCCCTTTAAGTTAGATCCGTCGATAACGTGGATCACTTTGGTAGCGAAAACTCAAATACATACCTATTTAAAAATAAAGATATGTTGCTGATAGACAATGCATCATCACATCCATCTGGGGAAGAAGTAAATACTGATTATTACCAAACAAATTATATTCCAAATTTTGGAATACTGTACTGTACTGCTGTTTTATAGCCATAGATCAGAATCTATTTCAATATAAAGGTGTAGTATAGGAAACTCAGTTATATCATTTTACACGAAGGTGAAGATGATCTATTTTGAAGCAGTTTCATTCAAGAGATGCAGTGAACAATCTTGATACATTTTGGAGGACCATAATTTCAAGAAATATTGGAAAAGTTGGACACCATTGTGACCTGAAATCACCAAAGCAGAAGAATCAGATAACAAAAATATTCCCCTTTCAGAGCTTCAAGATAAACTTCGTAAAATGAATTAGGAAGATTTGAAAAAAAGCCAATAAAATTCGTATTCAGAAAGTAACAGAGATCAGTCAGTCAGAAGATCAGATTAATCAGTCAGAACAATCGGCTGTGGACGAAAAATAGTTTGCCAATGATTTAAACCGAAGAAGAGCTTATCCCAGGTGCACTAGGGAGCAATCTTCTGAATAAAGGATAATGTAATTGTAACGAAATTGAAACATACAGATGGTATCAACGCGTTACCATTTACCATCACGTGGGCTGAAGAGAACAATCTTCTCATGGAAGATGTATTGCTCCTAACAACGCGTCTGACGTCCTGACAACGCAATGTTTTCTTACCATAATAGCCATTAAAACGCAGCTAAACACGAAACCGGACATCTTGACGGCCATGACTACTTTGAAAGATAGTAGCAGTAGTAAATGACGATGTTTTAATTTATCATTTCAAAACCAATTACTCATAAGTTATAAAGAAAAGTAGGACATATAATACTGTACCTAGAGTAAACATCAAAAACAAATATTTAAAGTATTGTTGACATTAAAAATGTTACAGCAACCTCTAAAGTACCTATTATTTTAATAGTTTACACTAGATAAATTCTCACTCCACAAGCAAAGGTTACTGTACTGCAATGTCAGGAGTAGGGCCAGTACATAGACGTATTTATCTGCACTTTAGGGAGTTATTCTGGAAAACTTTTATCTGGAAATTGCAGACAACCAACCAAGTCCCAGAGCAGAGGTGGGTCGTGGGTCTTACTTCGGTGAAAAGCTGAAAAATACAACAAACAACTGTCCACAAGACTAGGTTTCGCTGACAAAGCTCTTTTGCATCTGGCGGCAATTCGCATAAATTCAGTTTCAAATGTAATAAATGTATACCTTTGTGATTAAGTGCGATATTTCACCATTAACACATACGTACTATATGATGTATTAAATATGATTTTTTCTTTAAATATAACTAAGCAGAGTAAGTAAATTAAGAATTAAACAAACATGTCATATATTATGTGTATTTGTGTATTGTTCATATATATTATATGTTTTAATTGAACGAAATAAATTTCCAGTGTTTTCAGATTTCCCTCATTCTTGCGGTCACTGATGGTTTGAATTTACAAGTGGTACACAGAAACCAGTTGGGAATAGCGAATATACGCATCCGAATATTTTGGTACCAAAAAGATTCATTCGGATGGTCAAGCTGGCACGCCGAAGGAAAATTAACTTGTGCATTTGTATATTATATTATATTTATTATATTTTATAAAAATACTTTGTTGTCTTGCTGCTGCATCGGTATGCAAAAAAATATACCTTTATTTTGTTTTCTCAAAAATTGGCAAGGCAAAAAATATCGCTCCAATTCTCAGTGGTGCTTTTCCTTGAAAATCACTGATATACTTTTTATAGCATTTTATAGCATACGTAGCATTTTTGTTAAAACAAAGATTTTGAAAGTTTTGAAAATGAGGAAAAAGTCGTTACTGTTTCGGCTGCTATGGGTTATTGAAAATAAAGTTGCCTTGCTTTTATTTACATCAAAGTGAGAACTGTCTGTCGACCGTTTCAAGTTTTGGTTACATTCTTGGCGGCCTCAAAAGTGCAACAGGATGTGAACCAGTGGCTTAATCAGGGGGGAACCCGAGCACCCCCCCTCCCCCGAAATTATAAGTACTATACCCATAATTCTAATAAACTTCTTTCGGTAGATACGATAGATCTAGATCTGCGAAAAATAAGTATCTATGGCAACACTGCACAGTGCGAAGATGCGTGAGCAAGTTTAGATTCGGATTGGATTTTTATATCAAGTCTTTCAATATATTTTTATTAAATAAAAATGACTATAGTTAATTAGTAACTATTTTAACAACTGTCCGAGTTTGGATTATTTAAAAACGTTAAATATAATTTTTCAATAAACTCCTTGGTATTTTAGTTCTCCAACCCTCTTGGAAATTTCTGGCTACGTCACTGGTGCAAACATGGCAACCGAAACGGTAACTCGACTTTTTTCAATTTGCTACAATTGTTTTACATCTTTATAAAGAGTTGTGTTTTGGAGAAAATAAATAATGACATTCAGAAGAAAAAATAGTGATTTAAAATTCGAAGTAGGAATTTTGCCGTCTTTTCGGGATATTTAAAAAACGACGGAAGATATCTTGGATATCATGACAAATAGCCATAGCAAAATTAAATAGTTTCAGAAAATTCAGAAAATTATGGTAAATTTCTGAAAGAAAAAATAATTTCAAATATATCTGCTAATTCCATTGTAATAACCGATAATGCCCCCTAACATAATATCCAGGTTATTCGAGCTCCTATATCAAATTCTAAGAAGAGAAGATGACACTAGAAACAAAATATATTTTCAACCAACTGCCTTGAAACCTGAATTATATCAATTGATTAAAAATAATAAAGAACAGTACCTAAGAAAGATACAAATTTGATGAGATGTTACATGTAGATGGTCACACTGTTTTGTGTCTCCTGACGTATCATCCAGACTTAAACCCAATTGAGTTAATTTGGACTACAGTTAAAAACAACGTATACCCAAAAAAAAAATTACGTTTAAACTAGGATGTTAAACGTTTAGCAAAAAAAGCATTTAATAAGATAACTCTGTTGACGAGAAACAGTGTGTAGAAACAGTGTCAACATGTGATCAAAATAGAATATGATTATTTGTACCTAAACAGAGTCAATTATAGACATAGAAAGTGAAGTAAACCGACTAATTATAAACTTAAATGAGTCTAGTCTGTCATAACACTGATTTGTACTTGGACAGTGATGACAGTTGTTGATTATTTACATTGTACATCACATCATATTGTTATTACTATTTCTATTGCTTTACAGTATGCCAAATTGTGTGCTGTTGTAATAAAATATGTGAAATATATGTATTAGATACTGTAATTATTTTTATATACCATTTCTTAAAATATATTCAGCTATATTACAAAGTAATGTTATTATAAACTAGCGCAATTTTTTTGTTATGTAACCGACTTTGTATCTCTAAACCGTTTCCGAGTGATCGTTGAAAAACGGGACACCGTGTATAATACGAGATATATAAGATACTCGTATAAGATATTTTTACATCAGATAATGAACAACGCTTAGCAAATAGATTTCATAATAATGAACAGAAATAACATAAAAAAATGTGTTTTCCCAATATTTACTAATAATATTAGCTTCTGTTCTGTTCAATATATTTTTTTGAAATTTTAGATATTACTTATACCCACACGATTAATATATAACAATTAGAAATATTATTCATACAAATAGAATGACTACATTCCATCCAAGGGCATTTACATAGTTTTAAATTTTGCAATAATATTTCTCACCAATTAAAACTGTAAATACAAAGATCCGTTCCATCATACACAAAGCAAACAAATGATTTAATACAATGTACTGTACACATTTGATTTTTCACATTTTGCATACATAATGGCGTGATAACCAACCTGCGTAACAATTTTATGATTTATATGTTAATACAAACGTATATGTTCACTGTAATAACTGTAGGCATGTCCGTATTTACATTAGTCTTACACTAGGTAAACAATAGGCATTTAAAAATAAAAACACGAAACCTAGCATGTTTGCCATTGCTCGCCAATATTTTTAGATAAAGATGTGACCTCGATAAGAGGGGGCCGAGTGGTACCATCGCTCTTTACCCCCTAATATCTATGTAGGCAGATACCGCCTCGTAAGTGACTGGGAGGGTCACGTGAAATGCGCGGCCTACCCCTTACAAAATGCGATCAGTGTCACGTGAAGTTGCGCAGCGTCCCTCGGTCCTGGCTGATGGGCCCCACCGGCAGAGCATTGCTTCTGGCGCTCTTGAGTTTCTTCGCCGTTATGTATTACCCCCGGGGGTGTCATGTCGGGTGTTTGAGGGATCCTTCCTGCCTCTCGCCGAGCCGAGCTTTGCTAGAGCCCGAATGCACTGCATTCACGTTGGTTTGAGAAGGCAGTCGGCCTCACGGTCCACTGAATTGGACTGTTTTAGTGTCTTTTCGATCTTTGCCACTGTTGCTACTACCCAATATTGGTTTACATTATAATAATAATGTAAACAGAAAAGTGAGATTTTCGAAAACAAAATGTATGCGGTCAAGTAAAAATTTTTTAGTTTGCTAAATAAAAGTTTTGTACCTTGGCCACTTGTTGTTTTACGAATAATGCTAAAATGGAAACAAAAAAAGTTTAATTTACTTAACAGCTTCTAGGAGCGTGCATGCGTAACCATGGAAATTTGCAAAGTAATAATTAAATTTTAAAGGTGATAACGCTATATAGTTGCCGAAGGTTAGAACAGTTTAATTACATAGTGTGGTATATGATTCAAAGTACGCTAAACCGCTAAATGTATAAAATCGATTCAATTGTGACCGTTTTTTATTTGTCGAATGTATTAGCTACGCCAAATAACAATAATTATTATTACCTACAGCAATACATAACTGAAATACACGAATTTTAACTACTCTAAAAGTTAAAGCTAATTACATATTTCAAGAAGCTACAATATTTTGTTTCCACTTTTGGAATAGAAAACAGAAAAGTACAAGAACAAATTACTGCTAATTATACTTTAAATAATTATTTTAGTGTTAATAATAATTATTTACGATTACGATTGTAGGCCAAGAAACTGTTCTTATGTTGACCAGCACAAAGAGATGGATACAATATGAATCACGAGCAAATTAAATGAGAAGAAAACCTTATATCAAATTAATTGGGATCTTGTCTAATATAGTAAAACCAAGTGGGTTGGAAAGTTAGCAGAAAATCATACCTGCATTTCACATTTTCAAAGAGTGAGGCACTATCCGGAACGCATTATACACACGGCTAGTGTAAGCGCCGGAGTACATTCTTAGGCAGAAATATTTCCTACTTGTCATTCTACAGGGACACAAATATATACAACAAATAATTATTCATTTATTTAAATACAATTGCCCTGGCAAACAAGATTAAAGGGATTTACTTTAACTACTTCTTGATTTACTTAACTACAAAAATGAAGTGGTGTAACTCTTAAAATAATAAATATAGACTACTAGTATTAACATTAACCTACTTTAATAGTAAATGGTTTAAATACAGCTCTAATGTAAATTGACTATACTAAAGCTTACAGTAAAATTAATCATAAAATACTATTCTCTATCTTGCACTTTGCATGCGTTTCTGACAATTTAATATAATTAATTAAAAATTACTTTACAACAGACAATTGGTCGAAACTGATCAAGGAAAATCTGAAATGAAAAACATGTATAGCGGAGTAGCACAGGGTTCGGTTTTGGGTCTACTCCTTTTTTGTTGATATACTTATATAATATACCAAATTGTTTAAATGACATGACTGTAAATCATATTTATATGGAGATTGCAATCAATAGAGCATGTTATGTAATGTTCCATAAGTTCCCCAACTGTGGTTTAATGAGGAAGAAATGGTGTATAAGGTCCGGCAAGTACCTATACCCAGGTCTGCTCAAAACATTTTACTGACGACTGCTACTAGCATGGGTAGATAGTACCTCTTATTAAGTAATCAATGTTTTGAATACTTAGATAGGTACTTATTTAATTTTTAGGACAGTGGAAAATTCTTGATAAATCAGAGATTCCAATGTTGTATTTACCAAAGCGAAAATATGACATTACTGTGAAGAATAGGTATTGAACGATCGAAAAGGTATAAGAAAAAAAAGTAAACTGGACGAAAAATTAAGCACATCATCAAACGACGAGGAAATTGTCCAATATGAGCACAAGAGGATTTGGTTACTGTTTGGGCTTTGCCCATTCTTTGCTGGTTTTTTCTTTATATTTGTTTTTGTGCACTTAGAAGTAGCAAATTATTGTATGATAGTAGCAAAGCAAATTATTATGTGCTTGCTCTGCACAACATTTTCCTATAATAAAATAAATGTTTCCATCTTTTACCACTTGTGTGTACTTGATGAATAGTTTAAGAGCTGATATTATGCCTCTTTCTTTTCTATTTTTTGCCTTTCTTGCAGGAAACCATTTTTCAATGGAGTCGTAATCTATAAATTTTAGATTTTCAAAAAAGTTGAGAGGTTTGAAACACGCATTTGCGGGAAATTCTTTGGACACTCCAACGTTAACAATTTCTATGTTAAACAGGGAATATATTAAGCCCCTTTTTTCTCTCCAAAGCGCTAAACTAAAATATTAAACAAATTGTGAGGTTAGGAGGATGATTTTAAAAATGCATAGTACCGCCTACCGCCTTTCAAGTATTTTTTTGATTCCTGTGGTATTTGCTACTAACAGACTTAATTATTTTTATAGCTCTGCAACCTCCATTTCAAAATACTTAATTAAAATTCAGATTATTTATTTTAAACCAGCCTCGGTCAAATAATGCACATAAACGCCTATACCTAACCCCCGACGTTAGCGCTTCTACTGGACTAATCGTACTTAGTTATTGTAATTGCTCTACTGAGATACTCCTTTCATTATTATGTACATGAGCTACGTAATTTCGTTTATCACTGCGATTATTATTATTAAATTGTACACTCATTAAATATCAACATAAAGCAACACGAAAAATTTTTGAGAAAATTTTAGATTAAAAATACATAATTACGACTTGTCCAGCTCTTACGGACCACCTTGTATTCATGTTGAATAATATTTGGAATCATTATAGGTTACAAGAGTATTTTTATGAACCTCGTGCCTAATACATCAGCTATGAAATTCGGTTTATTGATCACTTTACGCTTACTTATTCACCGTAAATACGATGCGCTTATTATAGAACCTATTCCTGTATGAAAATAAGCACCATCATTAAACACCCGCAAATTTTAACAATTCTTATTGCGTTCTATAGCGTTAATTCAAGAGTTCTGGGGCGACAATTTGTTTGCCCGCATACCACTAATAAAACTTCGCTAATGAGGTTTGGTTCACGTTCACATACAGGCTTGTTTATTACCACAAAGTGCCACATTGTTTATTACCACAAAGTCCCACATTGCATATATATTATGCTGATGTTGATCTCTCTAATTGAGTGAATTACATATTCAAAACGCAGCTTGAATGCCGGGTATTCTGTTAAGATCGTGGTTCTCATTATCGGCTCTTTCGGAGGTATGCGACAGGCGCTGCTCTCCATATCGGCATGCCGTCGATCGGCAGATGTCATAGCAGAGAAGATACAGAAGGCTGTAAGGGACACATGAGTTGCGGCTTCAATCACTCACCTCAATCGGACACTAGGCTGACCAGCACAAAAAAAGCGGTGCCGAATCTATGAATATATTGGAACTACTCATTCCCCATCTTCAAGGTCCACGCGCCAAAAGTGCACTCAGAGCAAACTTCCACATCTATTTTATAATTTTAGGACAATATTCTGTGGAATTTTTTTGGGGCATCTTAATGAAAATTGAGTTTCTGATGTCGTGAATGATATTTTTCAAAATATTCGTATCTGAACACACTAGTCCAAGTGATCTCGTAAAATGAATTTTATATATAATGTTGTGGATGATTTTATATATAATATTGTGGATGATTTTATATATAATATTGTGGATGAAAATCGGTATTTCGGACACCAGTCCGAGTGTGTTGATGACATTTTGAACATCTTATGTGTCTTTTATGTAAAATACATCCATGTTGTTTAGTTTGCCTGCCCATTTAACACCCTTAAAAATGTTTTTATTTGTAACGTTGCGTTGTAGATGAGATTAAAAAAATCGTATCTGGGAGACATGTCCTAGTGTGTTGGTGAAATTTCGATATATAGTGTACTTCATGTAGAAGACACCCATATATGTCGTTTAGTTTGCATGCCCGTTTACCACCCTTAAAAATTGGATTTATTTGTAACGTCGTAGATGAGATTTAAAAAATTCGTATCTGGGACACCTGTCCGAGTGTGTAGATTTAATTTCAAACATATATAGTGTACTTCGTGTAGAAGACACCAATATATGTCGTTTAGTTTGTCTGTTCGTTTAACACCCTTAAAAATTGATTTATTTGTAACGTTGTAGATGAGAATTTTTGATGAAGTGTTTTAGAAGTATTGTAGAAATTGCGAACATATATAGTGTACTTCATGTAGAAGACACCCATATATGTGGGTTAGTTTGCCTGCCCTTTTCACACCCTTAAAAAATTGATTTATTTGTAACGTTGGAGAGGAAATAAAAAAATTCGTATCTGGGACAACTGTCCGAGTGTGTTGATGAAATTTTGAACATATATAGTGTAATTTATGTAGAGGACACCCATATATGTCGTTTGTTTTGCCTGCCCGGTTAACACCCTTAAAAATTGATTTATTTGTAACGTTGTAGATGAGATTATAAAAATCGTATCTGGGACACTTTAGTGCAAACCACTATGGGGCGGCGCACAGATCTGCACCCACATCCACAGCATTGCAAATATTACTTTAATAACAGTTTGTGATGACGTGAATTGCGCATGAAAGAGATGTTAGATGTTATACAAATATTATAGCAAGATTTTTTAATGAATTAACGCATGAAATCATATTATCAGTTACTTTAGTTGCATATCAGCATCAAATTTTATTAATTCTATTTTTAATGTTTATAGCGTTAATTTTCTTAAGTATTTAGTATAAGTCTATGATTAGCTGAATACTTAGCCAGTCTTTTTTTCGATTTTTTTTCTTTCGACTGAAACCTCCTGTTGGTTCACTGTTCATTTATTTCTGGAATGAATATGTACCCTTTCTCCGAAGAGTCATGAAATCTGAAACCATCTTCTTCCATAATATAAATACCATAACTACTTATTTAAAATGCATTCCATAATATAAAAGCAATTTTTGGTTGTATGATTCTATAAATTTAAAAAGTAATCATGAACATCAGAACTATCTTATACGAGATGGCTCTAATTTGTAACACGATCCACAGATTAGAATTAATTATATACTATAAGTCAAATCCATATAGGCCTGTTCTATTATTTAGGGTGAGGACTTCAAAACAAAACAACGAAATATACAGCCCAGAGCTAGAACAATTAATTTCGCTGGTTCATTTAAAGCGTAACGACAGACACATTGTTTATTTGGGTTTGTCTTCCAATTCCCATGAATTTCTCTTGATTCGTACGGCCGGCGCAGCCATTAGTATTCTTGAGTTAAAAAAATACATTTCAACTGGAAACTTTCAACAAAAGCGATTGTTTATATGCTGCTAATTAATAAGCGCCACAATCAATTTATAACAAGAACGAACTAAGAATAACTTAATTTTACCTCATTTAGTTGTTCCTTTGAACCACACAAAAAGAAAACGAGTTATATTTAGAACAATATTTAATATAGGTATTTTCTATTAGACAATTTAAGACAATTTCAGTGAAGAAAGGGCCACTCCTCCTTGAACTCTATTAACTTTTTTTAATATGAAAAAACTGGCTGTGTTAGAAGAGTATTATATATTATAGTTTTAGTCGTCCCTAATCTTCTTGCTCTCTTACTTTTCAAACTTATTTACCCTCGCACCAAGATATGAGTGTAACGTTGACTAACCAAGAGCAAAATGATAATAAACGTGCATAATAGAAATGATGTGAATGGTTTAACTGTTCAAAGATTGTTACATAAATATGTGTAGTGTTTTAAAATAGATTCTAAAGTGTAATTGTAAAAAGCAGAAATTATGACAATACGTGATTGGTTGGCAGTTAGGTATTATGTTAATAAATATACGAGTAACTAAGGAAGCGTGTTTTGTTTCTGTGAGGAGACTTCCCTAGCGAAAGATAATAATGCATAAGAGTTCGTATTAGGCACTACAACCGGTAGCCGCCTTAAAATTTATCTCAGAGATTGTAAAATCCATGTTAATTGTTAACGTTTGGACACGATTGCAGTAACACGTGTTTCCAACATATTATGCCTTGTTAATTAATGAATTTCGAGTAATAATAGTAATATCCTGGTAGTAATAGATATCTACGGTGTCCTA
The DNA here is from genome assembly GCA_964058915.1 of Tetropium fuscum. NCBI lineage: Eukaryota > Metazoa > Arthropoda > Insecta > Coleoptera > Cerambycidae > Tetropium > Tetropium fuscum. Next base: position 160,832 of record CAXKVY010000573.1, on the reverse strand, counting down.
AATAGTTCTATAGTAATTTCATCGTATCCAGATAAGGATTATGAAGCTGTAAAGAATATCAACAGGTCAGTGTATTTACAAGAAACCTTCGCAACATTTCCACGAGCAGTACTCCTGATTTCGTCGATTTATTTGGTCCCGAGGCACTTCAAATAGTGAAGACGCCGTTGCAGATTTCCGAGTCAGCCATTTGCAGTTGCAGAATGCCACCAATAGAGGTCACCGCAACAGTGTTTACGTAGTGCGCGTGTGATTATTTGGCGTGAGTATGCGCGTGTGATTATTTAGCGTGTGTATGCGCGTGAGTTTCATTTAGTAATAATGAACCATCTTCAACGTATAAAGATTTTAAATTAAATATAATATGTACTAGTTGAATTGCAAACCAATTTATCTTTTCGTCCGGAATAAATTGTAAACAACAAAGCAAATACATAGTCAACAATCTTTAAAAAGAAACAGCTTCAATAATAAATTCAATTTTCTTGAGCATAAAGTAAAATTCATAAGTTAAAAAGCATACAGAACCATTTTACAAGCGAGGGGTTCACTAATCCCTGAACAACACCTGTACAAAATGCTTGCAATATGTACGAATTACGCTGCAATTTACTGCAATATTTGCCCGTCAGTATGCAATATACGTCAGTATGCAATACGCAATACCCTGCATTACTCTGCAATAAGTGGCATTACTGTAGCCATACACTAATTTAGTCATAACCAAAATTTTCTACTCTATCTATAAAATTAAGCTCTAACTCTCTATAGTAATAAATCAACATTGGATGAAAAAAATTATATTAATCAGCTGTGATTTCGCATCCTAATTATACCTTAGACGTGGATTTGCTATTTAATAAGGCTATGTATATTATTTATACTATACATATATATTTTACTTATCTTTACATTATCACTTTATCAGGTTTATAATTAGTTACTACTACTAAATTATTAACAATACTGGTACAAAAAATTACCAGAAATATGTAAGATAACAAAGTAAATAATACCTTACTGTACAGTATTGTACGTATGTGTAAAATATGTGATACATCATGTTCTTATCTTTATCCCTTCCAAAACATTTATATACAAAATATGTTTGCGGAAAAGAAACAAGCATAGTTTTCCATGATTTACGAAACTACACTTCCCAACAGATTTCAGATGTATGGATATTTCCATTATGTATTTTGTAACGAAAAGACGATTTTCTACTTCACTGCTAAATTAAATAATGAAATAACTTCAATTAATATCGCACCATATTTTATGTAAAACTCAAGTTAATTTCAAATTTGCGAAATAAAGTTTTCGAACGGGGAACGTTGAACTGAAGGGAATAAATGAAAATCATGGCGTCTAATTAAATTGTCAAAATTTTCTACTCTATCTATAAAATTAAGCTCTAACTCTCTATAGTAATAAATCAACATTGGATGAAAAAAATTATATTAATCAGCTGTGATTTCGCATCCTAATTATACCTTAGACGTGGATTTGCTATTTAATAAGGCTATGTATATTATTTATACTATACATATATATTTTACTTATCTTTACATTATCACTTTATCAGGTTTATAATTAGTTACTACTACTAAATTATTAACAATACTGGTACAAAAAATTACCAGAAATATGTAAGATAACAAAGTAAATAATACCTTACTGTACAGTATTGTACGTATGTGTAAAATATGTGATACATCATGTTCTTATCTTTATCCCTTCCAAAACATTTATATACAAAATATGTTTGCGGAAAAGAAACAAGCATAGTTTTCCATGATTTACGAAACTACACTTTCCAACAGATTTCAGATGTATGGATATTTCCATTATGTATTTTGTAACGAAAAGACGATTTTCTACTTCACTGCTAAATTAAATAATGAAATAACTTCAATTAATAACGCACCATATTTTATGTAAAACTCAAGTTAATTTCAAATTTGCGAAATAAAGTTTTCGAACGGGGAACGTTGAACTGAAGGGAATAATTGAAAATCATGGCGTCTAATTAAATTGTATATTTATATAATATATAGCCTAACATTAAATGGAAAGAATTTTACTAATTAGTGCCAGAAAATACCTTATATTATTTTAAAATATTGAATAATTTGTTCTTATATTATGTCCTTATATTGTCTACTTTTCTTGTTTTAGTCCGACAACTGAAACGGAATTAACAGTTTAAAATAACATTAGGTCCGAAACTGTACTTTGCGTGACTGTACAAAGTTAAAAGTGACTGATCCGAGATCCGATAAGCTCCGGTTCTGAATATGGTCCTTAGGTCCCTACTGACATGGCGGAAAAGAGAAATCGCATTAAACATTATATTATTTGCGCCCCTTTTAACGTATTAACGTAAAATTACGAATTCATGATTTTTTTTTCTTGTGAGATATTGCAAGTTCATTAAATGGCAATTTATTAAATGGGTAAAAAAAGACGACCAATTACTTAAACACTCGTAATTTAATTGTTGGCATTTGCGAAATTTGTATTTAGTATTTAGTGTTTAAACTTTGAGAGAACATTCTGCACTGAGGAAGACGTAGATGTCGAAACGCGCCTTCTCGAAGTTTCTGTTTAGATAATAGGTGCATCTTTGGTGAGTATTGTTCACATTATTTATTTGTTACATTTCTTTTGTCACATTATTCTGTTAAATTAACATTTACGTTATAATTTCGTTAAATTACGTTATAATTTATAATTCCAGGTTAAAATAAAAAAAATAAGAAGTACCTACTTAAATACGAGGACGGTGGTCGAGAGGTTAGCGCGCCAGCTCTCGGCTCTATCACTTAGCAGAAGTGTGTGTTCGATTTCCCGCACTGGGGCGAAATAAATTTTCAATAATTTATCCCCAACATCTAATTAATAATGTTTTCCAGGTTTCCCTCATTCCCGTACTGAATGGTGGTTAGAGTATACCAACCTAGGTCGATCCTGGTCGCACTTGCGGCCCGCGAAATAATAATATACCGCCCCCTCTTCCACACAAGTCTCTGACTTCTGGGATAACCATTGCGGTTAGAATGAAGGGTAGATAGATATTATTATTATTATTATTATTATTATATGTATCACATTACACATTATAAGGTAAAATATAAAATATGTTACAAATTGTTCAAAAGGATTACGGCCTCATTTCTTGTTGCTTGTTTCTCACAAAATTGCAGTTCCTTAATGATGGTCTATGCCTGTCTAACATAACGTTGATTTATGATTTTATGTAAGTATTTAAGTGTATAGATAGAAGGTGTCAAACCGGGTAATTAAGAAAAGAAAGTTATTCAAGATTAATATGAAGTATTTGATTAAAGAACGTATTATTATTATTGTGATATTGCAATGCAAATTTTCGCTGCTGCAAACAAACAAATATAATGTTTATCTGTATATAAAAACGTATATTTTCCTTATTATTACTAGCATACCTCGAAGGCAAATGCAAAGCAGCCCATGCAAGTTGCGCCTGCAGTTTGAATAATTATTCAGCTTTTTGCACTGTGAGACGGATGGGATAGTCGTTAGACCGATGCTGCTCACTATCACACTTCTTTGGCGGCTCGATTTAATCTCGGATTTAATTTCAGTTATGGTGTACTGTGTACTTACTTTATTTGCATTAACAAGCGCAAATAAATAATCATCCGTGTGCATTGAACTCAACACGCCGGTGAAACATATCATTTTCGTTCAAGTTAATAGTCGGTTTCAATTATTATTGTAGCTCAGCGAGATGATTCAGGACAGCCAGAGTGCTTCGAAGGAAAGGATTCGCATATTAACACTATTATGCGCCTCGGGATAATATGTGATTATAGTATCGGATACTATAAATATTTATGATATATTCAGTGATATAATTTACTTAAAATTGCTTGATGAACTGGACGACACCTCGGGAGCCATCCATGGAATTGCTTCAGAAGAGATTATATCGTTTTTATCATCAATTTTTCATAACTTCCGTGTCATGTACAGGGTTTGACAATACTTGATTTTTATTTAAAAAAAAATAAAATGATTCATTTCAATTTTAAAAAATCATAATTTTTTTGATTTTATATTTTTCTTATTGTATAACGTTCAGCTCAATTTTTTTAACCATTTTATTTTTAGATATTTCACGAATTAAGTACCTACCTACACATTAAATAAGAATATCTGCAAATAATCATGTTGTATAATAATAGATGAAATATATTTGATTTGTAATTATGTTATAAATCACTTAGCATAGAGATTTCTCGTCAAAGTATTGTGCAAGACAATTTGAAAAGTATTAAATTAGATATTATCATAGATGATGCAAATGATACGGATGCAAAATTATATATGTATGTATTAAGATATATAAGATATAAAAGGGAAAATGATAGTATAGACTAAATAGGAAGTAGAAATGTAAACAGTAGGATAGTGCATAGTAGACATAGTGAAGGTGTAATGATGCTAAACACAAATAAACTCGATAACTAAAGTGATAAAGTGTACATGACATAAACTCTATAAAAAAAATGATTCAAGTGGTCATGACAACAAAACCGGGAACCAAGAAAAAAAATTATAATTGGAGAAAAATTAAGAAACTGGTAGCAGATATAGAAATTTCGAAGGAGTTTTACAGAGAATGAATAAGAGAAGATAAAAGGCGAGGAGAGAAAAGAAGGAACGTGGATTGGAAATATAAATTTGTAAGCAGTTTGCAGAGAGAAAAAGGAGATAAGAATATTAAAGGTGTTATTGGTTTGCATGAGGCCATATGGATGGGGCATGCTGAAGTTTGTAGACAGACAAGGAAGCGAAAGTAAACAAAGTTAAGGTACCTTACCACATTATGCGTATATAAGTCATGACTATAAAACAATTTTAAATAGAGCTCATTTTCTTTCTTTGTGTTATGGATTGCATGGTTTTTTCACAGTTTACTTCTAGATATCACTACTCAGATAAGTATGTAGGCATATTGATTTATTGAACATTTTAAGTAAGTGGCGATCCAGTAGTGATTCCATTCATCTAGGGGCTCTAGTGGTTATCAAAGATGACAATCTTCCTCCATTAATGTGGCAACTAGCCCGAGTGGTTGAACTCCATCCAGGGGATGACGATGTGTCTCGTGTTGCTAGTGTGAAAACTTCAAAGGGTGTTTTTAAAAGAGCATTTAGCTAAGTTGTGTATTTTACCCATAGACACAAAGTCATTTGACATTCATATGATTAATATAATGTTACACATGCATTATAATTATAAGGTTTATTTTGTTTTGTACTTATATTGTTTTACGTTGTACTTATGAATGTTACGAAATTTGTACTTCGCTAAATAATGTTGAATGGCATAGCATTCAAGGCGGGCGGCATGTTTGTATTTAATATTATTTTAAGGGAATTTAAATATGTATTACAATACGCGACAATGCGCCACCACTGTGTAACCGATAGCCTTTTTTTGTAAGCCTGGCTACCTGTTTTGACGAGTGCCTGTTGAGATGCGGTCGAGTGCACATCATGTACGTGGCCTGCTGTCAGCTTGTCTAAACAATTATTTGGTGTGAAACCATGTTCAGTTTTTACAATAATTAAATTAGTGATATAGTCCACGAAGTTTTATTCAGAAATCCTGGGGTCAACATACCTATTCTTTAATAATTAGTAAAAAATTATCAACAATGAAATTGACAGTCAAAATAAGGATAGATCAAACAGAAAATTGAAATTTCATATTTAGAGTTAGAGTTATAGTTAGAGCTTCGTCTTGCAATCGGTTTTAGTGGTGATAGGGCTATTGGCCAGGCCTCCTTAAGAGCCAACGCGTCTATTAGGGTACCTCTATGGTTTTGTGGAAGCCCCCTTTCAAGTTATTGTAACATAAACAGTTTTGAAATATATTCAGTTTTACTCATAAAAACCTCTGTATATTGTATTCTACGTTATGCCGTGACCGGACCAGTATCGTGACGTCACAAATTCTTATCCCCGGCCTGTCTTACGGAGGTCCCGGCTAACCTTCAGCTTGGTCTGGCAAGAACTGTCGAAACTATCCTACATCTAAAATTCGCCGCGCCTTCTTAACATACTCTGCTCATCGGCGCGAATATTCTTGGCCTGTGACCTCGATAGGAGTGGGCCGAGCGATACCATCGCTCTTTACCTACCCCTAATATCTATGCAGCCCGAGACCGCCTCGTAAGAGGTAGGCCGCGCATTTCACGTAACCCTCCCCACAATTGTGACCAGTGTCACGTGAAGTTACGCAGCCTCCCCGGTTTTGGCTGATGGGCCCCATCGGCAAAGGCTCGCTTTTGGCGCTCTTGACTTTCTTCGCCGGTGTGTATTAGCCACGGGGTTGTCGGGTCGGGTGTTTGAGGGATCCTTCCTGCCTCTCGCCGGGCTTGCTAAAATTCTTCCACCAAGCGACGGAATTAGTTTCTTGAATATATAATACCGCCGGCTTTCGGCGCATTAGTTTACATGTAACGGAAAAATCCGCCGTACGGTGGAAATTCATATTTTACAGCGTTGTACCGCCGCAACGTTGTACACAGACGTATAGCCACAGCGTATTGTTTAGATTTGTATATTATTTAGATTTGTATGTATAATAGATATTTTTCTGTACTTAATCTTTTATAGTTGGCACATACATTGTGGGGTTTCACTACTATGTTATCAATAAGTTAATAGTGGGAATATATCATTTTGGCATTTATACCATGCCTTTGATCACACCATTTACATTATTACACATAAACTACATTATGGGCTGTCAGCTTTACGGAATATTTATAGTATTTTGCAGCTTTGAAAGAGCACTTTGCGTAGTTTCGAGATTTTTTTCCTCAGAACCATTTCCACGAATATAATCGCCGATTGATTTATGTCTTTCCACAAAACTAAATTATAAAAGTATGTCTACCTACACATTTTCAATTTTCAGGAATAAATCATATTACACATAAAACATAAAGCACTCGATCTCGATAGGCGCACATTATCTTCTAAGAAAATGTACGAATAAAGTAAACAACGCAATGACAACATTACTCTTTAAATCTTTAAAGTTGGCGGTTACGTCATCATATATATAAACCATACGAATCAAATCAGTATTGCACTAGTCAAATGTGTGTGGAAACAACTCGCTCGGATGTATACAAACTTTACTCGTGTCCCGATGAGAACCGTAAACATAATACATAACCTACAATTTGAATGATAAAATCATGAACACTAGAGACAGGAAGCGCGTGGTGTAAGTAATGGGACGTTTTCCGTCGGCAAAATGGCAGACTAGCACAAGCCATCTTAATCCCAATAATTTCTTTAAAAATCCCAAAATTTCTACGTCAAAATGAAACAAATAATATAATTTGTAGATAAAATACTTAAATTTTTTTTGGTATAAACTGTTAAAAACTTCATTTATCTAATACATATGGGTCATTTTAAATTTGGGACACATTTCAATACTAGTTAATTTAACAAAAAAAATGTAACAATGATTTAATTTTATGGTTTGTACGTCCTTAGTGGTACTTGTAGTATTATCTACAAAATATTAGCAGCGCTAAAAATTATGTTATTTTGACCATATTGTTTTGTATTGTTCTTTTTGTACTTTGTCCATGTTAGTAACATGAATTATTGTCCATGTTAATGACAATAAGTTAATAAGTGTAATATGTTAATGACAATAAGTTAAATGTTAATGACAATAATAATCTAAATAAGTTGATAATAGTAAAATAATAAGTAAGTAATTAATAATAGTAGTAATTAATAATAATAAAATAATAAGTGTAATATGTTAATGACAATAAGTTAAATGTTAATGACAATAATAATCTAAATAAGTTGATAATAGTAAATAATTACAGAAGGCACGTTAATGACACAGAAAACATAACTTTAAAAAAATCCACACTAATTCACTAAGCAAAGGTTCTCACATGACTGAAGACTGAAGTTTCTATAATGTTCAGGTTATAATATGTACTTCTCCAGGTGTGGTTTTAGTGTCTAATACTTTCCTGGGTTAATAAATCAAGTGGTTTTATATTGTCCACGTTAAGGACCAGTAATTTAGGGTCAATTTTGTTTAATAAAATACAAATATAGTAGTCACAATATAGAAAAAAAATATTCTAATAAGAATTCAGATTAATCTATACTCAGAATGATTAATTAAAAAATAATGTTGCCCCAGAAAATTGGTTTTTTTAATCGTACATGGTACATGTCAGAAAAAGGACGGTCCATGGTAATGACTATTTTGTTGTTAAAACTTTATTTAAAACTACAAAAACCTGAATCCTTAGCAAATAGGGTGGTGATAGACACAAGTTAGATACAAATTTTTGCGATAAAAGGGTTTGCCTAGAATTAATGCTTTATTAGAAATTGCTAGGGACATTGTAATTTACCATAAATTGAGAACGACCCATATATAAATATACATACACATATTACTTATATAGATTTTATTTCCACATAAGTTTCAAATGGTCATTAGTCACTTCAAAATTTTTACCTTAATTTGAGTCGCCTGAAAGACGAATTAGAGATACAGCATTAATGCTTCGCAGCTAAATTTATTCTTTTGTTTTTTGTTTCCACATCTGTGACATAGCTATGTGAACCTGACACTTAGTGCGCAATTACAAACTACGCATGTACGTCATAAAATGAACATGATTGTTCTTCTCTAAACCAAATGGTAGGGCGTCGAAATCGCGAGTTACGACGCGACGGCATGCGGATAGAAGCGATAGGAGTTTTTACACATTCGAAGGGATTTTAATAAATCCCTAAGTTACTCATGTAGATTATCCCTTATATTTCCTATTTCCCTATAGGTGTTAAAAATCTCTAGATCTAGGAAAAAAATCTAAGATTGCCAACACTGCGCGGGTACGTCGTACGGCGCTAGTCAAAAGAAAAATAATTCGATCAGTTGATGGATATTAATTCTCGCTAGAGTTGCGACGTACGAAATCGTGCCCTCCCTTTCTTTTTCGTACGGCAGCTTACAACAACGTTAGTCGGATATATCAACAGTGACATATATAATAATGGACTTATTTTTGTTGCCTCTCTCGCTTTATTATTTTTTTAATGAAGAACACTCGAACAGCGTATGTTGTAGATTAAGAATAATTTAGTAACGTAACCGCCAACTTTAAAGATTTAGATTTTATGATGAAAAAATATCAAACTAGGGTACTCACTCACTTCTACGACTCTATTATTCTCCTACGACGTAGTTTTTGACTTTTAAAAGATTAAAATCAAATAATTTATGAGCCTTTTGCATAAACGCCGAAACGTGATTTCAATAACACGATAGGTGTTCTCGGGTATTGCCGCACCAAAATATTATTCTCCTGTAGATGCAACTGTGTCCACACGTCACACGGGTAGATGGCAGTGTAATTATGCGTCGGATCTTGGTTGTGCCATGTACTGTGTTAGTGTAATTATGTTGGTTCAATAGTTACAAATTATTGAATAGTTTAAAGGTAATTTTTCGACACTGGGATCACTATGGAACCCAACTCTATAATTTACATTGATTCTTCCCGAAGTGTATGTAATATAGTATATATTATCAGTGTGATTATGCGCCGGATTATGGTTCCGCAGTTATAAAATTTTGAATAATTTAGGGTGGGTTTTCAACCCTGAGATACAGATATAAGTCCATAATTTATACATATGTTTTTTACACATTTTTTTTTGGAGGTGTATGTAATATACTGTGTCAGTGTAATATGTTGGTTCCACAGTTACAAATTATTGGATAGTTTAAAGGTGGTTTTTCGACCTCGGGATTCCTATGGAAACCAACCATAATGTATATAGATGCTCCTAGAGGTGTATGTAATATACTATATGAGTGTGATTATACGCCGGATGATGGTTTCGCAGGTATAAAATTGCGTTCCTTGATCCAGATGGAAGTCAACCACAACTTACACAGATGTTCTTCGAGGTGTATGTAATATACTGTGTTAGTGTAATTATGTTGGTTCCACAGTTACAAATTATTGGATAGTTTAAAGGTGGTTTCTCGACCCCAAGATCACTATAGAACTCAAGCATATTTTTTATAGATGCTCCTCGAGGTGTATGTAATATACTATTATGAGTGTGAATATGCGCCGGACGATGGTTCCGCAGTTATAACAATTTTAGTTGTTTATGGTGGTATTTCAAACCCGGGATCCATATGGAAGTTACCCACAATTTATACAGATCGAGGTATATGTAATTTCCTGTGTTAGTGTAATTAAATTATGCGGGTTATGGAATTGATTGATCTGAAGGTGATGACCTCGGGATCCCTATGGAAAGCAACTAGAAATGTATAAATGTAGTTAGTGTACCTACTATACTCCTTTATTGGGTGTAGCTCCCTTATGATTCGATTCTGAGTATCAAGTTTACTAGAAATATTCTAAAATAACTCCCTACAACATCCTCAAGTCCTGGGATTAAAAACTGAAACACCTTGCATATTGGCATCTTCGTTGTTATTAGAGATAGAGAGTCATTTAAATGGATAATGTTGTCCAGTCTTATGTGCTCTTCCAGATGACCACAAAAACAATTGAATTCCTACTCGTTACCGAGATACTAATGAAAAAAATGTTTAAGTGTTTGAGTGTTGAGTGTTCATATACAAAATAAATGTGTATTTACAGACGTTAATGTTATTTCCGTCCCAATTTGCTTTGCTCACTATTGAAATACTTCAAATTTCATTATTTCATAAAATGTATGCATCATAAAATATATTCGTATGTTCTATACGTATTAAAAAAACGTTCCAATGGTAACATTAAATAAATGTATAGGGTCCGCCAATAAGCGCGCTCGATCTTTAAAATGAAATAAAGCAAGTTGTGTGAGAGGTATAAATGAAATTTATTTTTTGTTTGAAAGAGTATTCGAAGGCATTATGTATGGAAAATAATATCGGTCAAATGTCCACCTCGGCTTCGCTGGGTGGCGCGCATACGAGAAGTCCAATTTTCAATGACTCTGGCGCACAAATCGGGCTGTATTTCATCGATGGCGTGGCGTATGTTGACTTTGAGGGCATCAGTGTTTTGTGGTTGGTTTGCGTAGACCTGTGATTTAAGAAAACCCCACAAGAAATAGTCTAGTGGGGTTAAATCGCACGATCTCGGTGGCCAGTTGATGTCGCCTCCGCGCGAGATAACCATTCCTCCGAAGCGCTCGTGCAGAAGATCCATTGTGGCGCGCGCTGTGTGGCTCGTAGCGCCGTCCTGCTGAAACCACATATCCTCGACATCCATATTGTCGATTTCATGCCAGAAAAAGTTCGTTATCATGGATCTGTATCGTTCGCCGTTTACCGTGATGGACACACCATCGTCGTTCTCGAAGAAATACGGCCCGATGATGCCTCCGGCCCAAAATCCACACCAAACAGTTACCTTTGCTGGGTGCATTGCGACCTGGTGGACCTCCTGTGGATTGTTCTCGGCCCAATAACGGCAATTCTGCTTGTTGACATTCCCATTTAACCAAAAATGTGCCTCATCGCTGAAGATGATTTTGCGACCAAAATCGGGGTCGACTTCCAACTGCTCTAAAGCCCAATCAGCGAAGATACGGCGCTGTCTATGGTCGTTTATTTTGAGCTCTTGTGTCAGCTGGATCTTGTACGGATGCATGCCCAAATCCAGATGCACGATTCGGCGAAGTGATGTTTCCGAAAGGCGGAGTTCCTATGCGCGACGTGAAATTGACTGTCGCGGATTTTCACGCACACTATCGCGCACAGCGGCGACATTCTGGGCAGATCGGACGTTTCGACGACGCGTCGGTGTTGGCTGATTGTTCACCGAACCGGTTGCCTCGAATTTGTTAATCAAACGACGGATAGTCGACTCAGCAGGACGATCAATTGCACCGTAAAATTGGCGGAGCGCGCGGAACGTTGCTCGAAATGTTGCTCGCGGCTGAATTGGTTCATGGTGATTTGTGAAGATACAGTGAATAATAACAACTACGTTTGCCAACTCTACCACAAACAACATGGCCGCCATGAGCTGTCAAAGATCGAGCGTCCCTATTGGCGGACCCTTTAGAACCTATTTTCATACACCAGCGATTCTGATCATTAATTCGCATAATTATCTCACTATATTGTATGGAATGTAAAGAACCTCAAGCTATCTCCGGGGATATATTAAAAAGCAATTTTGTTACTAGGGAACGATCCATTACCACTGGAATCCATCTATCAGTAGTTACATGTTTTTTAATGTGTAGAAACAAATTTAATGTTACCTAATATTGTAGCATAATATACAGCGTGATGATAAATTTCGGAGCAAACTCACCTAGTACACTGCCTTATTAAATGTTTCCAACGAAAAATTAGGGACACGTAAATTTTGTTACTTAAAATGCGATCTTAAATAAAATATTATTATGACGTCATTGAGTTTCGGACATTACCGACACTATTTTTTTTTAATAGCTTAGGTTTTTTCTTTTATATTTGACAAATATTTGTATTACCGCTGAGTGAAGAAATGATATCTTCACTTAATTGGTGATAAAGGAATTGGCACCTCGCATAGCAATTATATTGATAAAATGATACAAATATATGTATATCAAAAAATTAATATGTTGCAGGTGTCGGACTTGACAATCGCCCACTCTTTTTTTCGGATACAAAAATTTTCCCTTGATTTGATGGATATAATCTTTCAATTAAAATTTAAAAAAATTGGGTTTGTAATAAAAAATCGTAACCGCGCAAGAACGACAGGTTGAGGTGCTGCGCGTGCGGAAAAGGAGAGAGAGACAGAGACAGAAATAGAGATAGAGAGATAGATATATAGATAGCTATAGAGAGCTAGAGAAAGTTAGAGATCGAGAGATAGATAGAGAGAGAGCGAGCTGTTTCCCATTATATCAAAATTGCTTTCCGCTTTAGAACACTTGTAGGGGGATCGTTGTCCAAGTCAAAGCTGCAATCGATATCTGTTTCTCTCCCTCATATCTGTCATATGCTTTATCTCACTTGCGAGACGAAAATGTTATAAAAGTATTCACCTCAAAAACACATTTTGTAAAATTAGCTAACACCTTGTGTAGTACAAATTAATTATAATAATAGTCTTGTATCAATAACAACTTGCTTAATTTCTTATTACTAGATTAGCAAAAAACAGTAATATAGTACACCGACCTGTACTTGAAAAATGGTGATGGTGTCATCGAGCATCTGCACTCGAATCGCTAGCATTTTGCCTCCTTTTTTTGGGGTAGCTGGTGGTGTCCTAGCTCCTCCGTCTACTCCTGCGGGAGTCGAGAGCGAATGGTGCATGCCGGCACCAGTGCTGCCCGTGCTGGACAGCTGCCCTGTCGATCCTCGATTGCTGTGTGATTCCATGGCCCGCAGGTTACAGAAAATCTTTTATCACTTAACGAAACCCTGAAAATAATACAACAACTATTATTTTAAGACGGCACGCTGCAGTTAGCATGGGATCATACACAGAATATATTAAAAGTTTAAAGCTTGGCAGAAAGAAGGTAACGTGTCTTTTCCCTCAATGGCCAATTGTTTTATTGTTTGTAATGCAAGAAAGGGTGAAGAAGAATACTCGTATATAGGTAGATCATAAGATACTCCTCCATTAGCTCGGACCGTTGATTGAAAGAGTATATGCATATATCCGAATGCAATATTAATGGCCAATCGGCGCGCTGTAATCGCGCCACCGATTTTAAGGAACCCTTACAGCTAAGCAACACATAAAATCAACATTTTGCTTGCACCAACATTAAGGAATGCTGATAATATCCTTAAGCTTTATTTCACCAAGTCATCTAATGATGACTTGGTGAAATAAAGTGATTAGTGACCCTTAAACTATCTTTGCTGAAGTTTTTAGGTTTTATTTTATCGTTTTGTGAGTTATTTGTTCATTTTTGCAATTAGGAATCAACCTTTTTACTTGTTTCAGGATTACCAATAGGTATAGGTATATAGTGGTAGAATTAGTACCTAGAATTAGGGGATGAACCGGATTTCATTCAAGACTAATTGGAACTTGACATAATTGCAACAACAGTGATGCACAATATGGCCATTGGTCAGACAAATGAATGAGTCAGAACCCCCCCATAAGATCGGGCATAATGTTCCCTTGATGCGCCCCACTCGACCCATAGCTTTTAAAATATATCCGAGTGCAATATTAATTTTAGTGTATATAAAAAAGAACGTATAGGAAAAAAAAATATTTTGTCGCTTGGGGATTATACGAGTTCCAATTGTGCAGCTGGGCCATTTTACTGCGAAACGGTTGGCCTCACAGAGCATTTCAGTCTTCTTTAATATACTGCTTATAAAATTTTCCACAAATAATATCATCATTCCCATTACCGATAGGCGGAATGGCTTTCGAGGAGTGAGCGATCAAACCAAGAGGTTAAGTGTAGGTAGGCGCGCGCTCGCATTGTCGCCACCTTAGAGTTACACTATTGTATGTCGCATTTTTCTTGATTTTGGGTTTTTGGTGTTACATTGTTGTATTTGCATTGGACTTTGATACTACAGAGTTTCGAAGCTCTATGTATAATCCTTAAACGTATACCACCAGAAATACATAGTTGCATCGAGAATGTGAGAATTAAAAAAGTGGTATGTGATACATACAACTTTGTAACAGCAGTATACCAAAAAGATTTTAGGAAAATACTACATACAATTTTGTTATTCTAAAACCACACCTTTCGCATGCCGTGAAGTGCAATATACATAGTGAGATAAAGTGCCTAAAAAGTACAAAAAAACAACTGTGCCACTTTAAGTAAGCTGTGATAAAACATAAATATATACCCTTTAAGGTTTTAAGTCAGTCTTAAGAAGAACTAGAAGATTATTAGTAAAAATAAAAATGAGGTTAGTGTAAATTCCTTCAAACCATGCTAAATTTATTAAAAGTTTATTTTAATATTTTAGACATAATCTTGGAAGATATGGAAAGTCATTTAAGCGATTCTGAATCTGATAACGAACCACTAGCTAATTTAAGGTAATTATGCTCATTATTATAGTTTAATTTTGATTTTATTGTAAGCATTTTGTTGTTTTAGGAAAAAATTGAACAAAAATGAGGCTGCTGCAGGAAGTCACCTAGAAAACTACCCAGAAATTTTTAATGGGTGTGATGGATATGATTCCGACATTGACAAAGAATATTTACCACAAGAATCTTCTGATGCCGAATCTGTCGATGAGTCCACATAAGACCCCAATAGTGATGTGGATGAACACGTTGGTGCGGATAATGAAGTTGTACCTGCCCAAACTACATTGCCTAAATCACGGAAACGAAAGAGAGTGAGAAATCCAACTCCTTGGAAATGTAACATTAGAAAAACTGCCCACGATGCTGGCAAAGAATATATATCGATTAGAAAGAAAGTCGTTCCTGAGAAGCGTATAAAGACAGTGAAAGATTGTAGAAAAAATTGTTTGTTTAAGTGCCAAACTAAAATCACTGAATATGAAAGAAGATGCATTTTTGATAGATATTATACTCTAAATACCTATGGAAAGACTTTTTATATTATCTACAACAAAGAATTTTAACATTGAGCGTCACAGAAAAAATAAAACTGATACCAACAGTAGAAGAAAGCAATCATTTGCGTACTATTTTCAAATTGGAAGTAGTCAAATTCAAGTATGTAAGGTTTTTTATCTGGCAGGGCTAACACACAAAGGGAGTATCTAGATCCTTTTCTCAGTATAAAGAAAATGTACAGTCTTTACTTTGAATTTTGTAACGATGCTCATAAGAAACCTGTAAGAGTCTTTTTATAGAAAAATATGTTGTACAGAGTATAATTTATACTTTCATATTCCAAAAAAAGACAGGTGTGACGTCTGTGAAGAGGTAAAATTAAAGAAAAAAGAGAATACGCTAAGTGAAGAAAATGAACAACAATATGAGAACCACATAAAAGAAAAACTTCAACGAGAAATGAAAAAAGAAAAGAAGAGAAAGCAAAGACAGCACGTATTAGTGTTTGATTTGCAAAATGTTCTGCCGTGTCCCACGGCCGAAATTAGCAAGTACTATTACAAAAGCAAACTTAACCTCTATAATTTAACGGCAATATTGTCAAGTACGAAACAGGTATACTGTGCTGAGTGGCATGAAATCTTAATGGGTAATGACTTAGCTAGCGCCTTGATTAAAATTCTGGAAGCGGTTTTTACAGACAATAAACATTTAATACTTTGGAGTGACAGCTGCGTACCGTAAAATCGCAACTCTCTTATGTCCTATGCTATAGCACATTTTTTACAAATGAACCCTTCGATCCAGTCTATAACTATGAAATTTTTAACTCCAAGCCACTCATGGGTGTAGGAGATAGATTCCGTGCATAGCTGCATTGAGATAGTTCTAGACAAAGTTGAATATTTTTCACCATTATCACTCTTAAGAATTCTTCTAAAGGTTAATTCTGCTAGGCTTTACAAAATTATACAGATGCGCACAGAATACTTCAAATATTATAAGGTATGTACCTCTGCTTTTAATTATAAAGTCATACCTTTTTCAAAAGTAAAAGCTCTAAAATTTACAACTTGTTTTACCGAGGTAGAGTATAAAGAATCACACCAAACACTAAATTGGAAAAAGGTTCCAATTAGACCATTGCAAAAAACCAGATCTGCTGTAATAATAAAAACTCCAAAAGTTTCTAACGAAAAGAAAACTGTCCGCAGAAAAAATCAAAGCCATTAAAAGTATGTACCCATGGATGCCGCAAGTCGACAAAGTACTTTAAAGCAATATTGCCAAAATAATATAAGATATAAAACAAGTTTTTCTTGTATATTTTACCAATTTTACCTAATAGTTTTAGTTAGTAAGTACTCAGTTTCACCTATTTTTGTATACATTTAATATTTTGATTTAGCCTAACAGAAAGTTATTTTTGTTACAACATTGTATGTGTTTTTTTCAACACCCAAAAAACTATGATCTAACAACCCTTTTATTACTTTTTATGAAATCCAGATAACAAGTACGCCGATTTTAATTATTAATGATTACATTAACATTTCTTGCAGTGGTAGACGTGTGACAAATATGAAAATTTTCTTTTTGCAATAACTCAAAACTAACATTAATGTACATACAACAGTATATCGAATCCACTTTTGCATATAGAACATATCTATAAAACTTTTTGGCTTTCTCAGTCAATTGGGAAAAGTAATTATTTTCGTAACTGGTTGCGAAAAGTTAACTAACACAACTGCTGATGAAATTAAAAATGTCATAAATGTCCAATTTTAACTCGTAATAAACTTTAACATCAAAATTAGAAAAAATATCGTACGGTATTTTAAGCAATTATTATACGTGCGCCCTCGAATATAGTCTCTGAAACTTAGATCGACGCGAGAGATCAACTTTTCCGACATCGTGTACACAGAGTAAATCCTAGTGTATTTTATACAATCATAGACGTACCCGTTGCTTTAGAAATTGCTCGCCATATTTTTTCAATTTTATGTTTTGAATAGGGAACATGACAAAAATTTTAAATATAAAAATAACACTAAGAAACAGAGCGTAAAGTTGCAATAAAACGTGTACTTCACAAAAAAAAACAAGATTTCTAATTCCGTGCGATCAGTATTAAGGATCTAAACAGCAATAAAATTGACGCGGCCCGACTAGCTGTGACGTTACAGCCTACAATATTCGATAGGCCTTGTCGTTGAATGAACTATGAAAACAAGCGGTCAAGTGCTGGGATCTTTGCATATCTTAATTTTCAGTATGGTAGAACATTGTTATGCATAAAAAAAAATTAGGTATGTTCCATATTGTGTTATCTATTGTGTTATCTGTTATAATTTGGAATTTGGATACATATCACATCAGTTAATTCCAAGATTACGTAATTTACATGTTATTTTTGTGGTAAGTAATAAAAATGAGAATGAGAATGTTAGGTTAATCCAATGGCATAAATTTAGGGACTTCTGTTCTTTCCAGATACCAACAGTGTATCTATTTTGCCTATGTTTTGTGGTCACGTGAATTCCAGTCATTGCTGAAAATCCTGTATTATATAAAACGTGTTT
Organism: Tetropium fuscum; assembly: GCA_964058915.1. Classification (NCBI taxonomy): domain Eukaryota; kingdom Metazoa; phylum Arthropoda; class Insecta; order Coleoptera; family Cerambycidae; genus Tetropium; species Tetropium fuscum. The sequence goes on along the minus strand of CAXKVY010000573.1, from coordinate 142,625 downwards.
GTAAAGAACGTTTTGTGTATCTCATGCTATTTTGCAAAAACAACAAAACTTCTTATAACCAACTGGTTATAATGAGTTAGCACAAATGATTGTCCCTTTTGGCGTTAAGCTGGTATGACTGAAATAGCGTTTTAAGGTGTTATTGGTAGTTCATATGTCTCTGACTCAATCTCCATCATTTTGAAAAGATGACTGGTGTCCACATTAAAATTGACTGTGTTGTGCTTATAATTATAAATTCCAGTGTGTTAGAAAATATAATTCTTCGTCTACTGGGATTTACTGAATACAACTTCCTACAGCTTGCAATATGCATTTTAAGATAATGCCCTCTTATTTTAATAATGTTTATTGTGCTTGTGATTACTATTTATTTTTTTGTGACTGCATTCATGCAAAATGTTATTAAATAACGTATGTATCTGGTATCCAATATCCAATGTGTTTGGTGTTTTTAACATTATTAGCTCATCGATCCTCGTTCGTCAATCACTTGTTCTACAAATAACCATTGTGGGTAGATCTTTACCAATGCGTGTTATAAGACCTTTCTCATTTTCTACCGAACTTGCACCAGGCTAAAGTAGCTTTTAGTCTAAACCCTTTATAGCTAAATTAACACGATAACTAAAATTGGTCTTGATAAATTCCCTACTTCGGTCTGAAAAGAATTTAAAGCCTGACGAGCGACAACGTGTTCGAGATAATAGCAATTTAAATGCCCTTTTGAGGAACATTTTGAAGGGGAAATGCCACTTTCACTACTTTACAGCCCAATCTAGTTATACGGAATAAAGACTATAAAAATATGTGGACCAAGTCCGAGTGAATTTATTCAATCGATTAAAAAATTTAAAGATAAATTGCTCCTTTCATATTCGATCTATGCGGAGGTACTCGGTTCCTATCTAGCATTTAATAATTTAGTAAATCTGGCATATGTTTAATTATGGATAAATTAATATAGGAGTGTTGATTGAAAGAATAAGGTACATCCGTTAAAAGGAGTACTACTTATTTAATTTTTATCACTTCTTAATCACAATTCTACATTTTTTTTCGTTATCTGCATCCCTGAAATCATAATTTTGCTTGAAACTCGAATAAGCATTCTATCATGTTCGACAATTGCATTAGATTGCTCCGCTTTCCATAAATTCAATTATACAACGAGAATCAATATATCCATCACAATTCCTCTTTCAGAGATGATGTTCAGAGGCATGCCGCACTATTCCTTGTCTAGTATGTTATTTGTGCTGACCGATGAATGTGGGTGGTAGGATGAATTCGATTTTTACATTACCGTGAATTGTTGTTAAATATCCCTGTACTTATACCATTTCACTTCCCAAAATTATAAAATACAACAGATATTAATACATAATTGAGAATAGTTGACACTTATTTTTTAGTGGCATATCGTGGCAACAGACATCTGCTGGGGTTCAAGTTGGATGTCAAATGCTTGAGAGTGAAATGGATGAAAACGCGTTTAGATTAGCCCTAAATATTTTTATAATAACATTACCTCCAGAAAATTTGAGAGGGTCTCCGTTCTCCTATTCTACCCTCTTTATTTACAAAACATTGGTCAGAAAATCGCCTGTTCTCATATTTTTTACCGAGTTGCCGAAACTCTAGTCGAAACTCCATTACCGTTTTTGTCTACATAGGAAAGTTATACGGATACCGTCTTCAGTTGGGTTGATTGACTTATTTTTTATCGAAAACAGTTTAACTGATACAATGGCATATCCTTGGCCTGAGCAGTAACCCTATCAATAGTGTGGCTTTTTTGAAGTAAATACTTCTTTAGCCGCATGAGAGTGATTTTTCAAGGTCGCGTCACGACACATTTTATAACATTTTCGTCTCGCAAGTGAGATAAAGCATATGACAGATATGAGAGAGACAGAGAGAAGTCTCTGTTTCTCTCTCTCCCTCAAATATGTCATATGCTTTATCTCACTTGCGAGACGAAAATGTTATAAAATGTGTCGTGACGCGACCTGAAGAATCACTCTCATACCCCACAAGTGTTCTAAAACGGAAAGCAATTTTGATAGGTATAATGAGAAACAGATAGCGAATGCAGCTTTGACTTGGGCAACGATCTCCCACAAGTGTTCTAAAGCGGAAAGCGATTTTGATATAATTTATAAACAGATCGTAACAGAATCAGAATTAACCAGAATACAATATTACTCATGCATATCCTGCTGAATATATCTGGATTGGGCTTTCGATTCTGATCCAAATGGATGATGCGTCCTTGCCACTACTTCAATTCCTTCATGAGAAATTCGGTTTAGATATAAGTAACGACCGGAACATTGCCACGACTAAATCAGGAACAACGATTGATGATATATTCTCGAGAAATCTACACCATTTAGAATCACGAACATATGTGTCACACTTCAGTTACCATAAAGCCAATATGTACAATACCTCTCTCTCTCTCTCTCTCTCTCTCTCTCTCAATGAATCGGTAAAGAAGTATCCACTTCTATCTGTAGACGATAGTACAGATAGTAGAGATAGTAGAGATAGTACACGTCAGTGCTGCACGCGGTTTTTGTGTTATATATATTAATAATTATAATTAGTAATTTTGTATGTGCATTTTTTTATAATATACATATATAATGCATCAAGGATGATACATTAGGGAATTTTTATTACATGAAATTAGATACCGAAACTCCGTTCGATATATAAAAAGATATAACGTATGGGTTATGGGTTAATATCCTGGCAAAAGCTAATAAAGCTTGAAGTATAAGATTCTGGAAATTCTACCAAAGAATTTGAAAAATTGTTGACTCCATTTTAGATAGAACAAAATACGCAACCATATCTGTATTTATCTCAAATTTTAGACAATAATATAGAAGCGAATAAGACCTTATCGAAAACTATTAACAATAGTCCCATTCTCAAAATTATGTAAACAGATTATTTATCCATTGTATTCACAAAAGCAATAATGTAGTAAAGTAAAGCAATAATTTATAAAGTAGTCAATTAACATGGATTTTGCCTGGTCTAATACTTCTAATTTTCAAGAAAACAGGATAGAAGTACTTACAGGATATCTCTTAAATATAAAAAATATCATAGGACGACGGTAGTCGTTGCATTGTTAGATAAAGAGCACTCCAAGCATTTAGCATGTTAGATAAAGAGAACCCATAAAATTAATACATATATAAAGAAACAGGGTTACTACCCTGTTTCTTTATATATGTATTATATCACTTATTCTATCACTTGTGTTTGCGCATTCGTTCGTTCATGTGCATATATTCAGGTTCACGCGATCGGCAAATCGCGACTTTATAAATAAGTTATTTTATTATAAGTAATTTTCCATAATCGTTTAATATTAAACCGTAATTAGTAAAACAAGCGTTGTGAATAATCAAGTGTCATTTTAAATGTATTTCACCTACCTTATTGAACAAACACCAAATTAGTATAAATACGTAATACGGTCCTGTACTAGAGCCTGGAATTGTTCAACGGAGCGGTTTTGAAGTCGGCGTGTGTCGCGGAATCTTAAAGGGTTTTTTTATTTCTTATATCCTAGATGTATTGTTTATAAATTATTTTGTCACATAAGTTGTTTTTGATGTGGATTTACCACCTCAAATTTTAGATAACAGTATGTAGATAAAGAAACGTACAAGGCCTTATTGAAAGCTATAAGCAATTATCTCATATTATCAAAAAAACTGTATCGTCCTACTACACATCAAACGCTACACATAATAGTTATTTTTGTACCAAGGCACTAAAGTTGAACCATGAACCTTTTATCACGAATTTTATTTGCTGAGGCGCGTAGGGCCGAGGCAAATAAACCGCATGCCTATATGTCACATTATATTTTTTTCGAATAGTCATTATTAAAAAAATATTATTTTTTAAAGATACAAAATTATGCCACAAATACTGCACAGCGTTTGTTGTGTGTTAATTTGACGTTTATGTGTCACTTTGCCTAGTTGAAAAAAATCGTAAAACAATGGATTACTTCTACTAATACTAATTATTACCTCGCTTTTTCGTGCCGACCGAAAAAAATCGCTGCCAACATTACACCAATTTTTCCTTTCCGAATTACTGCCGTTCCTAAACATAAATACTCAGCCACTTATTAACGACTGTAAATATGACTCAACTATCTCTTAAATTGAAGCTAATTAATTGGACTGTAATTTAAATGTAACCTAAACAACAATAGCCTCAACACTTAGTTAACTAAACAAACAGTATTATACAAATTTACAAAATTATGTTGTATTTCCCAAATCAGTGATGCAATGTCGACTGTTAACTTTAACTACTATCTACTGACTGCTATTTACTATTTAGCAGTTAAAGCTTTTTCAGACGAGGATACTGCATCCGAGATACAGTATGCGAAATACAGAATCGCGGTTTAAAAATTAACGGCTGCTGTATCCGATACCGCTGAGGTGACGACCTGCTCGAATCAGTTGCGAGTTGCAGTGTGGTACCTGTGGACGTGGAGGAATGCATAATGCTGTGGTACCTAATCATAAAAAAGAAAAGGAGGACTGTGTGGGTTCATCCAATTGTGGAAGTAAGAGAGGCCAAAGGAGCTTTCACCTTACTCTATGTATAGGTATCTATATAGTGCAAGATCCATCAAAGTTTTTCAATTATTTCCGAATGTCCAGTCAATCGTTTGAAGAGCAAGAATTTGTGCATCTCTTTTCTGATATACAGCCAGCATTGCCGTTTTTTATTTCGATAGAAATAATCTTTGTGGGAGGTATAGGTATCCCACAGATAGGAATTTGGCTCAATTAAGCTGATAAACTTTTCATTATCGAAAACTGTGCGTTCCATGGCGAATCTTGTTTACGACTGCCACCACCCGCTAACTTACTTAAAAAAGTAGGTATGTGTCACAGGCACATATTATAGCGTAGTGTAAAATCTGCTTTCAGTCGCCGGCGGCTGGAGATTCGGAAATCAGATATTTGTATCCGGATACTGTATCCATCGCTGAAGCACGTGTGAACAACTCCGTTTGAGTGAATGCATTTGCTGTATGCGAGATACGCGTATCTCGGATACAGTATCCTCGTCTGAAAGAGCTTTTAAAGAATACGAGTATAATATGCTTCAGTCAACGCTAATCCTCCTGACGCTGACTAAAATATCGTTACGTGTTTATACCCTGCGCACAAACTGTACTACCTACTTTTCGTGTGGATAAAATAATTTAAACACCCGGTATTTTAACACTACTTTATTGACTTGTTAATAAACACTGACGAAACTTAGGTAGATATAGATTAAAAACAATAAAACACAATTTATAACTTTAGTCTCTTATCGATGTTTACTATACGCGCGTTCAACATTAAGTGAACTCTCACCAATTCGTGATTTATTTTATTTTTGGCTTCTATTTTATAAAAATACTTTAGCCGGTTTGTATGGTGTAAAACTTCTCGTGTTCTTGAATGTCATTCTTGATGGTTGTGAATGCGTATTTTTGGCAGGAGGTTTTTAGGATTTGAGGGTTTTTAATATCTATGTTATTTGGTGGTTAGTATTACATATTTGGGGGCTGAAAGCCTTGGTACAATGTTCTCTTATATCTATTAGTTGGTTGGGTCTTTTCATGTTTATTCATATTTAGTGGTCATGCTTTATGCCTCTTTTTGTTTCTTATATTTTTTTGTTTTTTGGTGTTATTTTTTTGGTTTATTTTTGTTTTTTATAATTTTTTTTGTGCATGCCTACTTTTTATTATTTTTTCATAAAATTTGATGTTATGAGGCGGGGGCTAGGGAGTATATACGTAGTTGAGGAAAGGATATTTGGGAGAGTTATTGAATTTTGGTATCATTGCTGTTTGAATTGTGGGATTAGGGTGGTATGTGAGTCTGGTGATAAAATTAGGTATTATGATGTTTTCGATGTACGTGTCTATAGTTGGTGTTCCCTACATGGTGTGTAATGTGTGTATTGGTGTTTGAGAGGTTAATGTTGTATTTGTGGCTGCCCTAAGACATTTGTTCTGTTGAACTTGTATTTTCTTTTTGAGTGTGTTGATAATGAACGGATACCATATCGGGGACGCGTAGGTCATTATAGGGCGTATGTATGATTTGTATAATAGTGTGGCCATGTTGGTTTTAGCGTGTATTATGATATAAAATATTTTACTTAATCTTATTTTCGCTTTGTTTTTATAGTGTCTATATGATTGTGAAATTTTAATTTGCGATCTACTTCTACCCCTAGGTATTTTAATGATTGTATGTTCTTGACTGTTGTACCGTTGATTGTAAGTTGAACTTGTGGTGGTTCTCGTTTTCTGCTGAAAACTACTATTTGCGTTTTGGTTTCGTTTACTAGTAGCCCCCAATGTTTATAGAAGTCTGTTATTGTGTTTGTCTGCTGCTGCATTAGAATTGGTAAACTTGTCGTCGTCGCAATTGTCGCAGTGTCGTCAGCGTACAATGCAACAGTGGTTCTGAGGTCTGTGGGGTTCGCCGCTGGTACGGATTTTATAGGTGAAATAATCATTTCTAGATGCGTCGGCACTCGTCCATTACACCTAGACAGAAGGAGAAGATTTCGATCGGCGACGAGAACTCGTGACATCACTCGCCATAGGCCTGCGTAATGTCTATTGAATTAAACGGTAATAATAATATGTCTACCCCTTATTCTAACCACAATGGTTAATCAGAATATCCGTGTAGATATTGTGGTTAACCATTGTAAATCCTGACCAACCATACAGTGTAATAATGAGACACCTGAAAAATCTCTTTAGTTATGTCTGAGGGTTAAATTATTTTTTTTCTCGGAGAGCGGCACTCGAATTTGCTAGCTACTAGGCGATCAAATGGAATACCAGTGTCAAAATTTATTTTGTACATACCACAATAACCTTGTTCTTATAGCTATATGTTAATTTGATATAATTTGAATATCTATACACATAATATGATACTTTTAGCATTGGATTAAAAAATATGGTGTGAATAAGGACGCGGAAGGTAAATGCAATTCAATTACACAAATACTTAAACAAAGCGTTATTTATAGTTATTTATATAGCTGGGGTCGTAAGTACAATTTTATAGCGAATATCCTGTTTGCAAACCGAGACACCTGCCGTAGGACTTATATGCTTAATATTACATAAATATTAATATGCTTAAAACATCGATAACTTTGACAGTTCAGAAATTACGCAAGCAAATTTTCACCAATCGAAAAACTTTTTTGTTTTTCGGAATTTTATATAATATGCTGCGAAGAAAATGTAGACAAACGACCGAAAACGTTTTTGGTAGCAAAATGTTTTGGTACCATGTGGTACGTTATTATCTTCTTTATAGTTTTTATAAAGGATACTTTATGATTTTTTCAACTTGGTGCGGAGATATTGGAGTGAGAATATAAAAGAACGCGACTGAATTTTCCCCATTGCACCTACAATTATTATGACGTTACTGGTGCGGTGAGGATGAGTGTCACGGCTAGATCTATCGGTATTTTTTACATATTGTTTTTTGCATATGTGTAAAATTTTATGTAAGTAATAATAAAAACACCGGATACTAAACATTACTGACTGGTTGCAGTGGTTTTACAATTATTGCAAAAGAAGAATCAGGCAATTATCTTTTAAGTTAAAAAATATATATTGGTCCGACAGTGGCGTAACAAATACCCCCGAGACCCCGCACCTCGGGGAGGCCCGCCAGCTGGGAGGGGGAGGGGGTACATTGACGGATGGCCGACCCCCATTCACCGTTTAAAACACTGCGAGTCTGCGGCCAGCATTGCTTTTCACGATCACTTAACTTCTTAAAACATTTATTTGGCATTTATTATAAATTCTGAAAAACATTGATCTGACAGCAAAATTACTGCAAAAATCAGATATATATCTTGATTTCACGACCAATCAACTCAATGCAACTTCAACAAAAATTCGTCATATGAGAACAAACTTTGCAGATATTAGAGAAAAAGCGATTTTGGAGAATTACTTCAATATTAAGCCTGTTTTTGAAAATAAAAGAAACAGGAAAGTTAAAAAAATGTATGATGAATTATTAAAGGGATTAAGCGATGCCGAACAACTGTTTAAAGTGGATTTTTATGTACATTAGATATTCTTGCCAATCAGTAAAATAAGGTTTGAAAGTATCAATGTCATACAAAATAATTTTATTATTCTATATCCTGAGAAATTAAATTCGTTAAGTCCAGAAGAATTGTATGTGAAAGCGCAGAAAATACAAACGATATACCAGAAAGACTAGTCCATTGGATTTCCTAATCAAATTTTAAGCCTCAGAAAGGGACTACATGGATATAATATTTCAACATTAAAAACAGTGGATAAACTTGCGGATTATTTATTAATAAAAATCAGTAGGTACGTTTCCTCAAATTTTCCAGATGTATATAGTGCAGTGATGTTATTTCGAACATTACCAGTTATTTATTGTGGCATCAGCGGATCGATCTTTTTCAAAACTGAAAATGATAAAAACCTATTTACGTAACACCATGTGTCAACAACCCCTTTCGGATTTAACCTTAAACAGTATCGAACACGAGTTTGTTAAAACATTAAATATCGACGAAATTATAAATGATTTTGCAAAAAAAACTCGGCGATCTGGTCGTTTTTATAATATAATACCTTATAGTATAGTACTTTGAGACATAATGTTTGTGCTGACTTGTTAACTGTTTAAAGTGTTTTACTGTTTTCTGTCTTTTGGATTCTATGAGGCTCGATCAATTCAGTTCTACTCCCGCTACTACCATACATAGTAAGCAAAATTATACTGTTTTAAAATTTTTATCACACGATTAACTAATTCAAACATTCATAAACCTGAACCTAATAGTAATGAAGATAAGAATTATAATAATTTCCCACTCGTTATAGAGAGGGGACCCTTGAAAACGTTAGCGGGGGGGGGGCACTCAGTTTTTCTGTTACGCCACTGTGGTCCGAAACCAGTAAATTCCTGTAGTGACAAATTTTTGTGTTTCAGCCCAAAAAAAAAAACTCTGAAAAATTCCTAGCCAAATAGCAGAATACTTGCGACTAAAGAACCCTACAAACTATACCGAACATTCCTTTCCAAGAACTTATAGCAACACTAATAGCAGATTCAGAAATTGACGTCCTTGGTCTTAAAAGATACGGTCGATAGAAATCTTCCACCGTGTCAGAATCCTACGTTGCCGATTCAATGACAAATAAGATAGAGATGGCTGATCGAATTTTATGTAATGAAAATATTTCCGAGCCTTCTAGCTCATCATCTGTGATACGGGAAAACGAGATGAACATTATTAATGATGTTGAAATTATTGAAAATATAAACCTGCGCAGTGGTAAATACAGTTCGGATAGATAACTGCTCTAATTTTATTGTTCTTTTGCATTTAATACACTAAATAATAATTTAATGTTTGTACAAGGTTGTACTTCTATTAATTATGTGTTTCCATGAATACAAAATTTTTGATAATATACCTGTTCCAAATTAATTCTTCATAAATCTTCCAGAGGTACTATTATTTCCCTAGGAACGGACGTAATGAAATATTACAGCTCGTTGTCATAGCAACTGGTCAATGCGAGGTGCAAAGAGTCATAGACCAAGATCCCAGGGCCGCCAGACCTCATAAATTGCACAAATTGTATACGATAGAATAGTGTTAGTACATACAATAAACGTATACATACCTGCTATAGTGCTTTCGATTGATATGCAAAATAATGGAATGCGGCGCTCAGTTGCGTGCGCAATTATCCTAATATAGGAAAAATAAAAAACAATAATCTTATAATCCTCGTAGACCAGAATGGCTGCCCACAACTGCATGGCGGAAAGGGCAAATTAATGTCTGGCTGGAAGAAAGAAACATTGAACACGATGATTCACTACTTAGAGCTGAATTGTTGACACTGGCAAGGCAACGTTTTCCAGCTTTCAAGAAGTATGTAGTGGATAAAATGGCCAAAGCAAGACGAATGGAAGTAATTCAATTGAGCTTATTTGGGCGCAAATAAAAGGGAAAGTTGCTAGAGAAAATACAACATTTAAGTAAGCTGATGTGAAAAAACTTCTCAATGGTACAATGAAAGAAATAATGCGGCCAACTAGATAAAATGTATAGACCTTGTGAAGAAGGTGGAATCAAGAATTTGGGAACTCGATATTATTATGGATACTCCGGATACTCCCGTTAAACCAGTCATTGTAAATGTAAATGAAGACAGTAGTAAAAATGACTTATTTTTAGATAATGAATAGTGATATGAATTTCTGATGTAGTTTTGTGAAGTTTTTTTGTTTTATTTTAAATAGTTGTTAAGTTGTACACGCAGCATGCAAAATTTTTTCAATATATTTTTAAATACATTCAAAACTAAATAATTTTCTGGCTTAAAGTTTTGCACATATATGAATATGACATAATAAGACATCTTTTGATCACTTCACCTTGGTTGCGCATGATGATACGCCACTGAGCAGTAAAGCCAGTAAATCGCCGGATTGTGCATACAGGTGTCTTCTAAGTCAGCGAGAAGGGAAATGGGATTTATATGAGTTGAAGAGGGATAGCGACCGATATGGTATGCCGCGGACTGGAGACCTTAGTTCTATTCACAAGAAATTGTGGCGGTATACAATTTTATACTAAATATCCTTTTGTATTGCATAGTGAGTTATTAACCGCTTCTGTAGTAAGTGGTACGGGTTTTCTTTGTGAAATGCCGCACATGTATGTATACGTTTATTGTACGTACTATCACTATTGTGTCGTATAAATTTTGTGCATCAGAAAATAAGAAAGGTCTGGCGGCCCTGGGATCTTACTCTATCACTTACATTGTAAAAAACATCACAATCATAACTAACAGTCTACTTATAAGGCAGGTATGACGAAAAATATGTAAGCATCTGTAGCATCAATAAAACGTACGACACATTTAATTTTTTATTTCCAGTCCGTGATTCAGTACTGTTACTGTAAATTATTAGGGTATGTATATGTATACCTACATAGTTTTCCTTCTCACTTGCACCTTAGCCTCTAGGGTAATTCAACCGAACTCTAAATATTTAAGGATGGCATTATTATTCCACCCTGTATCAGCAACAACAGGTGATAAATTATTTATCTACTCCGGTTACTCTCATCATTTCAGCTGCTACCCAAATATTCAACATATAATTTGCAAACACTGCAGTTCTGTAAATTCAATGTCATCATTATTTATTTATTAATGTGACATTACTTACGAACGAGTAATTTATTTTCTTTAATGGTAATAAAATCACGATAAAATCAGTCAAAAGGAAGGGGAAACTGGAGCCGATGAGAGCACGTTTTCTCCCAAACAGAGCGTTGTATGCACCGCAAAAAAATACCTACCTATACCCTGGTTCCGAAATAGCGTGGAGTGATTCATACATAATATCACACCACCATCACAATTGAACGGTCTGCCTATTTGCAATGGATCACAGAATTTCTTAGTGTGCAAATTTGTGTACACTCTATAGAAATCGTGGGCAGAACTCATTAGTAACCGGGTCTACCGCTCTCATTGGTGAGTTTTAGGCGGTTCTAAATTAAATTAAATTTCATTGGTCAGAGGTAAAGACGCGAGATTTCCTTGGATATATTGACGCATGCGCTGTTTTATGCATGTATGTTTTGGCGCGACAGTGGCGTTACATTGTGTCTTATGTACGGGTTAATTCGCGATATAAATTAATTATAATATTGTGTTATACGCGAGTGTTTAGTGTTTTTATGCGATGGAAGCGACGAATGCGAGTAGTAGTAGTTCTAAAGCCAATAATTCCAATCATAAGCGACCGAATTTGACAGGAGGAGAACTGAAAATGACCAAAAATGTATACGAAGGAATATTCTTAAGATAATAAAAAAAACATCACAAGTACACTTAAAAACAATGTTAATAACTTGGATTTTATTTAAAAAAAATTTATTCTGCCCCCTCTAAAATGATACGCCTATGGAATTTCGTTCCCTTCGCCCCTCATCTCCCTGAGCCGTCCATATTCTGGTGATGAATCACTCCACACTATTTCGGAACCAGGAAGTAACCTTGAGGAAGTTGCTAAACATTAAAATATTCGCCTCGAAAAAAATAATTTACAAAAGGCCTACATCTCATATGGACAGGGCGCAGGACCAATTGGTACATTTTCCATCCCCTCAGATGAGGTAGTTCTGATTTTTTATAATATGTTGTATGTGATGAAGTGGTAATGACAAATCCAAGTTTTCCACCTCGGAAAATGCCCGGATCATTGTTAAATGCTTTTAACAAAAAGCAAAACTATTAAATTTTCGGTTTTCTTTATGTTTTTCTCAATATTTATCTCCAAGGACCCGTGTTACGGCAAAAGTCACTAGGTAACTACACTTTTTAAATACACTAAATTTGCAACAAAATGAGAACAATTGGCCTATAGCCCATTAGAAACTATGTGGTCTAATAGTTTCTAAGATACAGCTGTTCAGTGTGCAAAAGAATGTTTTTTTTAAGTTTTCGTCAATGTTGATCCATTTTAAAGCAAATCCAAAGGTGGTATTGTGGTGGCAAAGTTGTGGGCTATAGCTATTTGATTTAACAGTAGTATTTGATACCTGTGGGCATAGTACCAAAAGAGCTGAGCAAAAACGGAGGGGGCATTTAAAAACCTCAGTCAATAGTACAGACAGTAGTAGCAACAGGAGACGCTGACATCAAAGTCGTTAGCTGTGGTTTGCAGGCAGCTGACCAGCATCAAACTGTCACAGTCATAGAGGAGGATACAGGCCTGTTGGTGTTGCTGGTTGCACTAACCCCCGTGAGAAAGAGATGCTTTTCTTCAAGCCAAGCAGGGGAAAGGTAGTCAAGTTGGTATAATAATGTGTCTAACCTCCAAAAACTGCCATTTGCGAAGACCATTATGTTGCTCCATTCGTTCAGCGGTTGTGATACTACCTCCGCTATTTACAACAAAAGCAAGGTAGGCGTGGTGAAAGTATTTTTGAAGGTCGAGGGGCAGTTCACAGACATCTACAAAGCCTTCTGATCCGTCAGTAACACAGGACATGGTAGCTGATGCAGGAGAGCAGCTTTTTTTGGCATTGTACCAGGCCCCAGAAGCAGCAAACCTGAACTGGGTACGACACCAGGCCTATGTTAAAGCCTCGAGAAAGCCAAAGCCTGATTTTGCGGCACTTCCACCTACCAGAGGAGCTGCTCGCCAACATTCCCTTGCTCGTCTACATTAACTTGTTTTTTACTTAGTACTTAGACTTAGACAAGATTGTAACACATTTTTTTAAACTATAAAGGCTTAATTATTGTTTGCAGGTTCAACGATGGCTATATTATAGAGATCAACGGCAGGAGCCAACTGCTTGGGGATGGATTAGCGGGTCGGATGGCTTCCTCAACCCTGTCACAAGCACAGACCCAGTACCGCTAGAATCCCTCCTAACAACATATTGTTACCCCACTGAGTTGGTAAAAGAAGTGAGTACTGTCCAGAATCCAAATATACTTTATTAACTTTCAAACACAAGTCACAACTGTTTACAATGATAAATTACTACTGAACACTTTTAATTACTTGTTACTAGGTCTTGTCTCTATATGAGCATTCAAATTAAAACTGACTAATGTAGCAAACGGCTGGCCCTTAGATACTATTTTCAATGTTCTGGAAAGTTCTAGAAGCTTCTCGATTATTCCATCCCATTCTAGATTGTTCTTGCTTGTTCCATCTCATTCTAGATTATTCTCATTTATACCATCCCATTCTAGTTTGTATGCAAGGCATCTCGATGGGTTCTACGGGGGGTAGACCACATGTTCTTGCACCGCAACTATTCTAAATGGGACCAGGGGCGTATCTCGGTTATTTGAAGTCCTAGAGGGTTGAGACTTCGCCCTTGGGGGGTTGTATCTGGCACCCCCAGATGCGATGTTGCCACATCGTCGGGTGCGGTATTGCCAGATTGTGCTGATTTTTCCTAGATCTAGGGAATTATCAGCATATCGCGCACAATCGCTTCTGACGATTCCGTAACAATATTTTGCGGGGGCCTAACTGGTTGCGGGGGTCGTTGCGAGTACCGCAAAGCAGGCATACCCTGCTCGCTTGTGTGCAGCACTTGCCACGCTTCGTATATCAACGGCCCTCCAATTGTCAGCATCAACGGCGACGACGATGATGATGATTTTGACGATGAACTCGACCAATTACTTGATATGGCCTTGTAAATACTTGTAATATTAGATAATTTTCTACTTGTTAAGCATTACCTCCCACAATACAAATATTTTCCCAGCTATTTGCATTTTCAAACTCACGTACACCATTACTACTGCTCCTAGCGAAAAAATTATTAGGACCCTTTTAGTAGCCTATTTAATTTGCTTTAATTTTGTATAGAATAACCTATTCGTTATGACGCTTAGTTCTCGAGATGAAAACGAAAAACCTACAAACCGGCCCTTTCCTCCACGGCTGGGGGCTTTTGGTATGTTACTCCTAAGGGTCAACCATACAACTTAAAACAATAATCCATTTAGCACTATTTATTTCCGACTTCTGTCTTCGTTTACTGGCCTAAAAAAAATCCTTGAATATCAATATGAATACCCAGGTACACCAACTGTTCTCACATTTAGTACAGATATTTCACTACATAATACGAGACATAATAACTATAGGTATGTTCGTAAACTATCATTTGATATAAATGCACAGGCCGCAGATCAGTCTACCGATTAATAATTAATTTACTTGAAAATCAAATAATGTTAATGAAATATGCATAGGTATATATTACGTAATGTTTGCGTAGGTTTGCATATATGCAGGTGTCGTTTTTCTTATTTGTCATAGTCATGAAGGCGCTAATAAAATGAAACTTTTTAATGCTAAACCTATTTCAGGTGTCATTATTTTTCTATTATATAAATATTTATGTAAATGAGAAAATGCTGTATGAAATTAGCGAAATTGGTACTTTCAACCTTCTCAATTCTCAAGCTACCAAATCTCTGCTCAGGTAGGTATGTAAATTATTTTAAATTTAAAACATATGTTGAGTCTAACCTCGACTACTGCCCACCCAGGGTTCATATGAACGCCACCTTTAATTTAACGTAGGTACCGTACCGATTTACGAAACTTGAAACAGAAAATATTAAAAAATTAAAATACAATAATTTAGTTATTTGTTGACTAACGATTGTCAGTAAAAAATATGGCAAAGTAACCCTTGAAGGGCACTTTTCTTTATGCATTCATTATTTCATTCTAAGATTAAATTATTTGGAAATTATTATTTTGAATTCAAATGGATACTTGAAGAGGGTGGAATTACTTCTTTTTATAATTTCCAATAACCCGCTATTAAAATCATTAGCGACTAAGTTTGTTTAATATATTTTTGGGATTTTTTTTAGTTTCATCCTTAATCGTAATCTCCTCCGCATGGACCCTTTGTCGGGTTATTCAAAAGAGTGGAGTTACTTCATTTTATCATTTCCAATAACCTTGCATTAAAATCATTAGCCGACAAGTTTGTTTAAAATATTTTTAGAAACAATTTTAATTTTTTTTAGTTTCATCTTTCATCCCAACGGATCCTTTGTGCCAAGTTATTTCAAAAGGTAGATTTATTTCGTTTCATCATCTTCGAACATTAGCGAACAAGTTTACTTTGAATTTTATTTTGGAATTTTCAATATTCACCACTATTTCATACCATGGACCCTTTGAAGGTTTAACAAAAGGGTGGAATGGAATGGAGAGGCCCGATCCGTCAACCCCAGAAAGACGAAAATGGTTCTCTTCATAAGGAAAAGGAAACTGGAGCCATTGAGAGGACCCGTTATCCTGAACACAATTGAAATACCTAGGTGTAACTTTCGACGCTAAAATAACCTGAATTCTTCACGTTGAAAGAAGAATGAAAAATGCCTACATCTCATATGAGCAGTGTCGCAGAACTATAGGGAAAACCTGGTGAATGAAACCTAAAGTGGTCATGTGGATGAACACTGCTATCATAAGAACAATGATGGCGTATAGAGATGTTGTCTGGTGGCCCAAGAGTCAACAAATAAGAGCAAAAATCAAGCTGTACCAGGTATAAAGAATTGCCTGCCTGAGCATAACCGGACCTATGCGAGCAACACCAACGAGAACAATGGCGGTAATGTTCTCTTCCACCGCTAGATTTACATCTATCTAGAAGACTGTGTGGCTGTGACTACCATGGTACCCCTCAAATCTATTGGTATACAACTAAAGGCAAGCTGTGTCCAAACTAGATACCGATGGACCGAGGCTGTCAAAACGATGCCACTTTTAAAGGCATGTGCAGATAGAATTCCGCTATTCCGCCTGGGCTTGTCTTTGATAAACCTTACGCCATACAAATCAATGGCGAAGATGAGACCGTTGTTGAATGTGTAAACTAGATCTTCAGAGACGGATCAAAGATGAAAGTAGGAGCAGGTAGTGTATATATTCCAGAACATTCAATAATTTAAACACTTGGTAACAAGACTACTTTATTAACCTACTAACCAACAAGGGATGAACTTAAGTACTGACTGACATATACGACTAAACACTATAACTTAAGAGTCTTTTCTCGAGATGTTTACCTTCGTGTTTACCTATCGCGAATCAGATATCAACTGAAGTGCTTGCCGCCGGCACCGGTTTTATAGGTGAAATAGTCGTTTCTCGTGTTTCCGCATTCTATGGCGCCTAGATGTTTGGAGAAGCGCCATTTTTTTGCGACGAGCATCCGTGACGATACCCGCCATAGGTTTACGTAACTATATTTGATTTTGTAGCCACGACTTTATCGATTATAGTCGTACCTAAATGTGTAGGTGTTAATAATTTTGGGAATGATCCCAGGGGATTATTCTATTTTCTCAAAATCAAGAATCGACCTTCTGATGTAGTTGTAAGAGTGGCCCCATTACCATTTTATCCTTTATGGGATTAGTACTGTTATAACATTTTTACGGTACAATAATAATACTACTCCAGTATTTATTACTAGAACTATCTAGTAGATATCTTTACTTTCTATTAAAATGGTGAGTTAAATTCCGTCCATCTATTATAGATATTATGAGTTCAATTCTGAGCCATTTATTTGCCGTTAGTTAAGTATAGTATATTATACTAGTATATTATACAAAATATTATAATAATATGACATATTTACAAAATTAATTTAGTCAATTATTGTCTGTGATTTGCACTATAGGTTATGGGATTGTCCCCAGTTGTGATGTTTAATTTAAACAATTTAATTCAATTAATAAACGGTAAAGAGGTCAACGAATAACATTCAATGAAGTCGATTTTTATGGCTGATTAATCTCGTCGAATATTTTAACAATGTGATTAATTTGTTATATAACGGTTAGCATTAGATTACAGAGACTACAAGAGCAAATGAAAGCAAAATATATAAGCAGTTTTGTAACATTTTAAAATAATTGGGAGATATTTGATGGCAAAATAGATTTCCACGTTCAAAATAGATAATAGTAGATTGTTTTATGTGAGGAAAAGTGATAGTTTTCTAGTGATTGAATATCTTTTTTAAACTTAAATTCTAATCAAATTTCCAGGAGATAGAAAACTTACTTACGCATTAAACACGCTGTTTTTCGTATTCTTATTAGAAAGGGATTAAATATTAGAAATTATCAAAGAAATAATTTAAAGGTAATCCAGTATGGAAGTGCATGTGACATTTACGTTGCTACCATGGAAACAAAACGAATAAACAATCAATTGTTTTAATTTTGCAAAATGCATCAGGTAGAAGACGATTCTTATGATCTTTTAAAGGCAGCTTCTGAAGTTACATCGAATATATTACCATCCAAGTCACGAGAAAAATACGAACAATGTTGCAGGTTATTATTTCAACGGATAACAGATAAAACTGATAGGAAATGAGAAATGAAAATATTTTATTGGCTTACTTTTATGAGAGGGTTGGTTTAACATCAATTATGAGTTTCTTGTAGTACCTAATTCTTTTATATTGTTGCAGTTCAAAGTCTTCAACTTTGGTCAAGTATTAATGAAAATGTAGATATTTCTAATTATTCAAAGTTGCTTGTATACCTCAAGCGTCAAAATAATGGATATTGCTAAAAAGTCTAAAATTTTGGAAAAGATGGAAAAGGCACGATGGAAGATGGAAAAGGCACCAAAAATATATTCTCAACCTTAGCGACAATGGCAAGTCTTTTTGTCAACACCTGCAACGTCAGCGCCTGTCGAAATGGAATTTTCTAGAGCTGCGTTTACCATTATAAAATCTGACAACATATTAAGCGATATATCTGTTAGAACCGTCACGATCGTGTCTGAACTTATGGCTGAAAAATGAAACGTTAACTACAATTTTAGTATCTCATTAGTTTTCCGTTTTCATTTGCATATTGAGTATTTTTATTAAACGATCCTGAAAAATGGGGCTCAGTTTTGAGGGGCTAAATTTTATTATATAACTTTTCCATGTTTGAGGTTTCCATGTAGATCTCATGGACTTGAATGCGAGCTCCAATAAGACCGTAAAATGACTATTTTTGGGAGGGTATACGAAAAAATACGTTTCGGCATTTTTAGTCATTTGTACGCTTTTATGGTATAACAAACAAACCTCCTACTCTTTAGACTAGAAACATTTTGTTGTTATAATTGCTTTGTTTTTACTTTATTTAAATCCATCTCTTTTGACAAATTTCAAACACCCTTTTAACAAATTATAGAATTGAGAGTAAGTACAGAATCATTAATTTAATCAGTGTTTACCTGATTTAACCACCTAAAACAAACTACCTAAATAACTAACTAAATTAAATTATTCCAGGTTGAATATGAATTTGAATGTGACAAGAGACAAAAGTGTCAGGTGGCGGTAAGCCATGGATTATGCCTGAACCTACCATAAACAGTAGCACTTAAAATATTTGAAAACAGAGGTATAGCAGATTAACTAAAATTAAGTATGTGTACGTTCTGTAGTCTAAAGCTAGGATTAGCACTACAAGGTCGCCAGAAAACATCGTAGCGGCATATTGCGTTCACCTTCAATCTTGCATGCATTTGAATAATTTAGAGGCCTCGTCTCTCTTTGCAATTGCTTCTAGTCTAGAGCGTTTTACCGTGGCAACATCACTAAGGAATTCTGCAGCGAATGTTTGAACAAAATTAAATTACGTTACATTTACTAGGTAATTTCTGGAAGTCTCTGAAATATACGTACCAGTGGCAAAAAATGTGGCTATATAGGCCAAGCTACAGAGGTATTTAGGGCATTAAAAAATAGGTAACGAACTGTGCGAACTGAGTTTTAAAGTATAATATATACATGAACCCGTAAGTTTCTAGCAATAGCTACATGTTCAATATCGTTTTGACTACAACACAAAAGTTGTAGAGAATTGAAGAAGCAACAAAATGAGCTCTACCGGAACTCTCTAGCTGCATTGAATTCTCTACAATTTTTTACAGAATAAAAAATAAAAGTAAACTTTATGAATTCCTAAAGAAAGCAAAATAGAACTTAAAGGTAAATCTATAAAACCCCTGCTGATAGTTTAAACATAGAGTATATTTAACATATATTTATGTTTATCCATTTTCTAGAACAAGTTATCATCACAATATATAAATCCGGCTAGAGTATTTCGGAAGGAATATAAGTCAAAGCATAGGCAAAATACACAAATTCCTATCCCTTTAGTTCTTTAAATTACCACTGCAAAAATCAGCACGGTTTAATTCAAAAGGATGACTGTAATTTTAAAGGTCCATCAAATATATATTCCTCGGCGACTTCTTCAACTACATCTTTTTTTATAAATAATTAATAAAACAAATTATTTTATTAATAATTAATTTCACGGGGTAAAATCGTCAAATTTAATAAAAAATGACAAAATGAGCACGAGAGGGCGCGCGCGAGACACGACGCGACACTCTAGACAACTCGAGAAGTTGCCCTCGGTCGCAGCACTCTACGGGAAATTACCGCTCGATGGAACACCGAAAATGGGTTGGAAATGGAAAATGGTCCTTCACGAGAATGTTCCCGCAGATGGATCCAAAAGTCGGATCTTGACTTTTACAAAGTAAACAACAAAGTTATGACGTAAACAGACTTTTACACTTATTTTCATCGTTTTAGGCAAAAGAAAAGCCTTTATTAACAGCGAATCATAAGAAACGGCGTTTAATATGGGCAAAGTTTCCAGTCATTGTAAGTCCAAAGTGACTTGGACTTACAATGATCACGGCAAGAGAGTGATAAGAGCGAAGGAGGCATTTCAAGCGGATTGCCTGAAGAGTAGAGGACTGTCAAGTTTGCAAAAGGCCAAATGGTTTGGGGCTGCGACCGTTGTCCGCTGGCAAGAAGGGACGCGACGATGTATGCTGCATGCTTCAAGACTTTTTATGGAATTTTCTCGATTTACGAGTAAGGCCGCTTGGAATTGTATGTCACTCTTGTGGGGGACAAAATAAAAACTTACTATGTTTCGCTTTCTGCATTATGTTGTCCACAATGCGCGTAGACTTAATTGTGTCAAAAATTGCTTTCCCTATTCGTGGACATTCCTACATGGAGCCAGATAAAAACCCTGGATTATATAAATTCTAAACAGAGAGCTGAGATCAGATCTCTTCAGATCGGGTCTAAATATTTAGATGTGCTCGTACAAAACCATTGCCGTTTGATGTTGTGGAAATCGATCAATCGTACTTTCGAGCATTGCCATGTTTTCAATACTAACTCACATTATGCTAAGAGATGCCCGTTTAGTTCCCGCCCAATTAGAGAACTGGAAATTTGTCAGAATCATCCCAGACTGTTATATTACCGGAAATTCTAAAATGGAAAATGGGAGTCAGCAGTAATGAAGGACAAAAAAAAGAACGCATAAGGGACCTGTTTTGTAACAAAATTTGTACTGACTCCATATTCCTATTCCGGTAAAATAATATGCCTTTAAATTTTAAAAATATCCCTCCACATTATTTTTAGGTCTAATGCCAATTACAGCTAAATAAATTAAATGCCTCCAAGACTTAAAGACTTAATTAGCAAAATCATTACTTGATAACATTCCAAGGAATTAAGAATATATTTTATGTATATACTTTTTCTGTTTCATTTCTTTTCATTTGTTTTTTCGGATTTAGCCCCATTTGGCCAATAATATTTGTAATAATATTTAAAATAAAAGTTTATCGTGCATGCTGTCATTTAGTACCCAAGTAAATACTGTAATTAACAGATTTCATTACAACCAAATAATTTTCACAATAATTAGTTTTGAAATTTAAACTCGTTTTTCATATGATGTGTGACTAAGCTCTTTATGGACCTGTACCCTTCATATACATGACATCACCTTTAATATGAATGACACTGTCATATTGTCAATACACTGATCATTATCCTGTGTGGTGACAGAATTTACCGGTAAATATCAATTTGAAAATATGATTGATCCATCCATTTTCTGGATTTTCTTTTGCACGTGCGGTGTCGTGAGTTATAAACAATAAATAACAAAAGTTCAATTTGCTTAATAAGATATTCATGTCGTCATAAGTGACTATAAGAAAATAATTGGTTTTAAATAGTATTCGAATTAGGTCGGCAACAGTATAATTCTTATTTGATCATATGACTTCATGGTTACGTAAATCTAGAAATAAACAATTATTCATCGCCGTATTTCAAATAAATAATTTGTATACCTACTTTTTATTTGGCTTAGTATTTTTCGCCGATATGTCACTTGATATACCTATATCGGATACATACCATTGATATATTACATCATATTTATTCGTTGATATGTATCCTGTTATAGATCACTATATTAAATAGGTTGCAGACTTCATAAACACGATCAATATCGATGCGTTGGTTCACGGTACAGAGATTTTTTTACGTTGGTTCACGTTATAGAGAACAAATATCTTTTCCACATTCGGACTTGTCCAATGCAAGTTAAGAAATCGTCTTGGTAACGAAAAAGCGGGAACGTTAGTATTTATTTTCAAGTATCTGAATCACAACCCCTGGAAAAAATAACCCTAATTTAAAATGGATATGGCCGGAAAAAATTCAAACATCGTCAGGTCCAGGTTCCGAGGCATCAGATGCTAATGATGATATTGTCCCATTATTAAGATATCAAGATATCTGTGTTAATTTTTTTTTGCTGTGTTATTTCATGTATAATTATTAGAATAGGAATTTTTATTTTTTAAATTTTTAAATGTGAATACTTAATATACAGTATTTTGGTCATTTTTTTGTTATTTTATAAAAAAATATAGGCTTCTACCAGGGTCGTGCAGTCCATGGAAGCTAGGGAAGCACTGCTTCCTTTCAGGTACGTAAGAAGGAGAGTACAAGGTCACAGCTCAAGGTGCTGAATGCGAGTGCTGGATATGATAGGCTAACCATGTCCTGTCCCACGCCAGTGTGGAATTTTCTTCAATTTTGGCTATAGCCCTCGCCCTTGGCACATCATTTAAATGTCTAGGCATTTTATATTAATATTCTGACAAGTTAATTTATTAATATGACATAATGTTCAGAATTAAATTAGTTTGACGTATAAATTGACTAATTATTTATGAAACGGCTATGATTCAAAGTCACAATCAAAGTAGAAAAATATGCCGTGCACTTTTGGGAGGCGGCGACTGTACATAAGCAATAAACCAGCGCAGTAACCCTATTTCGTCCAACTCGGCAAAAGTAGG
The DNA here is from genome assembly GCA_964058915.1 of Tetropium fuscum. Lineage (NCBI taxonomy): Eukaryota > Metazoa > Arthropoda > Insecta > Coleoptera > Cerambycidae > Tetropium > Tetropium fuscum. Next base: position 119,703 of record CAXKVY010000573.1, on the reverse strand, counting down.
CGTGGTTTAACGATCCGGTGGCGTCTGTACTCAACCACATTTTTGGACAAGATCTCTTTGGGATAACGTATTTTTTTACGTTTAACGTATTTAGTTTGTTCTCGGTAATTTTTTCTTACACCTAGGTAGGTACTTATTACACCTAGGTAGGTACTAGGTAGGTAATATTTTTTAAAATAATTTTTAACACTCGGAGTAGTTTCCACAAACACCAAAAAGGTGTTTGTGGAAACTACTCCGAGTGTTACAGTTACATCAAAGGTTCCAGCCCTATCCAGTAAAATAATTTTTGTTCACTTTTTCTTGTTTGTACTTTTTTCTTATACCTAAATATATTTTTAAAACAAGTAGATTCCACAAGTGTCAAATAACTGATATTCCATTGGACGAAACAACCCATTGAACTAGGTACTTGAATTCTAATTTTAAGTTGATTAACACAATACTGTCAATTTCTGAAACAATACTGTACCGTTTAGAATTTATTTTAAGACTCGCCATGCCTCAAAAGACCGCATAAAATTCCCAAACATAAATAAACACATGCGTTTGCTCGAGTAAATTCAACAAACGCCACTCAAAAGTTCCCTTTTATTTATACAACATTTCAATAAATGCAGTCATTTATTTTTGTAGGCAGTGTATATTATTATCATGTAATAAAAATTACTTTGTACTGATGAGCTTACGTACCTCAACGGTGCCAGCCGTCACATAGTTTGGTATACCTACTTCTACGTTACGCTTTGATGAATGCCGTTCATTGTTTTTTTTTGCTCCGGTAGATGCACAGCACACCAGTAATTCTAAATCTGGACAACTTCCGCTAGAGGCATGGATGCTTACGCGGAGATAGTATATTGTCGCCGCAAATGACAGTTAACACATGTGCATGTTTTCTCAACAAATTAGTGTCTCATGGGACAAGCTGTTAGCAGACCAGGAATTTCAAAACTAATCCTTTTGGGCTATTTTATTGAGCTCTTAATTAAACTGTTCTCGAGACTATTCTTATTCTATTGTAACGATCCCTGCAAATTTTAGTTGTTAGTACCCGAGATCGATTAAATTAGATAGGTTGCCTCGTAACTTACAGTCCGACCGCGTGACGTAATCTTGGCATACATATTTCTAATATAATTTATTTTATATAACAAAAATATAATCATACAATGTTATTAAATAGTATTTACACACACAAATCACCAAATAACCGCACGAACACCCGGAAAACGCTGAGAAAATTGAAAATAATCTGTCAGACGTCTGCAAAATAAAAAAATGACATTCCCCCTGCCGGAGCCCCCCGCTCCGTTACGGGGCAACCTATCTAATTTAATCTTGGTTAGCACCAGCTTTTTACTTTTTACAATAATCACAAAGATCAGTAATCAGTAGCAACCATCATACAAAGACAATGGTATGTCAGCGCGCTGGTAATATGACGTCAGGTGGGGTGCGACATTCTTCGCACACTTCGCAACACGGTACCGGTATGTGTAGGATGTCGTTTTTTTTATTAAGCTATAACTAAATGGGATATTCAACATCATTTAGAGCACAGTTTTGGCCATTCATCATGTGGGTTACAACTTTTTTAGTAGGGACGAATTTTGCTAATTAATTTTTTCCTTCCGCGAAATAATTTGAAAAGCACGTTTTTAAAACATACATTGCGCTACTAAATCAACGGCTTGGGATATAACCATGAAATTCTGGCTACTATAGAAGACATTACAGTGCTTCCGATGGAAAAAATTAAGTTTTTAAAATATGAGGCGTTTTTGAAAAAAATAGCCTTAAAATCGCCATAAATCTGTGCACGGAAAACGTCACCCTGCGGAGAGCTATGTTCATTATTAAGAATTTATATATGAATATATGAAATGAAATGTAGGCAAAACTATGAAACTTTTTTTTAAAATAATCAGCACGCTAGGACTTATGATTTTCGAGAAATCGAATTATCAATGCACTGGGTTTTTGTAGCGAAAGAAGTGCGAACACAGAACCAAATAATGCATTTGAAACACTATACCTGAATTTTAAATTACCACATCAGACGTATCACATAAATATAGTATATCCACTATTATCTATATACCATTCTTTAAATATATTTTATCCACTCTTTTGCATAGAGTCACCCATTGTTTTGACAACTCTTCAATCTTGTGGAAGCGAAAGTATTTGATGTTACTTCCTTTAGTGTTTCGACTATAATAATTACAACACCTCGCGACAGCACAGGTTGACTTTGTTTAAAAAATTGTAGCACATATAATAATAATAATACTCACGCGCGTATCTACCTCTGTGTATACCTACACAAAACGCAAAATCTTGTCAATTGTCAATTTCAATTTGAAAATAATAGTAGGTAGGTATTTACATTCAACTGTGTAAAAATCGCGCCTAAAATCATGTTGACGAGAAATACGTCATGTGAGATGCATGTGCACGACTGACCAATTTTGGTTCGGCAACCTGGCATACTGTCATATTTTCTTTGTATCATGGTATAATAGCAACTTAATGGTGCTAGTGATCGCATCTGGAATCTGGAATATGTCCGGAGTGCGGATCAGAGATCCGCTGCACTTAGGCCCCATTGGGCCCCTTGTGCTTCCTCCGTGAGGGAAATGTCCCCTAGGCCATCGACCAGCCCAATGTTGTACAAAAGGTGATGATGTTGCCCAGGGGCATTTCCCTCAAATTGGCCATAGAAGGCCAACGTTCCCCCAATATGGATTCTCTGGTCGATGACATTCGGGACACGGCGGGACATTCGCAAAGTACATGCTCGATCGTTTCATCTTCTTGTTTACATCCTCTGCAGATGGGTGTGTCACTTTGTCTCATGTTATAGAGGTGTTTCCTTACCCGGCAGTGTCCGGTTAGGATTCCTGTAACAAATCGCAGTTTACCCCTGGACATTGCCAAATAGTTCCTCGCCGTCTCTTCGCTGGGATATCTCAAGAGATTTCTGGCCAGCTGACAGCTACTTGTTTCATCCCATAACGTCTTAAATTTTATGTGGGTGTTTTCCTTTATTAATTGGAGTTTCGCTGCAACTGGTAGCGTACTTGAAGGACCAGGCCCAAGGATACTCAGGCTGGTTGCCTTCTTGGTCAGTTTGTCAGCTTCTATATTGCCGGTGCATTGTGAGTGTCCTTTGACCCAGCACAGGCAGATGTTATTCATCTGACATGCTCTCACAAGTCCTTGGTGACATTCCCATGTTGATCCTTTAGTTATTTTATAATTTTTCAGGGCCAGTAGATTGTCTACTATCTGTGCAGATTCTTATTGTCTTGCCCGTTATTTCTCTGCGAGCAATCTCTTGTGCGGCTATGGTTATACCAGCGAGTTCTGTTTGTACTACACTGGCATTTTTATCCATAGTCCAGCTGCATCGGAGTCGCAGATTCCTGGAATATATACCACAGCCTGCTCCATCCTTTTTCTTTGATCGGTCCGTGAAGACATAGTTTACACCTTCAACGCCGGCCTTCACCAGTAGTATGTATGGTGTAAGGTTTATCAAAGACAAGCCGAGGCGGAATACCATCTGCACATGCCTGTAAAAGGGGTATCTTTCTGACAGCCTCAGTCCACAGGCGGCTTCTGGTTTGGCCACAGCTTGCATTTGGTAGTATGCCAACGGATTTAAGGCGAGTCATGGTAGTCAGAGCCACTTCTTCTAGATGTAGGTCTAGCGGTGGAAGACACAGCATTATCTCCATTGCTCTCGTTGGTGTTGTTCGCATGGCTCCGGTTATGCTCAGACAGGCAACTCTTTGTACCTGGCCAAGCTTGAGTTTTGCTGTTATTTGTTGACTCTTGGGCCACCAGACAACAGCTCCATAGGCCAACATTGGTCTTATGATAGCAGTGTAAATCCACAGGACTACCCTAGGTTTCATTCCCCAGGTTTTCCCTATGGTCCTGCGACACTGCTCGTATGATATGTAGGCCTTATTTATTCTTCTTTCGAGGTGAAGATTCCAGTTTAGCATCGAAAGTTACCCCCAAGTATTTCACCTGTGGTGCAAAATTTAGTGCTGTGTTTAGAAGAACAGGTGCTCTCATTGGCTCCAGTTTTCTTTTCCTTGTAAATAGTACCATTTCCGTCTTCCTGGGGTTGACGGATAGGGCATACTCCTCACACCAATTTTCGATTATTCTTAGGGCCATCTAGTGATCGCATTCTCGGGTACCTAAGCGAAAACGTTTTGGGGGCGTTTATTATTAGCCACGCCGATAGCCCCCAAATTAATGTTTTCTCTTTTTCATTATTGTTATGTTGACCATCACTAACATCACTTGACCACTATTAATTATTGTCCCTTATTTATTTTTTTGATATATCAAACGGCTCTGGTGTTAGTTCTTTACTGATCCTAATGTTAATGATTTCCTTGTTAATAGTAGGTATACCACATGTTTCAAACCATAGGACAGTTCCTAAAAAAACGCGACATCCAGACAGACGGACGGACGTTTTGAAATCGCTTTTTCAATATTTATCCATCTTACTAAATATTTATTATGAAAAAAAATCTCTACGTGATTCTCTTTGCCGCTACCAGAACAACAATCCAACAAATGCTGCCTGCATACTTTGTTTTTATACTAAATACCCGACTATGAAGAGTATCCTACAGAATGTTTACATTTTACAATTTTACTAGTTTACTTCCTCTATCTGTCAAAACCGCTCTCGAAACTGCCCCTATAATTCTGAAATATTGTGATAATAAATTAATGACCTCAGATCAATAAAGAACGGATTAATAAAGACCTCGATAAAGACGATCACTCAGACTCATGTTCGTCTTTGCGCCATACAAACAAGCTGCAATGTATTCCGATGCAAAGGTAATATCTTGTTCAGTTGTATTGCCACGTAAGAATATTTCCATGTATGATTGAAGTCGTACACTGTTTTTAGTTATAAAATTCATACATTTTTTTTAAAGCTTTTTAGAAAGCTGAAGTAGTAGTATCACAACCACTGTAGGCGTGAATAAATCCTAGATACTTCTGCAACTGGGGAAAATTAAAACTATTTGTATCAAACAATTTTGCCGCTACTTTTCCGATGTGTATTTTCCAAAAATATACATTATCATTTTGCAACAGAGATAAAATAATGAGAAGGTCCATTTTTTTTAATATTCAGAAAATGCTATTCCGATGGGTTTGATTCTCTACAAAGTTTCATAAGAGATATATCGAAATTTTGCTTTGTTTACGAGCTTTACGAAATTTTGCTTTGTTTTGAAAAGCACTCCGCGGGTTCTTCATTTATAACCCATTGATCGCTTCCTGCAATAAAAACCCGTGAACGTCTTAGGTCCTTTCTATATGACATAATCATATAGAAAGCCTGCAAAGATGTTTTTGGTTAAAATTAGAACGTTTTGAAAAAACTCATGAACTCGCCATGACCTAACCGCAATATAATAATAAACATTATCTTTTATTATAAATTATGTGTGATGTGACCTAACATCTTATTCTCGATTATCATTGAACAATTAAAAACTTATGCAGGTAGATACGAAAGGTAAAAAACCCATCAGCATATTGAGAAGCAAATACATAAGAATTCCTTCACTATAAAATAAACAAGAACACTTGTCTACTGCCTGTTTAATAGTTCACAAAATACTACCGTTCTAACTTGTAAACATGAATTAAATATTTATGCAAAAGTCATGTTATACCTATCACGAAAGCGTAAACGTAGTTTGTTTTCGATGTGCTATTGGAACTAATAATTATTCAATATTTAGTTTGAATATTATTGTTGTAAAACATATTGTTGTTTATCGCAAATATCACTAAACCGACCTTGAGACGACGGTTGTAACGTTAAGTACATTGCTAATAAATAATTAAAATACGTATATGTAGGTGTCGTAGGTTGGTCCAAAGACTTAGGGTTGGTCTATTAAACAAAGATAATCTAGTCTCCATATTTTAGAAGCAGATTGTTTTACTTGGCGACATCGTATTTCTGCGCGTCCTGGTACCAAAACAGCATTCACATTCATATTGCTACTTAGGTCTTTTTGTAAAACATAATATCCCTAAGTATAATTATTAACATTTACTTGAAAACCATGCCAATATTGCCAATATTGTTTATTATGTCAATATATAAGCAAGGGATGCAAAGGTTATAAGCAACCAATATAAATAAGAGAACCTACTTTTAAGTAAGTAGGCCCCAATAAGTAAAACCGAGGGGTGGTAAACTTCAAAAATATATGTACCTATGTTTGTACAATGTACAGTCACCGCCTTCCAAAAGTGCACGACTTTCCGTTGCCGGGTTTTCTTCAAAAATTGTTCAGTGACGTCAATAAGAAAATAGATAATTTGTTTATTGAGCAAAAGTTTGGTAAATAAAAATATTACAAAAAATTGAAATATATTTTATAGAAGAACCGTTAGCTGCTAAGACACTTTCTAATCGCCTTGTCACCGACATAATTAATGACCTCATATCGTAACTATCCACAAGTTCTTCCCAAGCATCTTCAACTAGTTCCCAGAGCTGATTAGCGTTTTAAGGTCTGAAATCTCTGAAACGTCGTTTATAAATATGTTTAGTTACGTAACCCCAAACGTTTTCGATAAGGTTCAAATCTGTACCTACTTTTGCGGCCCAAGGTAAAAGATTAATATCATTATGACCCATCCAATCTCTGACTATTCGTGGGGTATGAACTCGGCAATTATTCTATTAACAAAAATTGTAAGTAAGTCCTAAAAGAACTATCATTAAAAAATTGTTCACCTGCTGAAAGATAAAATTCAGGAAGAATTTGCGTTACTGATGGTAACATCACATTTTCTAAAATATTTAAATAATTTAATGTTGTAAATCTATTATCAATTTTCCAACAACTCCGGGCCCATGAGCACTTTCATTGAACACTTTTATTGAAAAGTGCCCACTGACATTGATGGACCTCGTATAATTTTCCTGTAACCTAGTATTTACGGGTCTATAAACACGGAGCCGTTCACTGTGACAATATTGAAATGTTTTTTCATCAGAAAAAACCACATTATTCCAAAATGCAATGTTATTATCTCTCCAGTTATTTACAAACTCCATCCTTCTTTGCTTGTGCTCCTTTGAATGAAAAATTTTAGGGGCAACAGCACAGTTCTGTAAATAAGACTGTTTTAATCGTTTTTGCAGTCCTGACAGACCCCGGAAACAATGCTTCTTCTCGTGCATTAGCAATTGTTTCTAAAGGATGCTGTTGAATATATACAATCAGAGCGTTATCTTGAATTTCATTGGAAACTTTACCAATTCCTATTCTTGCTGCCCTTTGTATTCATGTTCCTGGTTCCATGTCTGTTTAATTTTAAATATGCAGCTTTTGCTAACATTCAAATCAGCAGCTACTTCAGCCAGGGAACAATTTTCTTCAATTTTGACTATAGCCCTTTGCACGTCATTTAAATGTCTTGACATTTTCTATTAATATTCTGACAAGTTAATTTATTAATGACATAATGTTATCACATAATGTTCAGAATTAAATTATTTTGACGTATGATTCAAAGTCACAATCAAAGTAGAAAAATATACCCTGCACTTTTGGGAGGCGGCGACCGTACTTACCTACCTGGAGGTGTATCAGTACCACCTACACAACATATAGCTGTAGCTGGGAAACTTGGGTAGGTAGGTACCTACTTAAAGTACCTACCTACAGCCTACAGCACTTACCTACCCACCGATTCAGTATCAATTTTACAGATATCGTTTAAGAACAACTTATCTACAACCTAAAATTTCAAAACTAGGAAAGTAGGTATGCATAATTTTTTTGATATTATAGCAGGCTCTTTATAAGTCAATATAGGTACCTATGAAGAAGTTAAAGATACCTAGGTAATATGGTAATACCTTAACTAACTTAAAAGTATCGAAGACTATTTATATCTTCCTAAGCAGATAGGTAGTTAAATTTTAGTTATTGACTTAAAACACATTAGGTAGGTATATCTAATAGTGTTATTCATGAAATTCTAACTGGTTTTAGTTCATTTACATAATTATTTATACCTACTGATCTAGAAAGCAATAGAAAAAAAGGCAATAGAAGCCGAAGATGAAAGTGCAAAGCTCATTTTATTATATAGAGTACCTATTATAGGTACTCCTATACCTACATTGTTTTAAATTTAAGTTAACAAAACAGTTAACGGCGTTGGTTCAACAGCAACGCATTTCAAAATTAGTCTTAATTATTATTATAGTGAGGTATAATAACAACCTAGGGATGGTACACAATACCTGTAACAGGTATGTGGTAATAGGTATAAAGGAGGAACAGCCCGTAATAAATAGGTATGGAGTATGGATGAACATGTTACAGTATCAACCTAATATTTGGATCCGAACTAATCGGCAACAGTCGGCGAATTTGCAGGATTATATGTAGTCAGGGTTGCCAGGTCTGCTCATTTTTCAGTACCTATATCTACTGATCTACTGTAATGTGTTTTCACCTACTGAAAAATTATGAGACCGTAAACATTGACAAAATAAGATGGTGTTAATAATAAATTTTCCTAAATTTATCAAATCAACTTCTCGAGTATTATTATGCAACCAATGCAACTACACACTACACTTTTTGCCTTGCCCTTGCATGGATTTCCGGACGCGTTATTTAAAGGCACTGTATAAATTTCGAACGCATCCGTAGCGATCGATAGTAATCGATAGGCCCACTAATATTTATCTATGTTTCCAATCGGTGTTTTGTGGTTTCCAGTCTTAACCAGATTTGTTTTTGATTTGTTAATTTTACCATGATTTGTTAATTTTATTTATACATTCTCTGATGGATCGGCGAATGTAGAACGAATTTTCTCGAATATAAATTTAATGAAAACTAAAGAAAAAAAAATTCATCAGCTATAGTGTAGTGGGACATCTACACACACAAAATTTCTTAATACTAGAAAAGTTCGTTGTTATAATGTTAGTTTTTCAAGAGATGAATACATTTACATAATAATGATATGTATAACAAAAAAGTTGATCGTGATTTAACATATTCTGAATTAGATTATTCTTTTATGTACAACATTGAAAAATATATGACAATTACTTATTATTATTGTTTTTGTATTTTATTTGTAACTATTTTGTTAGGTTTCTTCGAGGGTTTCTTTCTCTATAGGTACATATTTTTTCTCGAATATAGCATTATTTATCCAATAATCCCGTTATCCACCATTGCTTATGTAATTTGCATACCTACTGATTTCTACTGAATTTTTGAATGTATTTATACTGAAGGAATAAAAAGTGACCTGGCAACCCTGTATGTAATACAGATTAGTAGGGGCCCAGCGACTTTCTTATTGTAGTATGTACTAGTATGTAGTATCAAATACTGGGATAAATACTCATACTGATATTGAATACCTATATACCTATAAGTATTTCATACTAGCAATATGCGTTTGCGAATATTTGAATAGCTTGGTTGGCTCTACGCGCCTAGTATCTGTGTATACTTACCATAATAATAATAATAATTACTAAGTACCTATAATAAATATTTTTATTAGTAAGCTGGTACTTATTAAATAGCTGGTTTATGGATAATTATAACGTATGTTTAGTCTAGCAATATCTAATTTACTATGTATTTTTTTTGCCGCATTATTTTCACGGTTACAGTACTATAATACCTATACCTGTAGTATTTGTATTGCCGAGTGTTGCAGAATTAACGCGAAAGACAACACTCGAATCAAGACAAATTAGACAATCGGGCGGCAAGTAACTTGCTGAAACTGACTGACTGAATGCTCAAGTACCAGGTATTATTTAACAGGTATTTGGAACAATTATTTCTTAGTAACAGGCACAGAATGTATCTGTTACACAAAAATACTGATTTGTACCTTTGTACCATCATAACAACCTGCACATCAATCCAACCAAAACGTAAACCCATAAGAATAAAATTCCAAGATGCAAGACGTCACGCCCTGATCCAGCAGTTTCACTCACAATGAAACAGAAAAGAAAAACATAGACGACGTGTGTCTTAGATTCCATGAAAATCTGTGCCGACAACCCACCCAATGGTCATTGATCTCTGTTTTACCATCTTACTGGGTCGAAGGAAGACATAAAAATTATTTTATAAAGTAACCAAAATCTAAACTTACATTCATATTATAATTACAATTTGTATTCCAAATGTATACACTAGTATTATTGTTTATTACACATACACAAACACACACCCAGTTACACGTCTGTCATAATCGAGCGTCAAAGTTGAACTGAATGAAGTATGAAGTTTATCAAATAGCCGGTCGCCAGCGCTGTATGTATCGAGTGAAGAACGCAACATATTCACGAGTCCCACCGCCTGACACGATGTGCCGCTTGCGCGGGTTCGTTGCCAAATTATTAAAGAATAAAGTGAGATGTCATGCTTCACAACCTTAAAAAAACAGTTTTTGGTGTGTTGTTTGTTTTCTTTTCTATCTCTGCCCCTCAGGTCATTATAAAGGCGCTTTCATTCAACAAGTTGTTATGTTTTGATAGAATACTAATAACTAATCAATTTTAACATAAAACCCAAATTTTAAATTAAAGAATAACTGTATTACTTCTATAAGAATTATTGTTGACCCCACTTAACCACAAAACGTTCGATATTAGGCATCCAAATGAATGCCAAGGATGCCGATGTGACACGGCCGAGGAACGTGTAAAATGGATCCGTAATATTTGAATGGGAAACATTCTTATTCTGCATCAAATTCACCATCCAATTGTTTTATGATATGACGAAAGGTATATGTGTGATCAATATTTTGTTACACTACATGATAATGTCATAATGTGATGTGCGATGTATATAAAATCATGTATTTTTCCTTAAATTCCTGGAAATCGGTTATACTTGACAACGCTGTTAAAAATGCGGTAACACGTATGAAGAGAGCGATATAATGAGAGTTTTTATGTCTCATATTTCGATGTTACAAAACTATTCAGAACATAATTCTTTGACTTGGTTTCTGTTGGCCAAATATCGGGTCAAATTGTCACTATTAGCAGTTGATGAGATAAAAGACACACTGATAATTATTAAAAGAATAAAAGTAAAATGGTGAATCAATTTGCATATGCTTGTATTTCCTAGTACTCTAGGCATGGAGAATTGAAGATAATGCTGTGGTCTCATCTTTTCTAGCACTTCATACTCTAGTGTGGCATCACAATAACCTAATAATATATAATTTATTATAAGCCTGAAAGATTGGGCGTAAAATATGAAGAAATAAAACGGTGAAAATGACAAAGAACTAGTTGTGAAGACAATGTAGAACACCGTTGCAAAAAAAAGCAAGAGATGTATTTTATGAAGTGGAAAATAATTTTTGATCCATTTAAAGATATTATCTTTAAGTCTAGTAGGGAAGCTCGTAATGTGAAACGAAGAAATTTGCAGATGTGTGCCAATAAAAGGAAATCGAGTTCTGCTTCATTAAAATTGGAAGAATATTACGCAATGGTTTTTTAATGGGATGAAGACACTCCGGTGGGACTGCAGCGAAAATTTTACCATACCGCTTCAGTAGAACTTGCCTGGAGAGGTGGAGCAGTCAATTGCAGAGTTGATTATTTTAAAAAGGAAGTGGATAATTCTGGGATGAAGCTCAGAAATAGCTCCCCAGACAATCTACCATCTTCTGGAAGCTTGTAGTTGCCTCAAATACTAAATTAAAAATCAAACTTGATATAATAACCTTTATTGATACACAAGCTATTTCCAGATAGGAAATATTGTTATTGTGAACTTTACAATTTTAAAATTAAACTAGGCATACCATTTAAACATAACCTATAAATCAACAACTGAAAATGTGTAAAATGTAAGATATTAACTAAAGTGTTTGCGCAAACTATAAATATATTTTTCCATAAATAAAATAAACTGCACGACACTAACGGCTACGAGTTGGGAGAATTTTGACCCAAAGAGTAGTTAATAGTTATTGGCACCACATAAAAATCCGTTGTAAGAAAAAAATCAACAATCAATTTGAGCGCTAAAAAACCATTTCTATGCTATATTTTGTGCCACTAGTTTGACTATATACAAATCTTATATCACTTTAGCTTATATAATAAATACAATCACATTCAAAATATATAAACAGTTTAATGAAACAATTTTTTTTATTTAACTCAAGTTTCTAGCTATAAGAAATATAGTAGTAGTTAGTGCACCTTACAAGAAATTAGACAAATCCGAAATTCTTTGTTTTAATGGCAAGTAGTAGTTTCTGTCTTAACACTGTTCGGCTACTATAAAGTGGAATATAAAGTCGGGATATACAAGTGTTGGCGGTAGGCAGGTGTGCGTCATCGGCTGGTCTAATAGTGACCGATGGCATGGGCTGGAAACCATCCTCGCTCGCTGGTAAAGCAGGAGACCCAGTCCAAAAGTAAACCTGTGAAATATAGAAGAAAATTAATGACTATACAAAATACATAACCTAATCCTCAAAACACATTGCAGTCCAGGCAATGAATATAAAATATACTGCAAATCTTCCGACTAAATTTTTTACTTACCAAATCCTGTCTTTCAAGATGTGTCATCTTTTCCACTATGGACCATAGCCATCTCTTAAACTTTACTAACCGCTCACCACTTTCACCAGATTCATCGTTAAATGAAGTATAAGATATTAAAACTGCTACGTTTATATCTCCAACACCATTTAACAAGAGTCGTAAATCTTCTGCGGTCAAACTATCCAAGGAACCCTCAGGCAAGACATCAAAAACTCCAGTTCTAATACTCTATAAGAACAAAATACAATTGCTCAATAATTTTAGCATAAAAGTTAGCTTAGTTTAAACCTACATCTATTGCCTTTTCTTGAACAGTAATCATCCTATACTTGGCATACTTCCTAACATAGTCATAGACATTGCATGGTGTCACCTCAGTATCTTTACCTCCAGAGACAATCTCCATTGTCCCACCTCCTTCTTCTGCACTTAGATCAATCCTGTTAACACAAACACCGTTACATTATTTCATATTTGTTACATATAGAAAAAAAATTGTGAATTGTTTGATATTACTACTGTAGGTAAATTATGGTAAGAGCAGAACCCAAAAATAGTAGAGTGGAAGTGTGACGGCACGGTAGCTCAGCTGGATGAGGATCCACCCGGAAAGTCGAAGGTTCTGGGTCAATTCCCAACTGGGAAAAAGTTTCACTCTACTACAACTTCAAATGTGGGATTAGAAACTCTGTCTGACAGCATAGGCCATAGAGATTCATCGAGGTGCCGTATTACAGCAGGCAGCTGAGGCTTACCAAGGTCTCGGATTATAGGCGACAGCCGAGAACGGTTGTGCTGTTTTATTTTGAAACTTGAAATTTATTAAACTTTCAAGTGGTCTGTCTTAGTAAATTTCAAATACCTATATCTGGAGTTTCATAATAAATTCAATAATAATAATTTCAGTAAAAAATTCAGAAACTTTCATAAATTTCAGTGCCATTTATATATATTTCACTCAACTTTATAAGAATTTCTGAAACATTCGTAAAATTTGTCACTGCCTTGACCATTCAGTATTGCTTCTGTTCTTTAGTGATTGATTATTGATTGTACCACCCAAAAATTAAAATGTACCACCCAACAGTGATTGATTAAACAGTTTATAATGAAGCAGAAAAATTATATGTGGAAGGATTTAGCAAAATACTAGGAATTAATGTATAATTACGTCTTTGCAGAAAACCTTTTTAAAAAATGTGTCATGAATGTAGCCACATTTGAAGACACATTGTCGCAAAATGCCGGCCCTTATACAAAATTGTTTCCCAACCAATTTAGAAGGATCATCACGCGATGTAGTTTTTTCAGAATCTGCATCAAGGCCATCAAGTAGTGTAGAAAGTACATCTACAGACACAACCCTCATAAATATATCACCTTAATTCATTCAGAAATGTCATAAATTTCAGATGAAAATTAAACTTTCATACAAATGTCATGAAACATAATTTCATTGATTTTAAGTTTCATGAAATTTTTTATCACTGGTAAATAGTAAATATTAAATTTTAAAAATAGTAAAGTTGATATAATTTTAGACCGATCAACAACTATTAATAATGTGAATAATAATGGCTCGATTGGAAAAATGGATGAAAACATCAGATCTGTTGAACTATATTCTTGGTTGCATATTTTTGAAATATATTGTAGTGAAAGCTCACCGCATGGGGTCAGCACCTCTAGGTGTGTTGAATAATACATCAGGGAAATTCGACTTTATGAAAAAGGCATATTATTTTGAAAAATTATATAGGAAAGAGTTGTTTATTTTTGCATCAGACAGGATGCAAAGCTGGTCAAAAAAACATGCTTTGAAAACATGCTCTATTTTTTTTACATAAAACCATGAAAGTAAAAAATAACTTAGAACCGTGTAAAGTTTAATTATAAAGCTACTTGCTAAAAATAGGCTCATTTCTGCGTCCCCTCGCTATGCAAGGTGAAATGTGAAAATAGGTTATGCAGAATATTTAGGAGAAAAACTTACGTGAAATTAAGGTCAAGGGCAGAAAACAAACTGTTGCTGTCTTTTGCTTCCGCGTCCACAGCTAACTGCCTAAGAGATTCGTAAACGACAGGATCAAAGAATGCCATGTCATGGAATTTGATTGCACGACCTAGGATTGACTTCAGTACATGTCTAGTAAGGAATATGGGACATAATTCATTTTGTAACAGACATAATCCCAGCAAACTAAAAATAGAAATAATTGGCACATTTGTAAATTGATCAATTTCAACTATTTTAATCATACCGTCCTACGTTCCTAAAGGCATTAAGTCGTTCAAAAGTTGCCTTTCCTTGTCTTGGCGCATAGAATCCTCTCTTACCGGGACAGTAGAATAGTGGGGCAATATCCTCTTCATCTTGCATCGTCTCCTCGGTAACCGAAGTATCACCATTTGTTCTTCCACCACTTTTTCTTGAACAGCCTCGATCAGTCAACGAAAATACATCTAATTCTAAAAAGCAACAATAAATAAATTAGAAAACACAGAAATCTATGCACTTCAACTATCTTCCTATTTTTCTAATGCGGATACCCCACGTACCTAATAAAGCCTCTGAAGTTAATTCGGATTGGGAATGTGAATGGGCCAATATCATCTCTACTGCTTCCTCAACTTTAGTTCTCAAAGAATCTTCAGAGGCCAACAGTAGAAGCAACTGTGCGGGCGACAATTCCAATAACATACCCGTAATTCGACCGGCAAAGGTTGGGTGCAAGTTGTAAACTTTCGGGTAGAGTCGATCGCCCAGTTGCTGTTGCTGACTAGTGAGATGTTCATTACGATTGCTGCCACTAGTAGCCTGACTGTTGTTAGAACTAGTACCAGGTTGGTTGTTAGATGCAGAGGAAATGTCCGGCATTGAAGGCGCATCGGAACTATGTAAGCTTTCAGCGGGGATAAACGGCCTGGCCTCAACACTCATAGTCCTCCTATGGTGATCCCTTGATTTGTTTGAGCCTCTGGGAGGAACAGTCCTTCTCAAAACGTCCCTATCCCGACGCAGACGTTGTAGTACACTATACTGGGAATATTTATTGTCCATCTGAGCAGGTTCAAGATTCGGAAGCTTCTCGTTCGACAGAATGGCTTCTGCTATGGCCGTATAGAAACTTCGAGCTACGCCACTACCTTCACCAGGCTCGTCTTTAAACGTAACTTTTACCCTATTTACAGCTAACGGAGGAGAAGATGAGGTTCTACGATTGTAGCTATTATACTGGGTATTGAGCTCCTTGAATGTTTGTAATAATAATTGGGTTCGATCCCTTTCGATCTGAAAATTAAAAATACAATCAATAAACACACCAAATAAATCATCAGAAAAATTATTATATTACACACCGATCTATTTAGCAATTTATTTTTATTTAAAATAAATACCTTTAACAGTGTTAGATCCCTTTGTTGGTTGTTTCTAAGTTTTTCCATGTCCCTACGAAACTTGGCCTCTTTAACAGGGAAGCCACCTAATTCAGATACTATTGAACCTGGTTCTAAGCCGACATCTTCCATGAAAACTCTACCAAACAAATCTAGGGATAGTCTCCACCTGCCTAGTAGTAAATCATGGGAAACCGACTGCCCTATTGTTGGTTTTGGCAATTCATTGTTAACACTTGTGGTGACAACTGTAACATTGGCTGAAATTTCTTGATTCTCTAGTGTCTCCGGTTGTTGAATATCCATAGCCATTATTACATCGGATTCTCCAATTTTTTGACTCTATAAGAAAGAAGGGTAAGAAAAAAAAATTAAAACTACCAGAGTAGTAACATGAATTAACCCGTTATTATTTATAATGTTATGTGTGCTCCGTATCTGTCTCCAGTCAAAAACTTCATTCAACTGCAGTCATCAGAAAGCTCAATACTCTTGGAAATTTTAGTGATATGCAAAGTAAACTCCACTGTTGCATATGTATTCAAACTTCCTGGTATTAATAAATATGTATACAATATATTCGAAAGAGAAACTTACATTTGAGGAACCAGCTCGAACTATTACACTTTTACTTGGACTTCTGGAGGAACTCGTTGATGGAGTAGAACATCCTGACATGTTGCTTGTGGTAGTACTTTGGCTGCAGACATCCTGGGAAGTATCATTAGGATTAAGAATAGATGATAAATTTCCGCTTGATGTCATCTAAAAAATGGTATAATAGATTTTGTTTGATAATAAAAAATCCTGTATGCATACCTGGTCTTGACTCGGCTCAGATGAAGCTTCCGATTTTCTAGGAGAAACAATAATTTGTGGTCGAGACAATGCTGGACTATCTCCCAAACCCTGAGCTGCAAATGGATCTAACATTTGTCCTTCACGGCTTCTAGATAAGTCTTGGGGTCTCTCATTCAGAATATCACCTAGAATGACACCTTAATAGTTAATTTCACTTTTAAACTACTTCTAAACTTTGTATCCCAAAATACTGTTCATTGATGTATGAAACTGAAACTCTTGTTGGGTATATTAATTTAAAAAACACGCTTTAAGGCTTGACAAAAAATTATATTGTATAAAAGTGTGGGGTGCATGATATCAATGAAATGTTTACATCAATTGATTTCATGCACCCCACGCTTTTTTACTATAAAATCATTGTTCTTTAATCACTAGTTAAACATTATTTTTTACTTTTTAGTTCGGTTTACCTTTAAGGGTGTGTTTTTAAGTTTTTTTAAACTAATATATTTTTGCTTTTTAGTTCGGTTTGCTATATAAAAGCGTATTTTTTTAGTTTCTTTGAACTAAAAAACTTTTAAAAAGCTGTAAAAGAGTTTTGTATCTAAATAAGAAACTGCATGTTTCAAGAGCAGGATTAAACAAATAGCTACTACAACAATGAGATCAGTAAATCCTATATTGTGACGAATGCGCCAATGTGAGACAATTTTTTTTATATCCTGGTTTTGGATGATCCTGGTGACATTAGGACAAAAAGTTGTCACATTATTGAATTGTCATCGGTCCTCGATAAGTTTTCAAAGTTTCAGTTTAATCTGACGTTTTGAAGATACATACAAACACACAGGTGAAGCTAATAAAAGTGTGTTAGAAAGGTCTCACATGTGTCATTTAAGTGTAAGATAAATCATGATGTGCAACAACTAATATATTCGGATTACCATATTAAATATTGTTAACATTATATAACAAATTATTTATTGCCCATAATCATTGCTCGTGAAAGTGTAATTTTAATTTAACACCACCCAGTATGTTTCCAACTTACCAGTCTTGTTATTAACAGCAGCCAGTAAGCTTTCAAATGGCTGCATATTTCTCATCTTCTTGCTACCGTCACTAATTTTTGAATTACTGCTACGAGATACTAGTGGTGGGTCATATAAAGTCATGGGCACGTCTGTTTGCTGCTGCGCCTCCTTAGAAGTGGTGCCTCCCTCTTCGTCTGGTTGGTAATTCTGTGGATATACTAGTGGATTTGGACCCATTACATTAAGTGAATTTGATATAGGATGATTCGCTCTGGCAGGCTGGCTCATTGCATAATTGGTTGTACGTGTCGATAGGCTGAGCTTTGTCGGCAGAGACTCGAGAGGGTTGTCAGAACTTGATACTAGATAAATACATTACAAGTCTGCTCCTCTGCAGGTGAAGAAAATAACACTTACCTGTGGATGATATAGTAACTGGTTGTTTGGGAATACCAAAAAGATCTTCCCTACGAGCGTTCGGCTGGAGCAGGTGAGGTTGGTCTGCAAGAGGAAGAGCTTCTGACATTGGAGTGTCGAAAGGATCGGGTGGAGGACATCCGAGACAAAGAGTTGATTCGGACCTCTGCAATATAAAAATCATCACGGTAAACATAAAAAACGAGAAGATATAAAATTTGACTTCTACTAACCTGGAAGAAAGAATGTTTTCTACCCTTTCCTGTGCCTCCTTGAAGAGACGTATTCAGATTATTTGATATATTATTAGCTAAATTAGATACATCTTGATCATCTAAAGATTCTGTCTCCATTGATACTGCTATATCTTCTTCTGCTTCTTCATTTTCGTTTTCATCCTAAACAGAAGAAAATTTGAGCTCATACTGAATACAACAAAATAAGAATAAGATGCATAAAATATACACCTAGAAGTCACTTTATAGTCTGACTCATATTACTCGGTGTATGACTCCAGATCTCTACGGGAGATGACAGTAATGAAGAGTTCACATAAATCGGTTATAATTAATTATTAATATAAGATGAAAATTAATTACTAAGTTAAGAATCAAGGCATGTGTGATGTTAACTAAACTCTGTATAAAATGTATACAAAGTTCACTGACCGCCTAAGCCTAAAGGAACAAGTTTCCACATGTAATTCTCAAATTTCTCAATATTCAATTAAAATATCAAATTCCAGAATACTATATATATATAATTTATGATTGACATTCATAAAATAGAAAAAAAAAAGAATTATTGTGCATACAATAATATAGTATAGGCCAAGAAGAGCCATTTTTACATTTACTTTGAAAATATTTTCGTCTACTTTACTATGAAAATTCCTTAACCATTTATTGTAAAAGATAAAACCAGAAATGCTCAGCTCCTTGCGACAAGCAAATATCGAAAGCATATATCTATCTCTTTTTAATTTATTGGAAATCTTTTTTCATTCGGCACAAAGCAAGTTTCAGAAATTATAATCGAGTCGGACAGTGGCAGGTTGGAAATATGTTTAATAGAAAATATGGAAATATGGAATATAAAAATATGGAATAATAATAATAAATAGGAAAATATAGAAATTATTTTACGAGTATTTTACTGGATACAGAGCGCGACAAAGATCAATTAATGGATACGTGTTCGGATTATGCAGAAGCATCAAAGGCAAGTGTATCCACACTATTAACAGAAGAAAAGATACATGGAAGTGTACAGCCACCGAAACCAAAAAGCAGTCAAAAAGATTGTAGTGGAAGATGCAAAAAATACGATACGTAGAACGGTCCACGGTTTTACAAAGAATGAATTGCCAACTTTAGATAAGGTGTTGCAAATTATAAGTGAAAATGATATTGTACCAAAAATGGCAAGGCTAGTCTGACAAAAAATTAGAAAAGTAGACAGAAAGATATGAAATAGTTGCTTGGAGGATGGTTTATCTTCCAAAAATAAAAATGTAGACATTAATCATATTTAGGAAATGATTTTCTAAATATTTTTGTTAACAATAGTGTAGTGATAGTGGTGAGTCATAGTTATAATAATGTGAAAATAGTGACGAGTGGTAAAAATAGTGATACGGAACTGAAAATATCATGTTTTCAAATATTATAAGTGGCAGTCATAGTGATGTAGACACAAAACGTAGTGATATTAATTACCAGTTTTTAAGGTATTGCGGTTGTTTGTGAATTTATTATTACTTTGATGATTTTCATTGTTTGTATTTTTTGATGGAAATTTTTTGCTTAATTTAAGAAATGGGAACGCACCGAAAGCAATACTTCATGAGTGGTGTGGAAACTTGCATTCAATATCAGCTATGGTGTTTAAAATATGCATAAAAAACCTTAAAAAAATGTCTATGCCCATGAATAGCGCTGGCTTTCACCATTTTGCCGGTCAGTGACTTCGTATACATTTTATACAGACTTGAGAAAGGGTTTCTTTAATTCTTATATATATATCCGAGATGAACTGTACACGTACACCATGTCACATGATTTAGACATTAATTATAATTAAAATCAGTGTTGCGCGGGTTTATAAATTCTAGATTTATAAACCTAATTTTAGTGTTCATATACCAGCGATTTATATCTTATAAAGCAGCAGATAGATAATTTAATATAAACATTTGGTTAATATTCAGGTCCCTCTGCATCAGTTAGTTTCCGATTATTTTTTGTTTATAATCAGGTTTATATTCAATATTAACCTAGTTTATTAAATATTCCCGCCAAATGTCAAAATTCAAGATGATCTTCCGAAACTTCCTCCGGTAAGCATAAAATTCCCAGACAATTTTTCCGGTCAATAATTTGATGTTTGTAGTTTGGCACATAAATTGCAAAATTTCGGATATAAATTTTGAATTTTATATGATCTAGCGCATCATTTTTGCTGTTTTTTATTTATGTGCAAATAAAAATGATGCTTTTCAATTTTCACTTGTTTAAAATTTAATCTAACACGTTGGGTGGTCCATGCAAACAATGTTTTACTTATTTTAGATTTAGACATTTCATGCCTAACGCAAACCAAGAGATAAGGCTATTAACAAGTTATTTAACCATTACATTAACAATATACCAGCATGTTTAATATCAAACTAAATGTCGTGAAAAGGAGAGCAATATAAACCCATGTGTACATGGTTTGTGTATTATTATTCGGATTATAAACCGGTTTATTATAATCGAGTTTATATATTATGAACCGGATTATAATCCTAATCATTATAAACTCGTTGACGCACAACACTGATTAAAACAATACCAAATTCTAATTTTACCTGGTCATTCCATGGCAGCAAAGGCAAACCTCCCTCCCGTCTAACATCATTATCTGTTACATCAGAAGTTCCAGATCGCATAAAATAAATAAGAGCATCAAAAACATAAGCAACATGTTTCAAAGCCGACACATCGAGTATGGGAAGAGAATCCAAGTGCTCACTGTTGTGTGCTCTCATTAACGACAGGCAATATGACAAGAACTCCCGTCTGGCTGCATGTGCATCTCCAGCTGGAAATTGAAGCGACATGAATGCATTTACATGTGAAATATAACTTTTCATGCATCTAACTTCTGCGCTATTGAGGATTCTTCAATAATTGAATATTTTTTTAATTACAATTTTAACGCTAGGTACAATTCTTTATCTTTCAGAAATGTATGGACACAAGGGCTAATTCCTATTGTAACTGGATACTGAATAATGTTGCAAAATTGTTTTATTATATTATATTTTATTAACTTACTTTCTCTTTCAGGGCGAGATCTGCTACTCTCGACATTTGTGGTGAAGCCTACCAGCCTATTTCCCGACGAACTAGTGGTACCATTTGAAACGGCATGGCCACGATGACCAGATCTAACTGTGCCTGACCCAGTTGCAACTGTAATTATAAAAAACGTTATAATCTCATATTAAACATCATCAAACTATTGTTAGTAATGAAAATAAAACAAAAGTATTTATCAGCAGTGTTTGATTAAAACTTAGTTCAAGAATAGAATGTAAAACTTTATAAAAAATAAATCCTAGATGTTTGATAGCAATATGCGCAATATTATATATCGAGCAAATATGCCACATTCAACTGAAATACTATTTCTCGCGAATCCTGTACAACTTTTGACGAATCAGGTCTGTCTGATAAAAAAATTGTCCCGGATTCGTCAAACTCACGTTGTCGCCTGTCAAAGTCGTCAAGGATTTCTGAAAAATAGTGCGTATTATTATATTAAATGTTTGTTATTTTTATTTATGAATAAATTATTAATAGACCTGAGCTGAGGCCTTTGAAAATTGTAAAAACTGAAAAAAAATAATAGTAGGATGAAACCCATTAGAAAAGGAAGAGAATATAACAAAAATGAAAGGAAAAATAATTTATGGGCGATGTGAGGTCGGGAAGTGGAAGGAGGTGAGATTTTAAGAGTAACAAACGGTTTATCTCGATTTCCGGCAAAATTACAAGTCGTATGGAAAAAAGTCAAAAGGCAAAGTTGTAGATAATAAAAAGATCTACAACTTATGTATTCATATTTTTTTCACATAACCTCAAAATTTATGTGAAAAATTCAAATAACCGTTTTTGATTTTTTCTTTTACAAAAAAAATTTTTTTAAAGAAATTTGGTGAAAACTTACCGTTTTATGTCCCAAACACACTGTAATACACTGTTTTTTGATTTAAAATATTTAATTTTCACCTTATTTTGACTTAATATCGAAAAAGCACCCTTCGAAAATTCTCGCGTCAAAATATCTACTTGGGGCTTTTTGTTCATTGAAATCTCTACTTTCTGATGGTGTAAAAAAAATACATTACTATGGTAAATGTTCTCAGAAAATGCAAAAAAACAAAAAGAACTCGAATCCGAATATTTTTTTTTAATCATTATTTACAATTTTGAGCTATTTATTAAAATTTACACTTTAATTACTTGAAAAATGTAAGATTCTATGTTACACTGATAAACAAAAAACTCACCCCCTCCACTTCCCGACCTCAGAACCCAGCCAGTAAATTATTTTTGCTTTCATTTTTGTTATATTCTCTTCCTTTCCCAATGGGTCTCATCCTACTATTATTTTTTTTGGTTTCAAAAATTATCGACCCTGGTCTATAAAGTCAAGCGAGGAATGAAATCGATTAATTCAACAATTTTATTATCGAATTTAATTATTATGTTTTATGTTAAATCATTCTAAACTACATCCATTCAACAAACAGAGTGCATCAAAACAGTGATCGATACATGATCAGCCTCGTGTGTATGCGTTCCAACTTTTGGCCAATAGCATTTTATTTCAACCAGTTAACGGAATTCTTATTGGCGGCCCTTATCGTGATATTATTTTCATGGGCTCTGTTGTTTGGATGGATATATGTAGTTTAGTTAGGATTAAAGTAATCAGTGATTTTTAATTCTGAGGAATATTTAGATTCAGACGTAAATATCATATAGAAAGTTAAGTGTAATAAGTTGTTAGTTAAAAAATATTTTCGCATGCTAAAGAACAAAAGCCAGGACACCTAATGAACCTAATGTTGGAGCAGGCACATAACGTTGCGCACCTCCTGAACTGGATCCTGAATTTAGGGGATGACCAGGACTTGTTAAATCTAAGGAATTCGTTAGCGATGCCCCAAATTTCAGCTGTGCCTCAGTGGCATCCATTACCGTTAACAACCAATCCCACGTTGGTTTCAGTCTGAACTCGAGATAAATCTAAAAATCATTAAAAAAAATATTAATTCTGAAGCATTTGTTTTACAATTTTTATTTTATTTTTACCTGTACATTATAGATATCATCTTGAGTAACTTCCATAAGAGCAGATGAGGAGGTTAAGATCTGGTTTATATGAGGCATTAAGGATAACAAGTCTGCTATTTGTCGCACAACAATCCCTGCAAACAAATAACATTTCAGAAAAATATTTATGTAAAGGAATCTTATATGGAAAATTATTAAATGTAAGAAGGATCTTACCAAATGCCCTGGCTAAACAGCTAGCCGTAGTGGCCATTGTGATGGGTTCAGAGCTGGCGGCAACAGTAGTGCTGCCTGTAGTTGAACGTCTTAAAGAACTGGGATCGATAAATACCAAGTTGGATCCATTCGGTAGCCGTACGCCCTGTGACCTGCCTGCTTCTCTTGAACGAATGGCCCACTGCATGTTCTGGGGCGCCAAGTTGCTTCGTTGACCATGACCGGTCACATTGCTGTAACGGCTTCTTTCATAGACAATAATCAAAACAATGAGAAACACAAATAAAACACTAGAAATGGCCAAATATGCAAAAAAATTAAGTCAAAATTCAAGATTATAAAAAACGTAGTGTTAAAAGTAAAAAATATAAAAATAAACCTTCGCGTTATTTTGCCCTTTTTGTAGGTGCATCTTTCAAAATATCTCTGCTGCATTCGCGAGTTAAGCTAAGTCTTAGATAATTTTTCCCGACACTTGACGTCAGCAGTATTGCTGATTTGGCACATCACGCGTTTGCTAACACGCGAAATTAGTTAAGCTAAGTCTTAGGCAGCATCTAGCAGCGTTTGTGAGATTCTTGCTGTCATCAGTTGATTTTAATCCCATATACCGGCAGTCAATGTGCTAAATGTCATAATTTGTGAAGGAAAGCTTTTGTTTGATGTTTTCTTTAAAATATTTTCTAAATCTAATAAATATTTAAAATTTATAATTGCTCTGCATAATTAACACCATACCAGTAAATCATAACAATATCATTTGCATCAATATTATATAGCCATGAAATATTAAGGAAGCAAAGAAGCTGTTTTGAATTACTTCAGACAAATATTCCGTTGAAGCATTGATTTGACACATAACATGCATACATGTAGGATAAAGACCATCTCAAAATTAAGGTGCAGTGTGCAATGCTCTATTTTTGCCTGTGCCGAGTATAATTACAAAGCATTTGGATTATTTACCTTCGCCTCTCCAGCTGCTCATCCATGAGAGTGTAATCTTCAGTGTCTTGCTCATCCGTTTCTCCCGCTTCGCTTTCTTCTTCTTCCTGCTGGCTCGATTCACCACTTTCATCTTCAGGGAACAGCAGCATACCACCTGATAAGTTGTGTATAGTTGCAAAACACTCGCACAAACACTCAGAAGGAAGTACTCAGACGACAGAACATTCACGAATTAGATAGTATGACAAATAGTCATTATGTTAGTAACAAGAAATTAATAGGTAATTAAACGACATATAATATGAAATACTCAATATATATATACTAAAGAAATTTGAAAAGATTGAAAGGCAGGCATGACGCATGACTTATATCAGATACACTAAAACGTGAGCATTAACATGTGAACTCTCCCTCCTCTTCCATGCACCCATTTATATCCAAGTATGAACATTAAAAAAAAGTATGTAGATAATTAAGTAAATGTATATAGTTTTCAAATGTAATGATTTTGATCATCTGAATTTTTTTTGGTAACTAATGCTTATGATTACCAAGTTAAGGTCCAATATTAGCACATCCTTTCTCATGTATTATTTAGATAAGATTTTATTATACCTGTATCCGAACCTGCAGTCGCTCCAGTTTGAACGGATCTCTGTGCCGACGCAGCATCCTGATTACTGTGATTATCATCACTGTCAGATTCGGTTTCTGCTAGCAGATCTAGTTCTGGGTCACTCTCTTCGCCCTGAAGTCGGCCCTCTTGTTGATCAGCAGGAGTTTCTTGGGTTTCAGCTTCTGTAAGCGAGGCTTGACGTATAGGCATTTCACGATCAGCTGGGGCATCTTCATGTTCAGACACATTGTCGTCGTCGTTATCTATAGCCATACCTAACAAAAAGATATGCATAACTATTAAAACCACTCCAAACAGACATTGTGGAACTTACTTTCACTATCATTAATTTCATTTAAGAAATCTCTAGCACTAGCAGCTGCTCTACGCACAGCCTCGGCTAGGAAAGGAAAATTTTGAGAGGAAGGCTGACTCGTGGAGGAACGAGCTCCGCTAGCGCCAGACGGTGCCAGTGGATCTACCAAAAACAACTCTTCGGACCCCTGGAAACAAACATAATTAATCATCTTCAACTAGAATCATATTCCACAACATACATTAAGTATATCATTAGGTGATGTCGCTAAAGAAAATGGTGCTGTTGGTCTTGCTACTCCTAGGCGTACAGGTGCAATAAGGGAATCAGCAGTTTCGGACAATTCTTCAATGGATAATTTCGATAGAGACTGAAAAACTCTCTTGCACTTGCTTAAAGGTAGGTTTTGATTGCTAAGTCCTCGCCTCTTTGTAGAATTGGGAGCCATTTCAATACTGAATATTACAAATATCCTCACAACGGATCTAACAAATCGTCTTGCAACATTGACAGCATATTCGCTCTGCTTAATATCTGGATTTTTCATTTCTCTGATAATAGTTTCAAGTAGGACATCCATGACCATTTGACATTTAACAAAGAAGCAATGTGTGAATTTGTCGAGAAGTGTAGTTCCAGTCTGTCCAGCTACATAAGGTTGATCGGCAAAGTGATGTTCGTTTGTTTCTTTAGTTCCAGACATTATCATACTTCTAACTGCCTTCCAGTCTCCTAATAAGCACTCTAAAGCTCTGCGACTGAATCGTGGAGGCTCTAGGTCATGCTCAGGCATGTCCGACTCAACTAGAAAATATATCACGTTAGAAGTACCAAAAAAATAATATAACGAATTACTTACTGTCTGATGACGGTGTTTTGTTTCTAGAGTTAGATGATGCCGTCCTTGGTCGTGAGTTTCTAAATTGTCTTTGTTCTTGATTCTGTCTACCAACTGTTTGGACTAAGAATAACAATATACTTTCTCCTCTACAACAAATTAAGAAAATTAAACAAAAATATTTTGTGAAAACAGTTATAACCAATTTAATTTTCTAAGAAAGTACCAAGTTTACAGTTAGATTTTGAATTTACCTTGAATTTGGTAAACAAACAAGGTTAGTTTCTTTAACCAAGCGTGTGAGTAATTCATATCTGACAGCTTGATTTCCCATAATCAACGCTTTACATTTGCATTTCTCCCAGCAATCGCAATACGCTGTAGGAGATGTTCTTTTCAATTTACAATCATGTCCTTTGTGACATACCCTGGCGCATTCGGTACAGCAACACAAAGTACCTGTAAGTCCACATGTCCGGCATTCGAAAATATCTTGGTTTATGTGTTCCGCCCCAGTCCATGTAAAACTGCAAGTATCATTGCAGCAAAGTACGTGCAATGGAGAGTGATCTGGGTTGGAACCTTTAGGAAAGACCATCTCTTCGCGTTCTTGAGGTGTTCCCAGTTTTATTATCCTCTCAAAAAGCTCCAGGGCGGCTGGATAGCTTCGAGATGATACTGCCAACATAAACGGAGTCTGTCCTTGGGCATCCCTACAATTTAATTTTAATTTGTACTGAAATATGTGTATGCCAGTTAAAATACACAAGAGAAGAAATATATATAAAGGTTATTTAGCAAATATTTATCTAAACAGTACAAACTTACTAATCCGAACTAATTGGCACCGGACCACGTTCAGATTAGCGTTTCGGATTACTGGAATTTGTAAGTAACGTGTGGATTTAAGTATGAAAACCATTACATAAAACATATAGTATTTCTGTTCGGATTACAGCTATATTTTTATTGAGGCGCTGTTTGCCTAAATAAATTTCAAACGTATTATCATTGTCCAATGTGTAAGAAATATACCTTTAATAATATAAAAGTACTATTATTTACACATAATATTGTTTAGCTCTATATAGCGACCAATTAAGAAATATATGTCCTAAACTGGTGGATTGAAGAGCATATCAATTATAGCAATATAGAAGGTCGCATTCAGAATGTATAATGCGCCTGCCTAAATTGTACAGCCAATTTGCGGTTATTGGAGATTACAGCCAATTGCACAAACCGCAGCTGTTTACGAGGGCTGCATACGACGTGCAGCCCTCGTAAACAGACCTTTAACAACGTTATATGCAGACCTTGCATATAACGTTGCCATATTTCAACAAATTAATGTAGGTACGCAAGGATAAACATTTATTTCTCATCATTAGACCTAATTTTTGTTAACAGGTTATCAGAAGAAAGAAATTATTTTATTTTATTCAACATAAACATTTTTAGTAATTCATATACCTAAGGAACCTAACCTTAAAACAAAACTTACGTTTTTTACAATGAAAAATAAGTCATTATTAATAAAAACTAATGTTAAATTGAAATTGTATTATATTTTTTCAAAATGTGTTTTTGTGCAAGGTCAAATGGCCTGAAGCCTTACCTGAAGCATGTGTAAGGATAAGATTAGATAGATAAATTTTATTTCAAAATGTAATTTTATATGTTTTAAAATATATATATATATATATATATATATATATATATATATATATATATATATATATATATATATATATATATATATATATATATATATATATATATATATATATATATATTTTTACATTATTCTAAAAAAATATTTAGAATAAAATTTTAAATAACCATTTTTATGATTTGAGTAGGTTAGAATTTGTTTCTCTTTATGTTTTTATGTACTCATAAGGTGCTTATTTTCTATTTCTTTTTAATTAGCAAAAATCGTTGGGCAGAAATATTGTTTTTAAATCAGTTTAAAATAAGTGAAGATAGCAAAATATATATATATATATATATATATATATATATATATATATATATATATATATATATATATATATATATATATATATATATATATATATATATATATATATATATATATATTCACTTTAGTCAAGTCAAAAGAACATCAAAAACTTTTTGCGTAGGCCACGCTTTACCAGCCGCTATGTATTTAGATGACCAGTGTGAATCGTCGGTGAGCTAAGGATGCGAGCTAAGGATATGAAAGTAAAAGACTGAATGAGAAGCACGGTGATTCACATAGCCTGAATGAAAACTTGCATGTGAGATACGCTTGCTTCATGTGGCAGTTAACGTGATAAGGTACATAATGATATGTTCTATATTACAATTATTTTAACAAATTAATCAGAAACATGTGGCAGAATGGATGTGGACAAATATATTGGCAAAGTTAGGTCTATCATAAACTGGCATCCTTTTCTATATCTGGTCAATAGCAACAAGCCACTTCATTTGACAAAAAGTATATTTTGTTCGATGTTAATATTAATTATGCTTCACAATACAATATTTTAATTATTAAGATAAGGAATAAAGTATAGGTTAATTTAAATCTGTGCAACATATTATACAAGGTAGTTATAAGTGAGAATAATACTTACTTTGCACATAAAAGTTCAATGAGATGTGGTTCAAGAGCCGAGGAATCGTATAGCAAGGCATGCAAAATCTGCATAGCATTGGTCCTCCTCTCCGCGGGATCAATCACAAGATTACTAGGTACATTATTGCTGTTGCTGTTTCCTTTATTGGCCGCACTACTTCCGAGGCTCATAAGGCTATCCTCGTCCCCAGAAGCCACATCAAAGGATTCTGGCGGCCAGCTATGGGTTGGTATGGGTTCTTCCTGCACGAAGCTGTGCTGATCTGAAGAGTTAGAATTGTTCAGTTCACGTTGTTCTGTATGAACACTTTGAACTGCCCTGCGCATCATATCGCGCAGAGAAACCGAACGAGAGTTCACCGCGTTTGCTATCATATTGATACAGTCCAGGCCAGAATTCGCGGTTGGTGTGGGGACATTTGCTGGTTGGTCTGTAACTATTTGGGGAAAACTGAGAGGGTATAGGTACCGTTCGCATGCTCAAACCAAAGAAAATCTATTCTACTATAACATCTACAAACAATAATTAAGTGAGGTTCACCAATACCCTCTCAGGCACTAGTCTACGATTGGTTCCAAACACGATAATTTTTTAATATATTCCCGTGCAGTTAATCACCATTATTAACAAAAATAAAAATGAGTTATTGCCCGTCTAATATTTTACAACAGTAGATAATTCTAACGGCAACACAGTTTCTACTTTCCCAAGATAAAAACTTACCATTATCGGCATCTTTGTTGGAAGTGGGGGTACACATATTAACAACAGCATGGAATATATTTCTGTTACCATCGCACCTTTCACTTAAAATTGAGGGGACCATTAAGCTAATAGATTCTATAACAAAAATAAGAATATAATATTCATGGAAATGCAAATTACGATACTGTTACTTACTAATTTCGCTATCAAGCTGGGCGAGCACCTGTCTAACACCATCTATATCACAACGTAAAATTTTAGGCATCAAAAGCTGCTGCTCTAAAGCGAAGACAATGATAGCAACTTGATTTTTCATGTTCAGGCCAGTACCCGACAATGCTAGAGTACCAGCAGCAAGGCATTTAACAGGGGGTAGATCAAGGAATTGTGGGTCACGAATTGCATCTGCACAATCTTTTGCTAATGGATAAATGGTATTATTACCATCACGAAGAAGAAGTACCGATTCGGTGCTCTAAAAAAGAATGTTTTTTTACTCTTATTATCGCATATGAACCTATTTACTAACCTCTCCCGCACAAGTAAGGTTAATAAGTGATGGATAGAGCCCCATAAATGCTGCAGTATCACTGGGGAACGGATTATCTTGTTCTATTCGTCCACTGCTAATGTTATATATTACATAACTTAATTTTGATCCGTTTCTGACAATTGCATGTATACCCTGGCCATCTACTGCAACAGTTAAAATTTGTCCACCATTTTCAGATATTTGTACCCTTCTAGGTGTTCTTTGAAAGCAGTCAGGCACACGGGAATTTGAAGACGATTTTATTACCTAAAAATGAATTATTTCCTAGAGCTCAAGAGTATAAAAATCTAAACATTTTACCAACCTGTAAATCATCTTTTCTCATTAGACGACAGTCTTGCAAAATATCATCAGCATCTTTAGAATCGCGATCTCTAGAATGGGCAGATGGGAAACGAACAGCTGCGTAAGCACCGTCAACCTTCAGTACTCTACCTGTTGGGACACTTCGTACATCCTCTACAAATATAACGTCCCTCAACAGCCATTCTTCTTCGTCCTTTCTTTGATCACTGCTAGGATCTGAACAGGTCACAACAAGTCTCTTCTGACGCTCTAGTTATAAATGAATAAAAGTTAGAATAATATAATTATTTTGCAGATTTTTTGTTAAATTTAAATTTATATACTTACTGTGACTGTTACTGATGCTACCTGTGTCGCTACAAGTACTAGATGCCGGAGAGGGTGGTGGAGGCATATCAAGTCGATCGGTGTTCTCTTTGTTTGATGATGACTTTCCGCTCAAATTGGCTATGAAATAAAAGACTGTCAGCGCGAGCAATTTCAAGAAGTTGTAGATTACATAAATTTAATACAATTTACATCAGAAAGACTAATCGATAAAACATCATACGACATATCAGCATATAGCGTTTTTCATCATGATACCGAATCATATTGAAAGAATATAAGTTAATTACTCTATTACTTAGTACTTACATAATCCACTTGATGCTGGTGCATCGCCACGATTCTTCTCAGAATTATTAGACATATGAACATTCATGATTTTGAAAGTACACGTGTCGCTCAATGTCCAGGCCGCATTTTGAAGTTGACCAACTTTTGGAACACCAGCTGCCACCGTGAAACCAATAGCACCCGGTTGATACATAGGACTGTTTTTCATGCAAACTTGTGAACCAGTCACAATATCTGACTGATTGTTAGAAGGACGTTGTTTTCTACACTTTGCTCGATACTTCTCCCATAATCTCTTGCGCTGTGCAAAGGGCAAGACTCCCCTATAAACAAAAGTCAGTAAGTTTGCTGCAAAATTATCAATTATCCTTACATAATAAATTAGGATAAAGAAAGTAAGAATAATAATTATTTTATCATTGTCCAGTATGTAAGAAATATACTTTTAATAATGTAAAAATACAATTATTTACACACAAAAATTATTTAGCTCTATACAGCGACCAATTAAAGTATATTATATCCTAAACTGGTGGATTGAAGAGCATATTGATATAAACAATCGAAATGAATAATTATACTATCAAAACCTGCCTCAAATTTTTGTCAGTACAAGTCTCATTTGACAAGGAACAAAACAAACTTAGTGTACTAAAGATCGTTCAATTTTTTTTCTTAAAATATCAACTAGTTAACTATCAACATCTAAATGCCAATGTTGGGTCCAAAGATACGTATAATTTTATCGAATTTACACTTATAGATAACAGCAACACCAAAACTCTATCAAAATAAGGAAAAATGAGCGCTTTTTTACACTAACATTTTTTTTATGGAAAAGTGTAGGTTTTGAGGTCAGAAAACATGTCACACACGCAACCACCAGCAACATACAGCGTTTTGCGATACAGATATAATAGATATAGATATTTAGAGCATATTTGTCGGGTTTTTTGACCAAAAACTGCCAATATCTCAAAGAAGATACATTTTTTCGAAACAGATTCAAATAAAAGTTATTCAAAATTAAATT
This sequence comes from Tetropium fuscum, assembly GCA_964058915.1. Taxonomy (NCBI): domain Eukaryota; kingdom Metazoa; phylum Arthropoda; class Insecta; order Coleoptera; family Cerambycidae; genus Tetropium; species Tetropium fuscum. Next base: position 87,258 of record CAXKVY010000573.1, on the reverse strand, counting down.
CCCTACAAAATTGCTTCTATGAAAAATTTCGATTTTCCCAATAGTTTTCCGGTAAAAGTGGAAAAAAAATATATTGCTGCATTATTTTAGTTGGCGGGCATAATTATTATATTGACTATACTGGTTTTCATATAATTTAAACAAAAATGGAAGAGCAAAGTGTAATTATGGTAAGTACACGTACTTTTCAATAGATAAACAAATATTTAACGATTATATAGGTATTAGACCAAGATGCAAATGATTCCAGGTTATTTTATCACAGATTTGATGATATAATTTTAACTTACCACCAATAGAGGCTACCACTCTCGAGCCTAGCAACAGTGTAGATAGGGCATGTGTATAAAGCTATAATTTTATCAGTCTGGAACTCTGTGTAAGCCTGTGCCGCATGCTCCAGCTTATTCGCAGCGGGTGAAAGTAGTTCATCTAGCCAAGTAGCCACTTTTCCAGTTTCTGTAGCCACAGTGCAACGTGTAGAACATGCAGATATTTGGGTGATCTTTTCCCCAGTCAATCCAAGCAAAATTGTTTTGGGATGGTGGATGTTAGGGTTATCAGAATGCCTGTAGGGCTCGTGATCATTCCATTTCCACTGATACAATTGACCGTTGGCTGAAAGTGCTATCAGTTCACTGTATAACGTAGCGATTTGCACAAATTTTGGAGCGGGTTCTGGCCAAAACTCTAGATCGTCTGATATCCACAGGGGGCAGGCATTGTCTTTTTTTTTGTGATCTGCTTTAAATACATTTATGTAAGTATATATTTTGCAATAAATAATTTTTTTTTAATAATTTTCACTTCAGTGTGCAGTGTGAAAGTAATATAATTTTAATAATGTAAAACTACATTCATTATATTTACACACCAAGATTATGTAGCTCACTACAGCGACCAGTTAAGAAACATGTTCTAAACTGGTGGATTGAGGAGCATGTATTACAGTAAAACTGTAATTAGTAACTATTGACCTTATTAATTATTGCCATAAGGTAAATGTTAAAAAAATATATATAACATGCTTAATTGTATTGTGAAAAGGCTTAAAATAATATATTCGTAAAAAAATGTAATTACCAGAATCTTTCTCATAGGGGCTGTCTCTCAGCGCTGTCTCCAACCAACGCCTGGGTCCAAAATACTGCCTGTCGCGCCAACGGGAGAAGTTCTCACGATCACGTTCGGCCGTAGTGTTGTTGGTAGGGGGAGCGTCTCGATCTGGCAAACGACTGCGACTGCTACTGCCGCGACTGTTAAGGAAGCTTGTTTGAGCAAAGTCAAACATTTTCGAACAAAAGTTAGTCAAAAAATGAAAATTAAAGTAAAAGCAGGCCAACTAAACAACATAAAATGTTATGCGAAGTAAATACTAAGAAATATTACGAGTAACTGTAGGTATCCTGAGAATATGTTTCCATTTAAACAAGATTACAGAACTCATATGCAAATCAATTCTCACAAACTGAAAATAAATCGACGAAATTGAACCATGGGTAAATTATGATCCAGTCTTCTCAAAGAACTAATGAAACATGGTCATTACTAAGATGCCATACTGAAAATTTGCAAAAACTATAAGAATTCAAATTTAGCAAAGCAAGACTATTTGCTATTATTATAGATACTGAATTAATGACAAAATGCCAAAGTTAATAATTACTACAGTGCATAAAAACAAAAAAAAGGTCTCTTACTTTCTGATACCAGAGTAGCCAAACATATCCTCAGAGAACATGGCATCTGCATCAATGATAACAGAGTGATCGGTGTGAAAACCACCATCCAGCAGGGATATGAGATCTTCTGGTACATAAGAATCTGCAGCATCATCACCTTCCTCACCTTCTTCGTCATCTCGGGACAAGAGATTATTTACTGCTAAGTTTACATCCAAATTGGTTCTCTGCAAGCATTTCATTTAACAAAAACAGAAATCATTTTAGGTCTAGTGTCTAAGTCATAACCAGTAAAGGTAAGAAAAAAACTAACCTGTAATTCTCTGATTATCAAATTCCTACTTTTTCCTTGCAAAACAACTTGTGCCTGGGATACAAGTTCTTCTGGAACATATGGAGCAGGAACAGTAACCATTGGTCTACCACTGCTTGAGGTACTTGTACCAAGTACTATCGGCGCGATACGACCGCCTGTATTCCAAAAATAATATAATTAAACTTATAAAGTAAATATTGCAAACTAAAATAGTAAACGATATCCAGTATAAACTTTAAAGGTCTTTTTTTCTTGGAAGACTTAAATAATGAAAACATATACAGTACAAATTTGACAAACCGAATCTCCGGTAATCAGAACAATTAACTTTTATTTTATCAAAAGCAGTTTCACAAAACAAACACTATCTCCTATAGAACGTCCAAGCTATAAGCCACAATTTCAAGACTGAAAATGTAATCAGTTTATGAAAATTAAATGGTTACTCGAAAAACCAATGGGTAATTTTCATTATTTCATTAATTCATTAATTGCCAAACGTTTTGTATCCAAATTTAAGTTTTTCATCAACATAATATGATACACCCTCCCTTACAACATATCATTGATAAAACTAATGTCTCTTAATTAATTAACATCTTTAAAAAAATTACAGGTACCACCTAGCGCAAGGACCTTTGTTTATAGTTAGTAAGATTTCACAAGCAGTGAAAAATAACAAACTGATGCCGTCTCCACCAAAAAAAAAAAACGTTCATATACTAAGAGGGTCACCAATACTGTGACACTTCATATTAGTGGAATTCGGAATGTTATTTATGACATGTACAAAAGAAGTAAGTACATATTATATTATATTAAACTTTTACAATAAGTACATCAATATGACCTAGAACTTGACTTACTATGAACTACTATGACTATGAACTATATTTATTTGGAAAATACAATAAATGTGTAGATCAGTGGCTAAATAAAATTAAGTATCACATTAAGCCCACAAAATAATGTTTTTATTAAAAGGTTCTGACCACCGATTTGACATAATAAAGTATTCGTTCAATCAAGTTATTTTTATTACTGGCATGGTACCCTAATAATTAACTAGCAAATTTATTTCAGTCAGCTACACAATCATCTCTTAAAATAATAGGTCATAAATAAGTAATATATTAAATTTTTCAAGAATTTGTTTACTCTACCATAACCACAAAATACAAATTTCGTTAACACTCACTACGGTCTGACAGACTTGGCAACAATGTTCGCTAGTCAGTTGATGCCATGCAATGGTTTTGTTTTGAATTCTCTATATACCTAATATGTATACCTATAGATGGATGTAGGTATACATTTTTCCTCTAGACAACTAGAAACACCTGCTATGAATTTGCCAATAAAATTAGTCTTTTTAAGTGTGATTCGTATAGAATTTAACAGAAAACTACATAAAAGGACAAAAATGGTGCAAAAAATTTAAAATAGTGCAAAAAAATCGTAAAATAGATCACAATCATGATAGTGTGTAATGAGAATATATGAAGAGTATCACGCAATTATTTTAAAAAGTAGTAAAATCATTCCTTTAATGAATTACCTAAAAAAAGGGGGTGTAGAGCGCATGGAAAGGGAGAAAGCTTTTTTTAAGTTAGGATGTAAACATATTGAAAGTCCCCACCATAGCCAGTCCGATTGAAGGGGGAAAGGGGGAGAACGGTGTGTCATAGTGAAAAGTTCTTTGCATAAAATTGAATGTTTATAAAATTTTATACATACATACTAATTAGTTATATACATTTTTTCGCTACGACGCACATCGTAGATCCGCGATATCTGCTCCCAAGTTTTTCCTTAAAATATATTTTTGTCAAGTTTTTAGTCATAATTCACTTGGTAAATCTTCGGTCGTTTGTTTTACACACAAGTTCCATCAGAGAATGTTATAGAGATAGAGCATTAAATTTACTTCAAGGGTATATTTATTATACATATACTAATTTATCTCCATGGGTCAGAGGTTACAACAATTTAAATTTTTTTTGCTAAAGATGATTTTTAAAGGAAACTTAAGAAATCTCGTTATTTTCGTTATTTCAGAGGAATACTTATCTATATTAACTAATATGCTGTGCGTTCACACATAAATAGTGCATACTATGCATGCAGGATCAAGCATCCAGATTATAATATGTATGCATAGGTAAAAGATTACAAATGTTCAAGTTAATTGTGAAAAGTTTTCTTGAAAAATCATTACATTAGCCAAAAAATTCGAATTTCTGTAACCTCTGGCCCATTGAAGATAAATTAGTATATGTATATATTATATTCTTCAAGAAAATTTAATGCTCTTATAACATTCCCTCATAGGACTTTTGTGCAAAATACGCGGACGAGGAGATACCATGAGAATTATGATAAATATATATAAAATTTTATAAGCTTAAAATTGTATGCAAGGAACTATTCGAATAACCACGTTTTCGAGATATAGGCGAAAAACCAAAAAAAAAAAAATACTTAATGTCTAGTCCACCCTGAAGCAGACAGACAACTACCCCCAATACACGATGTTACACGAAAGTTCAAATCTCGGTCAAATATTATGTTCCATGTAATAAGTAATCATTTTTCTTGTTCATTATGTTTGAAATTACTCAAAAATTTTTTAAAAAATGTCCAATGTGTAGAAAATATACCTTTAATAATATAAAAGTACCTACAATTATTTACACATATACATAATTTAGCTCTGTATAGCGACCAATTAAGGTATATTATGTCCTAAACTGGTGGATTGAAGAGCAAATCGATTATAAAAACTCAAAATAAATCATGTTTTACTTTCAAAACCTTATGTTCTGGAAAGATCCTGGTAAGTCTGCACTATTATTTTTCGTTAGATGGACCATATTTTAAAGGATAGATAACATAATATTGTCTAATAAACGGTATAATCAGCCCTATTCTTAAACTTCAAATCGAGTAGATGTGAGTATAAACGCATTGGGATGGAGGTGCCAAATCGGTGTTCCGCCACTGGGTTTGTATAATAAGTGGTAGTGTCCAGAATCCAAATACACTTTATAAACTTCTAAACACAACAAGTTACAACTGTTTACAATGATAAATCACTACTGAAGTACTGAACACTTTTAATTATTTGTTACTTGGTCTTGTCTCTAAGAGCGTTTAAATTAAAATGACTAAGATAACATAATAACGATCAGCTGGCCCTTATATACTATTTTCAAGGTACTGAAAACTTCTAGAAGCTCCTCAATAATTCTAGATTGTTCTCGATTCCCATTCTAGATTGTATGCAGGGCGTTTCGAAGAAGAGTTCTACAGGGGGTAGTCAACATGTTCTTATGCTGCAACTATTCTGAATGGGACCAAGGTCGTATCTCGGTTATTTGAAGTCCTAGAGGGTTGAGACTTCGCCCTTGGGGGGTTGTATCTGGCACCCCCCGATGCGATGTTGCCACTTCGTCGAGTGCGGTGTTGCCAGATTGTGCAAATTTTCCTTAGATCTAGGGAATTTTCAGTATATCGTGCACAATCGCTTCTAACGATTCCGTAATAATACCAAACTGGTATTCTGTAACTGCATTGAATTTTATTAGGTGAGGCTGATAGCAATAAACTAGTTAACTACTGTCATTTTCGTTATTACGGTTCATAATCGCGTCCCAATGCGCCTTTGCCATTGTGCTAAAGCCGCGTGAAATAGAGGTCTCACATCACGATTTATGGTCATGTCGATTTGAGTTACAGAATACTGATTTGAGAATGAGAGGGACGCAATAGACGTTGTTCATTCCAATTTGTAACCATTTCTATTCGACTTGAGCATTTCTATTCAAGTTACAGAATAGGGCCGATTATCTGCCTTCTCTATCTAAATATTCTCTACCGGTAAAAGTTATCTAAAAGCAGATTTGCTAATTGTTCTTGTGATAATCTTGAAGATGTAGCAACTTGCTTGATGTACCCTACCTCACATGTGACTCATCTAAGTTTCTACTGATAAAGTAAATAAGAATGAAAATTAAATTTAATAAACCGTTGCATCTAAGAAAAATATTACAAAATAACAATGCAGTGTAATTATTTTATGCAATAATATAAAGCACTTTAAATTGGAGACAATTTATTGATAGATAATGATTCATACGTCTTAAGAGTATGTGGTAAGTCCCTGAGAATTTGAAAACTGTAGTCGCACCTATTGAAAAAGTTAATGACACTAATAAATGCACTGAATTTAGACCAATAAACATTAATACTTTAATCTAAATAACCTATTTTTTAGAAATTAGTCAGGCTTTAAAGATGACCATTCATGTGAAACAGCTTTGCAAATATAAAGGCAATATGGATAAAGGCAGTTCAACAGTTAGTGTTTCTTAATTTGGAGAGAGCATTCAAAAATACGTAGTTACGAAATAACACTACTAAAAAAATAATTTTTTTTAGTAGTGTTAAATTAGTCAGTTTTGCATCACGGGAGAAGTATTGGTTAACTGCTTACCTAAGCTATCGTAAACAAAACCAAGTACAAAAATTAATAATAAAACATCAAATGCAAAATTATTAAATCGTGAAATACCTCAGTGAAGTATTTTAGGCCACGTATTGTTTATAGTTTATATAAATAACCATACAAAATTATCATGATGGTGATTAAATACGTATTTGCAAACGATACTCTTGAAAATTAGCGTTGGCATTGTAGAAACCTACAGATACACCTTAAAATTTAATAAAATTAAATGCCTCTAAAACTAATGCTACTTAACGAACATGACAATGCTGTTGAATTATAAAATTAAAATTCTCTAAATATTAAAGTCTTAGGTAAAGGTATATTAAAGGTAGACAATCTGGTACCGTTTAACGCACATTTTATAGGTGTATATGTAAAATAAAATTACAAAAACGATATTGGAAAAAAATTTTTATCTCGGGTACCACACAGCACTGAAGTATTAACTCAAAGAGTACAGTTTTTAAAAGTATGATACAACTGTACTGTGATTATTGTGCCTCAATATTTATTAATTTGATCTATATAAGATAACAGCACTACAAAAACTCCAAAACTGGGTAATGCAAATAATTTTGAATTGCAATAGTTTTCAGTAAATAATAGTCAATAAACAAATCCATGAGTATAATACAATAATCACTGGACAGCTACATCTATAGACAAAAGTGAGTGTTTATCAGGAAAAATTTAGTACATTACACGACCCATACATTCTTATTTGATCAAGGAGGTACTTACAAACACCTTGAGGAAAAAAGTAAACTTGCACATCTTGTGAGACAATTTACTATATTCTTAATAGGTTGCCAACTATTCCACCGTTTCTTAGATATTTCTGATATATCAGTACTAAATTAATTAATTAGTTAAATACAGGAAACATCCAGGATACATCCATATTTAACTACATTTAACAGAGCCCCTATAAGCTCATTAATGTATATCAAACAGACTTGTCTCGGAGAACAGTAAATACAGAAGAATATACAAAATTATACTAACCACTACTACTTCCTCCACGTATAGCTGTATTACATCTCATTATCCTTGCTCGACTACTTCTGATTTGCCTTCCACTTCCAGCAGGCTTATTACTCCCACTTCCACCCCCCGCACCACTTCCACTACCTGAACCACCAGTTCCGCCACCTCCAGAACTGCGCAACAACCAAGATCTTGGTACGAAATATTTTCTATTAAGATAAGAATCCCACTACTTACATATCTATTCAATCGCTTATTTGTGTGTACATAAAAATATTTGAGATGAATAATTGATACTGTTTGGAATATTGCAACATGTACAGTTGACCCCACACAAATGAACGAATTTTGGTTGTCATAGAATTTATACCTGAATTTCATTGTAGTCATACTGTTTAGCGGAAAAATATATATACAAGTTGTATATATTTAACATTGATAATATATGACTATGATTTAAAATTTAAAGTACATGATGCAGTTTTGTCATTCGCATTTGGGTGGCGCCATCTGTACATACCCTCGTATATACCTATACATATAAACTAAAAATTTCTACAAGAAATTTGTAATAAATGGTTAATAGAAAAGAAAGTAACTTTAGGACAAATTTTATATCAAATATTTATCATACATGATCTTATAACTTCTTCTGCACAAATTTAAAGTAAATTGATGCTCAATGCAGAAAATGGATATAAAACCTTTAGAAGATTCGATACCTGTATACACGGTATATATAATGTGTTTCAATATTACAAATTCTACTAGATGTCAGGTCTTTCAGGTATCGGTGGTAGCCAAAAACGCAAAATTTTATGTTTTCAGTACTGACCAGTAATTACACCTTACATGATTGCTCCTATTATGAGGTTAGAGAATTGATGAGATTTTGGGAGATACCTCAATGTCCACTATAAGCAAAATCGAGTTTAGTGCGACATCTGATCGCAAAACTAAAGATCTTTCATAAGCATAAGCAATACTAAAGGAGCTTCATCAGACATGGCAAAGGCCTATGCTTATACACGGCTCATTGTGAAGTTGAAACTTATTATTATTATAAAAAAATAAATCCTTCTATAATGATAAATGATAGCTAACTACTACAGTGGACTTTGGTGGTCATTGTTGCACCACTTCCCATTACACAAGTCAAAATAGACAATTAATGACAGAATAAAAAATTCTATTTTAATTTTTTAACAACTAAGTACATATTTTTATTTCAGTTTTTATATGTTCCTGTCAAAATTAAACGTATATTACCAATTCCACAGGTTGATTTTTTCTAAAAACTCACTTTAATTTTTGCTTTTGAAAATATTGCTAGTTATGTTGAGACAATAAATCATTACATTACATTAATTATACTGCCCTTTTATTTAAAAAAATGCAACAACTGTTTTTATAAGTATTTTTTCTTACAAGAACCTAGCGTCATGTCTATAACTTTTTAATTTTTTGTTCTTAAAAACATTAAAAACCCATCAAAATAAAATACTAAATTAAAGAATAACTGTATTAGGTACTTCTATTTCAAGAATTATTGTTGACCCCACTTTACCACAAAAGCGTTCGAAGGTATTAGGCAATTACGCATCCAATGATGCCGATGTGACATGGCCAAGGAACGTGTAAAATGGATCCGTAATATTTTAATGGGAAACATTCTTATTCTGCATCACATTCACCATCCAATTGTTTTATGATATGACGAGAGGTATATAGTGTGATCAATATTTTGTTATTCTACATGATAATGTCATAATGTGATGGGTGATGTACATACAATCATTTGTTTTTCCTTAAATTCCTGGAATTCGGTTATACTTGACAACGCTGTAAAAATGCGGTAGCAGGTGTGAAGGGATCGATATAATGAGGGTTCTTTGCTCGCGTTTTTATGTCTCATATTTCGATGTTACAAATTATAAGTTGACTTAAATCACCTAATTTTTCTAATTTCAGTTTATTTGAAATAGGAACTAGGATTTATTCTAGTTTTTACCAGATGTATTTATTATGTAGGTTATGAAGCAAGAGATTACATAATACATAGTGAGGAGTCATTAAACTTATATCTTTCTAGATCTATATCAGAGATGATTAATCAAAAACTTTTAAAAAATGGTGTTAATAGGTACTTGAATCTGTCATAAGACTCAGTTTTACATAATTTCTAATATTTGACTAATATATCTAACATTTGGTAATAAATAGTTAATATTGCGCTATACACATAGATGATACTTATAAGCGGTAAATCAATGCAGCACCTGATAAGTTACTTTTGCCTGTTGCATTACTGATAAGTAATGCTATCTTATTTCTAGTGATCTTATTTCTTTTTTCTATTAATTATTTAAAGTTTTTACCTATGATTATTACCGCTTATTACCCAGGTAAGACCTTCCGAATATATATTTTTGTGTTCGTAACTTCATTGCAAATATAGGTATATGATGTTGCAATATTAAGAAGCAGTTTCAGAAATATCCATCTCGAGAAAAAAACGAACTATTCAGTTCGCATATTTAGGTAATTATTACTTACTTTTTATTGGTATCATTTTTGCTCAAGTCCAACCTATCTGATAATACATTATAAGAAACACGACAAACGCGACCATCGTCTAAAAGTAAAGCTATATATGTTGACCCGAGACAAATTCGCCTAACGCTTGTACGTAGACTTGACAATCCAGGATGCAAATTATGTCCCAGACGATTAATTCTATCTGCTACTTCTTTTAATCTGAAAATAAAATTATAAGGATAATATTCAAAACCTTCTAGAATTATCACTCATCATTTTGACTAACCAAAATACAACCCGTTATTAAGAACAAATAAATAAAAATAGGTAATTTGTAGATAAATGAAATCATGTACATTATTTAACCTTCACTATTTTTTCACAAGTTAAAATATTGACTGACATGGAGCTTAACAAGCAAAGGCAAATTGTGTAGAATTTTTTTCTAAAAATGAAACAGGAAGTTTCAAAACGATTCCTTATTGAACGCCAGGAATTTGGGAGTGGTATCTCCATTAATCATTTCGTTCTCCATTTTTAAGTAATACAACGTTTTACTCGAAATGGAGGAAGCCTGGGATGAAAGCAATGCTGCTGCTTAACTGTTTTACCTGTCATTAAACTGTTCTTCACTTCCTGGCAAAGGGTGCACAACATATTGTAAAGAAGTCATTGTTTATTAACTCACTTATCACAACTACAAATTGAAATAATTTACTCAGATAACAAATTCTAAACACATTTTGCGTGCCTCACACGAAACACTTCGCCATGTTCAGTTGTTGAGTAACGTGAAATTAGCCTTCGTTTCGTGCTTGAGATTTTTTTACCTTATTCATGGGCGGCAAAAGTCCCTAGAACTACCATGAAGTTAGGAGTTTGCCGCGTAATTTGATACAGTAAATCCTTCCAGTTTCAATTATTTTAACTTTCATTTTTAGTTTCCACATTAGAATAAAATAAATATTTTTTTAAACGTTTAAAGTAGAATAACCTTCTTTCTTCAATAGTTGCTCCACTGATTGGTAAATTACAGATCAGTGAGTTGCATATAATGGTATCAGAGTCTGTATGGTATCTGGTATATGTAATATAACCATAGACATATTCACTTATAACATATATCTTCGCCCTGATATAACTTCATATATATAATTGATATAACCAGTTAGTATTAATTGAATTACCAGGATCTGTGAGTGGAACTGACAAAGCATTCAAGGTAAGGCAGCCATATTGATATAAGACGTTGCCGGGGGGCCACTAAAGGTGTGTATCCACCAAGCGCGCAAAATGTTGGTGATTGTTGGCAAATATTTTCAAACTCACGTTTGCAATCATTTAGTCGTGTTCAGTCGTCGGCACATCAAAGGAATTTGAGGTTTTTGTATGCGCTTTGCTTTTTAGTGGAGACGTTGTCACGAACAGCGAGTGATTTAGTGAGAGACAACCAACGATCAGAGCAGAGTAAACAATAAAACTTTTCTTTTAACATAATGAAGTGGGACAATATGACAAGTGTTTGCAATTAATTGAAAATATTCCGGTGACAAACAGCAATTTTTTTTAAATAGAAGACTCGCGCCATTTCGCGTTCAGCACAGATTAAAAAATAAACGGATACTATTTATTTTCTGTCGGATCGATGACAAATGTTTACAAACGTACGGTTTTGTGCGAATAATTGGCTGTTGGAGACGAATGTCAACAATAGAATTGCAAAGAGTTACAAACGTTTGCTCCCAATGATTTTACGGTGGATACGCACGTTAATGTTTACAGCGACTCTGTCTCTGATATTATGAAGGGAAGGTATATATTCATATTTCATTGATAATAGATTACTTTTATAATAGAAGGGTTGCTTTATTTTTCGTCAGGTGGTGTATCGCTTAGCTGGATTATAGCAAAGGGATGCTAGCAGCATAGAAAAATTATATTTTCTATGCTGCATATATTTACATTATATTTTCTATGAGCTTGCGGATATGTACATACATACTTTGTAGATGGCAATGATGGCATGTCTTTTCCCTAATATCCAACTGGTACCGCGATACTAGCGCCTTACCGTGTCTGGCCGCTCAACTACCGACGTTTATAAGTTTATGAATTTATGATGCTACTACTGGTTATACATGCTGGATCAATAAAATAATAATTTTAAATTAATAATTTAAAATAATAATTTTGATCACAAACACCACAATAGTCGTAAAATCACATAATAAATCTGTAATCCTTGATGTGTGGTATGATCTGAGTATTTTGCATAATTTGAGCAATAGTATTTTGTATATGTCGCATATCAATCAGATCAGCCTGAAAAGAGCAAGCTGAGCCCAAGGACCATATACGCATACGGTCCTTGAGCTGTGCCTTAATCTATGAGCTGTGACAATAAAATTAAACAAAGATTTTTCTTCTATTGTGACCAATGAGGTTGAATAAGTGGGGAGAAGGCATGAGAGATTTCAAAGTGGAACTGGGTCGGCCATTTTGGTATGAGTTTTGCGTCAAACAGCTGTTTGTGGTGTGATAATTGATTATTTATTTATTTCTAAGTGTTCTAGTTTATACTGTGAATTAAAACTTGATTAACTATAATTAGTGATAATGGTTTCATGTGCCTTACGTACCTGCAGTAGCAGAAGTGAAGTAGATACGAAGAAATTGTGTAAAATAACATTTCACAGGTTAGTTAAACATCATTCAGGGGGGTAATAAGTGAAATTCGCTAATGAACAACGCATTAAAGGTACTTATAAAAATTTGCAGGTTTCCTAAGAATCCGGAACGACGCAAGTTGTGGATTAAGTTTGTAAGTAGAGGTAATTGGATGCCTAATGCTTACAGTGTGTTGTGCTCAAAGCATTTTTTGGAACAAGATTTTGACCGATCATCATTAAACTGTGTTCGACTGAAAGAGAATGCTGTCCCTACACTTTACAACCAACAGGTAATACAATTTTATGTAACAGTTTCAGATTGTAGAATATGTAGTATTTCAAATTGAGTGTCTGTTAAAATAAAACTAAGATAACTTTTAAATAATGTTTTAGGGTTCCATACCTGCAGGGTCCAATTCAACGGGGTTGAATAATTTATTCAACCTCGTTGATCCAAATGCAGCCCTATTATAGTCTTGCTACAATGTCTGCTCGATCATCCCTCAGTCAGAGCCTTCTAATTCATAAACGAAAAAAGCTACAGACCTCAAATTTACACATTATGTATTGATTTTACCCAAAATTGAAAATCATATTAAAAATGTTATAGACTGATGATATTGTTTTTCGGGGATTTATACATGTAAATGGACTTTTCTACCTAGGGGTGTATGATATCTTGGTTTAGAGTAAAATATGATTTTCTTTAAATTAATCCGTTTGTATAATTTTTTATTTATTCTTATTTATTTGTGTTGTAGGAACAATTTCAACAGTTTCCAAGATCACCAAAAGTGAGAATATTGTCAAATATTCAAGTAGCCCCACCTGTATCTGAAACCGTTACAGCCAACTTTGGCACAACACCAGTTGTACATATTTCGAATATTGCAACTTCAAGTGCAATTTCTAAAGTAGTTATCTCGCCTTCTAGTAGTACGTCAGAAATTACACCAAGAAAACAAAAATTGTTAAATTCTCTTAGTCGGACACAAAAAATTAGTAGCGAGCGGAAAAGAAAACTTATAAGTGTTAGAAAAAAACTTTTCCGAAGAGAAAAATGCATTGCTAACATAAAAGATGTAATGGCACATTTGCACAGGAAAAATTATATCCAAGAAGAAGTTCTGGATGTATTAGGAAAATTCAGTGGGCCTAAAGAATTTTTACTACGCCAATACAGAAAAACAAAAAAAAAAGCATTACCAAGGAGCTACTCAGAGGAATTAAAGACATTTGCCTTAACGCTTCATTTTTACTCTCCCGCTGCATATAAATATGTTAGAAGAACATTTGATTCATGCCTACCTCATCCTAGGACACTTACTAGATGGTACCAAAACATAAATGGGGAACCTGGATTTACTAGTGAAGCATTTGAGGCACTTCGTCTTAAAGCTGTGAACAGTGATACAAAGGTTATATGCAGTCTGATTATGGATGAAATGGCAATTCGTCAACACGAAGAATGGGTATCAGGAAAAAACAGGTGTTATGGATATGTGGACATGGGTACTGGTTTGCCAGAGCAGACTCTTGCTAAAGATGCATTAGTGTTTCTGTTGAACTGTGTGAATGGTAGTTGGAAAATTCCAATAGGATATTTTTTAATTGCAGGGATTACTGGGGAGCAAAAAAAAGATTTAGTCCTAAATTGTTTAAGTAAATGTCATGAAGTTGGTATAGAGGTTGTTAGTTTAACATTTGATGGCGCTCCAGTTAACCTTACAATGGCAAAACGTTTAGGTTGTAGTCTAGAACACTCGAATTTAACAACTACTTTTAAGCACCCCATTACTGCTAAGCATGTCGCTATAATTTTAGATCCTAGCCACATGATAAAATTAATTAGAAATACCATCGGTCAAAAATATTATCTTGTGGATAGCGCAGGAAATAAAATAGAGTGGAGGTACTTTAAGGAACTACATAATTTGCAGGAAAAAGAATGCTTTCATTTAGCAAATAAATTAAGGGCACAGCATATAAATTTTTGTAAACAAAAAATGAAAGTTCGTCTTGCAACGCAGTTATTTAGCAAAAGTGTTGCACTTGCTTTCGAATTTTGTAGGGATGACTTACAAATGAAAGAATTTATTGGAGTTGATGCAACAGTTAAGTTTGTTTCGATAATGAACAATCTTTTTGATATTTTAAACTCCCGAAATTTGCTTCACTATAGTTATAAAAAACCGTTGTCTGTACGTAACTATAGTGAAATTGAAATTTTCTTAGACCAGGCTGATGTATATATTAGTAATATAAAGACAGGTGTTGATGGTACTTTGCTTTTAGATACTGACAAGCATACAGGTTTTTTAGGTCTAAAAATATGTATACATAGTTTAAAATTTTTATTCAACCAGTTGGTGGTTTCTGGCGAACTAAAATTTTTACCATTTTATAAATTTTCGCAAGACCATATTGAACTATTTTTTTGTTCAATTCGGTCTCAGGGAGGTTACAATAATAATCCTACTGCTCGACAATTACAGTCTGCTTATAAAAAGTTACTAGTACATGTTGAGGTAAAAGAGAGTTTTCGTGGAAATTGTATTCCACTGGAAGAACTTACTATCCTTAAATGTGATTCCATACGCCACATAAATGTCACATCTCAAGAACATAGATTTCTTGATGCTGATGACGATAGTGCTGATGCACCGGCAAGTATGGATCATGATTACCTTCCTGATCCATTTTCATTGTATTCTAAATACATAATTACTTATATAGCAGGGTACGTTGTTTTCTACTTAGAAAAAAGAATTATTTGTAGTGAATGTCGATCGGCTCTTGTGAGTGAAACAAGACATATGTTTTTATTTTCCTTCATTGATAAAAAAAATAATAATGGGTTACATTATCCATCTGAAGATGTTATCGAAATTTGTTTTGAATGTGAAAAAAGGATCAAAAATTTTGTAATATGTAATAAAAAAAATAAAGCAGGAGAAATTACAAATATGGTTTTGAAACAATTTATAAACACCAATATTTTTGCAAATTTAGTTAGCCATAGCTTAGATAACTATGTTTTAGATAACCATAGAATTCTCTTGATTAAGGCTATTATTAATCGTTATTTAAATATAAGGATGTGTTACATAAGTAAGACAAGTACAAACAAATCTTCAAGTATAAGGCATCACAGTAACAAATTAGTATTGTTTAAAGGACAATAAATATTTTTTTTAAACTTGTTTGTCTTTCCTTGCAATTTCTCATACCTACCTAAGATAAAGATTCTGCATTGGGAAATTTGAAAAAAAAATGTCCAAAATTTGTGAATGATTTTAAAAAGTGTTAAATTATTTGAGATTTAATACTGTACTTTATGTATTATGTTTTGTTTACAAAATCCATTTTAAATAAAAATATATTGAAAATTGCAAATAAAATACACTAAAATACAAATGTTAATGGTATTTTCTAAAATGACATTGTTTTTACCAGTGTTTTCACATTTATCTAAATTTTATTAGTACGGCCCTGTGTAACAGACATATTAGTATGAGACTAAGCTCCACCCACTGTGGCCATCTGTGTTAATAGAGAAGTATTACTAATGTCCTCTCCTCACTTATTCAACCTCATTGATTGTGACTGACTGATCAAAGATTATAGATTACGTTACCTCTGGATGTGTGCTGATGTGTCTCTGAGCTGTGATTCCGTATATAAATATATAATCTATGCGTGATTGCCTGTGACCAATGAGGTATTCAACCTCATTGGTTTGCCTGTGACGCAGCCATAGACAAAGAAGACACCGCATAGCTGATAGCTATGAACACAGATCACTGCCACAGCAGCATAGAATATGGAATGTCGTGCGTGTGATGCAGCCCCGGAAAACCGGTGTCCTGAATAGAAGTAGCACTCAGCAGGAATTTTCCATTATTTCCCCTGTTCGTGTGAAGTGTCTGAAGAATTTTACATTATGAGTTATTGCAGTTATTTTGAATTCGTTTGAATTATAGAAAAACTGGGTTGTTAGGTATAACCTTTGGTTTGGGCTGGGAACAAAAATTGCATTTATTTTCATATTTTGCTGGTAAGGAAATGCAATTTGCTATTATTATATTATGTTATTATCCTACATTAAAAATTAACGGAAAGAAATCTCTTATGTTACTAAAATCAACGTCTGAGAATTTTCGGGTGTTAATTTGTTTCACTTTTTCAGAACTGCTTTAACCCAAATGAGTTAGGAAAGGAACACTTCACTTATACTTATAGAACACTTATAGAAAATATTAATTTACCATTAACTAACTAAAATACTGTAGGGGACCGTGATGAACGGTTGGCGTGCTAGCTCTCGGCTCGTTCACACCATGACACCGCACTTGCGTAAAATAAATTTTCAATAATTTATCACCAAAGATCTAACTAATGAGGTTTTCCAAGTTTCCCTCATTCCTGCACTGAATGGTGTTTACAAATGTAGCGACCTGAGTCAATCCTGATCTCATGCAGCCTGCGAAATACATTTTACACTATGCTGTGGTTTAGTCTGTGCCTTCCCATTTGGCAAATCTACAGACTCATCACAAAAATATCACTTTAATCCTAATAAATACTATATAATATTATGTACCTTCATAATTGTCTTCTGGCATAAAAAAGTGAAACATATGTATTGTATCCAGAACCTAATTCTACCTACTTTGATCAATTATACAAACCAATTTGTTGTCGGGATTTTCATTTAAACTGTAAACTGAATGTAGCGGTAGAGCAGATACTATACCACAACGGTAGCGCAGTGGGTTAGAGTATGCTTTATCATAATACAAGTACAAGTACCTATATAGTTATCTGTCTCTCATAGGAATGCCGGTATGGTTAACTACTGAAGGTAGTTATTTTCATAGTTTTAATAGACTCCATTATAATAATGATTGAATTTCATAGTTTTCATATAATTAAAAATTAAATAACTATATAACTTGATAACTAAATAAAAAATCTCAATTATACCTAGTATCATTTAGGCTATAAAAAATAGTCTTATCGTGCCAGTGAATTATATCTGTATCCTCTTTTTACAGCATGTGAATATAAGGTATGTCTATCTCATTTATCTTAAATATTTCCTGCATGATGAGACTGTTTTTATCTGCTATATCTTTGCATGCAAATACAATAATCCAAATGCAATCAGTGTGCATTAGTGTATTCCAATGCAGGACACCATAAAACTGATGATTGTTACCAATCCTTGACTAAAAACCTTATACAGAAATAGTGAGGCTCTCCCTTTCCCTGAACATACTCGTATCTATTAAATATTTCGCATTTGATATTTCATTATTATATATTAAATTTTATAATAAAACTGTAATAACTTTTATTATATCTCTACTCTCTAGAGTTTGCTATAATAAGATTCATGAACCACCATCTCAGGACTTATATCACTTAAATTGGCACAACCTAAAAAGAAATAATTGTAGTTGTATTTGTGAAATTTTATTTGTTGAAATAATTGTAGTTGTACCTGATATGGCTAAAGCATAATCAAATTCAGTCTTTATAATATTCAATATCTTTTTCACTCCCTCTTCGCCACTGTGTGACAAACCCCATAATGCTGGTCTCCCCATAAAAACCATTTTGGCTCCTAAAGCCAAAGCTTTAAATACATCAGTGCCGTCTCTAATGCCTCCATCCAAGTAAACTTCTACTCTACCATTCACCGCTTGTACTATTTCAGGCAAGGCTTCAATCTACAAAATTACTTCACTTCTATGTATCCAACAATCTAATTAAGTTATAAGCTTTGACTTACAGACGCTGGTGTTCCGTCAATTTGCCTAGCGCCGTGGTTTGATACCCAAATTCCAGACACGCCTACTTGTACACCTACTATAGCATCTTGAGCTGTTAGGATTCCTTTGAGCACAATTGGAAGACTTGTTATATTTTTTAGCCATTCAATATCTTCCCAAACTATTGTGGGATCAAATAATGAATTGACATATGCATTAAGACCTGATCCTTTTTCATTATTTGTATTTATATCTGTAGCATGTGTACCCTCAAAATTTGCCAGTCTACAGTACATAATTACATAGTTAGTAGAGGAAAACTAGGAATAATTTTAAACATTTAAATATATTTTTTGGGATCTAAATGCTTACCTCTCATAACAGTTCTCATTTTAGTATATCAGTTATTTCTATTCTAGGGATCAAATATATATAAATATTGAAAAACATGTCAGATAATACAATGATATTATCTATTATCCCTAGAAGAAATATTGTAGGTTATATCTAGGTTCCGGATATACTAAAAAGGTTTAAGGTATATTGAGAAAGTTTATATTTTAAAAAGGCCTTATTTAAATTAAATATTCATAAAAGCTTTATACCTAGTTTGCAAGCTCCCTTTAAACTACCGTACATTTTCTTTTATATGATTTGAGTGCATACCTTAAGTGGGCTGGCAAGGTAAATCTGTTTCTCATATCTGCCAAACGTAGACCAAATATAGGTGCATCCACAGTTAATACTAAAGCTTTAAATCCAGCCTTTTCGGCTCTTTTTACCAATTCCCTGGTAATATTTCTGAAATTTCATTAAGAGTTCATCAGAAGAGTTGTATTGCTTATTTAAACCAACGTAATACAAATAGGTTTAATATGTAAGAAGAAATATTTACCTGTCCTTATAAATATAAAGCTGGAACCACTTTAATCCATTAGGTGCACTCTGGGCAACTTCTTCAATACTGCTGGTAGCAATTGTGCTTAAAGTAAAAATTGTGCCTACTGCCTGTGCAGCTGAAAATATTTTAAAAAAAACCTAATTTGTCAAATTTAAAAGTCATGGGTGGTTACTTTTTTATAAACTACTGAAATTTCAAAAAAAATTCCAGGGTATAAAACAATTATTGAAGGTGCACAGCAGTCGGGTAAAGAATTAGAGAATTTTTTGTTAATTATTAACTAAGAAAAAACATTAAAGAACATTAACATTAATTTTCAAGAATATCTCGACAAGAAATAAAACATAAACTCTGCCTCACGAAAGACGACATATGAGGGGGAAGGGTGAAGTATGCAACAGAAGCTTCTGTGATGCTCAGTGTATAATGGAATTTGCCTTCTTTGTGTAAGTAATTGTAGTACCAAAATAAGGTAGGAACCTTTGTAATCAATTTATTAATAGAGAATGTGGCAACATTTGAATTATGGTCCCGCATTTTTTCCGCTGTTCAACTTTCACGAGGCAGACTTTACCTTATTTACATTGGTGGCCACAATTTTACTGTCAATATAAACAAAATATTATAAAAATCGACAAATAATATCAAATATTGTATAGTTGACATACAAATATTCTTTAAATATAGATATAGATTAGTGCAGAATTTTGTGGTATTTTCAAAAATGTGTTATTAAACAAAGGGTGATTCAACGAAAACTTTTTAACCTTTCTAAATTGTTCTTTTTAAAAAAAATGTAAAACTTACTACTTTACTTACTTTAGAATCTTTGAAAGTAAGAATGTAGTATGTACTAACCTCGGGCATTGGCACATTCTCCTTCTGGATGTGCCATTCGTTGCATAGCTGTTGGAGCTATACCAATTGGGATGGATACCGTTTCTCCCAAAATTGTCGTTGAGAGATCCCGACTTCCTACATTTCTTAAACATCTGGGCCTAATTTTAAATCTAAAAGAGAAATTTATGACTAATTGTGATATTAAAAATAAATTATAGCCATTTAAGTTGAAATTTAATTTAAAAATGTTTATTTTGGAAAAAATATGAAATATAAGAATATTCTTGCCTATTGACAATTCAAATTAGGATTTTTTGGTAGTATTCAAATTAAAATCAAATTATATTTAACAAATATATTCCTATATATAAATATTTTGCTTAAACAAAATCTATTAAATCAGCATGAAAAATGATAAGTAGCTAATTGTGCCGATTTCGTAGCTAGAAGTACTAAGAATGTGATACTAATTCACAGAGAATTAATCAAATCATCTTAAATTTCGTAAATCACGATTCAACATAAGTTTCAAAATTTGGAAGGGAATCGTTATAAGTGTCGGTAAAAAAGTCACCCAGCATTCAGTAATGAAGCATTTACCCTCACCTGGAAAAAGCCTTGGTATTTTGCTGCAACGTCTCCTGCTGACCAGCACCGCTTCTGTAGTAGTCCAAAGCGTATCTCGGCAAAACCTGATAGGCGTGTTCTTCAAACTCCTTTATGCAAACCAAATTGCTCATTTTGCACAAAATTTATATAGATCTTCAGCTAGTAAATTTGCAATTAAGCGATGTTAATTGAGAGTAACACTGATGATTATTTGTAACCTCTTTGACCACTAAACAGTTTTTCACTGTTGATAAGATAATCATTGTTTTATTTTTTTGTTTAAAGAATGTAATAGTTGTAATCACGTAATTTGCGTTTAATAGTCAATGGGTATTGATAGCCTTTTGATTCTTAAAACAATCCATTATGTACATTCCATTATGCAATTTGTTTATCAAATTGCAAAAAGTTTGATCTTATTGAAATATGTAAAACAAACTGGACTAATCATATACGTTTGCCCATCAAAATTTAAAAAAATAGAAGAACAAACAGGCTTTGTTTTTATCTTTCCTTATTCTTTTCAAGTGACTGTTACAGATATTTGTAATTAGGAATGTAACAGGTGAAACATGAGGAGTAACATATACAGTGATTTACTTTTGAAATATACCATTTTGTGTATGAAACAGACATATTATTATAAATGAGAGAAGGGTTAATAATATTTACATCCCTTCCTTCAATATATAGGACCCCCTCTCAATTTACTATATGTATATCTCATATACTAATTGGTCTATTTGAAATTAAAATTTACCATATTATGTAGTTTTATTAGATTTCAAACAGTATTTTAAATGTTTCAAAAAGACTGAGTTATCACATAATTTCTAGGAATAAGATAACATTAATTAGTTGACTATTTTGTTACAATATCACCTTAATGGTTCGCAATGACCTTGTGACAAGGAGCAGTCAAATTCCAGTTCAAAGCAAAAAAATAACAGATAAAATTGTTTCTTTCAAATCTTATATGCATGCCTCAGGTCTGAACAACTACACTATAAATATTTCTAATATATATATAGAATATCAAAAAATGCCTCCAGTTTATCATAATGAGGTTCATCCCTGGTTCAGTGAAGTGAGAAACACTGGAAATATTTTTATAATAATAATTATTATTTGCTTATTTATAATAATACATGATAATTCCATGTTTCATACGAAAATAAATAAATGATAACAGGAAAATTGCTTAAATACACTGGTGACCAAAAATATTGGGACACCCTCAAAGTTGTAAAAGACACATAAGGGGAAAAATTTCTAAATAGAAATTTTTTACTAAAAAATAGGCACTACATTTAATTAAGATATTTTTTTTTACACTATTGGACTGTTGTTAATTAGGTACTTAATTCCCATTATACAAAAATTGTCTCAAAACCTAAAAAGTTTAGGTCCGGTTTTTTTGTCCCATTGTATATGTACCATAAGAGAAATATAAACAAAATGTACAGAATTTCACAGCCAAAAATAACGAGACATGAGTAAACAAATTATATTGTAATTCATATTTATAAATGATAATCGGGCATTGTCACTAAATACGCTGACACTATGGAAGGTAGTGATAGACATTTATAGGCATAGACACAACCCTGGTATTGTATTATCTTGGGAACGCCTCATGTAAATCATCCACTCCTAATTAGAACTCGAGGCTGCACCGACACTACCGACAGTTTCTTTAAGATAAGGAAATCAGGAGCATTATACAATGATGTACGGTTTCTACGCCTATAAAATGCATAGTATGTTTTGTTCCTGAAATTCAGTTGCACTAGAACTTTCGTGCAACAGACTCAATAATTTGGAGACTTCCAAATATAGCACACTCCGTTAGTAGCTGCCGTCAATTATGTTTAAATGATAACTGAAGGAATCTTATCATCTAGTCCAGACTCTGGGCAGAACTATTAAATATTATAACACAATTGGAGGTTAGTATTTTTATGTGGAGTTTAGGAAAAATATGCCACAGGAAATAACATCTAATAAAATAAAAAGCAAGAATAAATATGTTTATCTAAAAGAAATAAACGATAACATTGGTAATACTTCTTTACAATGGTAAAGAACTATATCAAAATTTAAAAGAGAACATATTTGTTTCATGCCTATGAATTACATTATGAGGGACGTAATTGATTAAGTTACTTTTTACATGTATCAAACACTGCATGATGTATATGGATGGGACGATGAGTAGTTATGCGCAATTGGATATAACTGCCCATGAAATTTTCCATATAGTTTAAATCCCTTGTCATTCTGATATGATAGCCTTTATTTGAAGTGCAAAAACTCTACTAACTGAGGACATTGGCAGATCCAGTAAAAATTAACAGGGGGGGCACGCAATTAAAAAAAGAAAATCTCTGGTCGGGAGGATGTAGAGGTAATAAATGCATATACCAGCTGTAAACTATGGGGAAAAGGAAAAGAAAGAAAAATACAGAAAACCTAGACCGCACTATCCATAAATGAGACGCTGTGGAACGAGCAAAAATATCTGGAGATAATTTAGTAGTAATAAAATAAATAGTCTTCAACCGTTTGGTACTGAATAACTCCAATTTTTGTTCTGCATTAATATGATAGATACATATGTGTTTAAGAAATATATATATAATTTATTTCGAAGAAATATTTAAATACATTGAATTGTTATTTTGAGTTTGAGTATGAAATAAAATAAGTCATATTACGATTATAAAAATATCCCGATTTTTTTCCACACCATATCCGATAGATCCATTATCTTACCCTGATCACACGCAAAGGCAATAGATGTAACATGACATAGAATATGGAGGTGGGAGGGGAAACGGCAGTTATTGTCTTATATCTGCCATAGATATTTTACACAGAAGATAAATTATGAAGACATGGTAGATAGGTTTGCTGAGGGGAAAACGGGAAAGGTTAATTTTTAATTTTTGTAATTTTACACGGTGGGTGAGCATCACAAATAGGCTTCAACAACATTCTCACTAATTTCAATAATGTGTTCTTCGAAAGTGCCAAGTTATCTATGAAAGAAACCGAGTTTCCTACATGCCATCAACTGGCCCATTACGAGTTCCTGTGGTTCCAACTTTGTGTGCACAAAATAACTTGTATTTGTAAGGAAAATACAATTTTTAATTTTCCTCTTAAAGTAATTAAATCATCATACCAACGTAATTATTGCAAAGCATAATTGAGAGTAAGATTAAATTTACTTGTTTGTATTTTTATGGGATACATTTTTATTATTCTGCTGGGCCAAAGAAACCAAATAAATAAAAGGCGAACGTTATTTTTTCATATTATTTTTTTATATTTAATTAATTTGCTAATTGTTTTTTATCATATTGTTAAAATATAAAAATCTTTTAATTTTCACATTTATATTTCAATTCACATTTGAATGGTTTTTATTTTTTATAATTATTGGGAGAAAATTTCTGTTTATACTATTATTTTTTAATTCTTAGTTTGTAATAATTGTTTTGTAGGACATTTCTTAGTTGAATAAAGATTGATCGTTAAATGCCAAATCTATGCAATGTTGAAATATACCTATATTTACCTACCTACTACCTACTTTTACTATAAATACTACCTAGTATTTATAACGTTATTATAACATTCATTCTTGCAAAAACAGTATCTTAAATGGCAGAGAGAGTTCTCTAAATCAAGATATAGAGATTTGCTTTGTATAAAAATATGTTTTATTTACAGTAAAACAATTAGTTTAAAAATGGCATGATAATAATGGTATACAAATATTCCATAATGAAATTAGCTAAAAAAAAATTATTATAAATTTCACATTACACAGAGCGCCGTAATTGGTCAGAAATAGCATCCAAAAAGTCCTGAGTGTTCAAATACATCCCTTCTTTTACATTGGGGAGACCATGAATAGACGCTGCCAAATCTTTTGTATAACTGCCTGATTCTACTGTATCGATGCAGGCTTTTTCTAGTTGGGTTGCAAAACGTATGAGATCTGGGCTATTATCTAATTTACCGCGATGTTCCAACCCACAGGACCAAGCGAAAATTGAGGCTATTGGATTGGTTGACGTCTGAAGGCCCTTTTGGTGTTGTCTATAAAGAAGTTATATGAAATTAATTTTCCATTGTACAGGTTAAAATATATGAACTACCTGTAGTGTCTTGTAACAGTACCATGTGCCGCTTCAGATTCAATTGTTTTACCATCAGGACACATGAGAACTGACTTCATCATGCCGAGTGATCCATAACCTTGTGCTACAATATCAGATTGTACATCACCATCATAATTTTTACATGCCCATACAAATCCTCCAGAGGATTTTAGAGTTTGCGCAACCATATCGTCAATTAAACGGTGTTCGTACCATATTTTCTTTGCCTCAAATTGTGATTTATAGTCTCTAAAAAAATCATTGGTGATTGTATTGGATGTATTAGAAAAATTTTAGTTTATATTTCAAAATATAGCCCTTTGATTTTATTTTAAAAACAAATTTGTATTAAATTTTCTGCAAAAGCTGTCTATCCACTATAAAGATAAACATCTTTGATGTTCCTTGTTCTACAAAGATAACAATTCATTCAACAAATTGACCCCTTTTAAATTGAATAAGAATTCTAAAAGGCTCTGATGTGACTACCTGAGCCAACCCAACAATGTTAACTGACCTATTTTCCTATTTGGTTTTATGGTCATGTATTGACTCCCTCAAAAATTAGATTCCCTGTACAAATGCTACAATATAATTTGTCATCCATAAAATATAATAAATACCTAATTGGTGTCTTGCATAAATAAATGGTAATAAAATTTATCCTAGGCCAAAGCACACTAGGTTGGCCCTGTTAATGAACCACAATGAGTTAATATATGGCCATGGTAGTTACTATGGCATACGTGGTAAATCTCTGATACATAGAGTTGTATAATGGAAAATAATAGAATCAAGAAATTAACAACGCCTGTACAGCAATCAGCATCATTTTATATAACAAATCCGAACACAAATGAAAGAGAAAATAGTGTCCATATTAAAATAAATTAAAAAAAGTTAGCATGTAATAGCGAAAACAGGAAACTAACTTTGAGTTGGAGTAACACATCGCGAAGCGACTCCATTTTTGGCCAAAGTTTCTACCAGTTTTCTGCATGTGGCAATTGAATGTATCATATTTGTTGGGTAAATTTTTTTTGTAATAAAAATTGGTCACCGTGGTATCACACATAAAAACACGTGGTCACTTAAATTGTTCAGCGCTTGGCTAAGATCGCGCACGGTGTCTATAGACTGCTACTATGTTAATAGTTCTACATGTAAAATTCTACAAGGTCATAAAAAGACTTTAACTAATTAAATTAGACCTAATTTTAATTACCAAACTTAATTCCAGCAAGTCAGAAACTGTCATAAACAAAATTTAGACGAAAGAGCATAAGTCATTTCACAAATAAATTAATTGAAAGATAAATGGGGCATAATATTAGCATTAGCATAAAAGTAATATCATTTCTTTATAGTTTCAAATTGAAAATTAAGTTCTGAATCCAATAATCCAGGTAAATATATTACTGAATACTAGAAAATTTACAAAATGAAAATGTACATTTGTGTTTTTCTACTTACTTATCATATACTTCTTGGAATATGTCCTTAAATCTGCCATCATATTTCTTGAGAATTGTGTTTTTGGTAGACAAATAAAGTGGCCATCCCTTCTGTAACGCTACTTGAAATGACGAGTGAGCAAAAGATGTAATACTGTCATCAGTATTGTACATTGCCTGGGCAACACCGCCACCTTTGTATTTATAGAGTTCGTATTTGGAGACTTCACCATCATCAGCCGTAAATATTACTTCCACCTACAAGTTTTCTTTCTAGTACTATATATCTATATACTGTGAGTTTACTTATCAAATAGACCACTTTGTGTATAAAACAGATAGTAGTATAAACATGTTATTTAGATAAATGTAAGTAGATAAATGGAAAAAAAATATTTTGATACAGAATTTATGCTCTACAAAATAGCTATTTGTGCAATAAGTTAAGAAAAGTAATTTTTTTTGCCATCAAACGTAGGTTATTTAGTTAAGTCGCCAGCTGAAATAAAAAATACCCCATATGCATAAAAGACACTTTTCCTACGAGTTGCACACATATTTTTTTTAATAGTGGTTTGAAAAAAGCTCAAATAATCATATTTATCATAATTTTTTATTGAAAATTGTGAATTTCGAGAATATAAATCAAGAATCCCGACAGAATGTTTTATAGAACTGAGTTTATTTATTAGGTTTCTGTTAAAATTATTGTGTCAATGATTTATGAAAAATGTCCGAATCTTCTGCTTCCAACGATAATATGGAGATGAATATATAAGAATCAGCAAAAATCGCGATACCATCATTATTGACGACAAAATTTAAAGATAAATATGATAAAAATGTATCGCTTATTTGAATATTGGAGTCTACTACCCTATTTTGAACAAAAATACCAGAGTTCAACGCTGTCAAAGTTTGACGCTGTGGAGTCGTTACTCAATGATAAGAACAACATTGTCTGTGAAAAAGAATATTGACATAAAAAAATTTGCAAGTTTAATTGCTTTCGTTAGACTTAAATCGGTAGCACATAGATCCAGGAAGTCTAGTGTTTTAATAAAGAAAATCAGAAGTTGAGGAATTTTTGAAAGAAGCAGATGATAAAACCTACTTGATGATAAAGGAAAATATGTAATTTTCACACCTCCATTTTCCCTCCAAATATTGAAATTGTTTCACATTTTAGATAGTGTTGATAGTTGGTATCAGTGGAGCATGCCGTCGAGAATATCTAATATTTCTTCAGCTTGAATATATAAAAGACAGGGGAGAATATATTATATTGGTAGAGATTTCTCACACAAAGACGAACGTGAATAGAGAATTTACTAGGGAGAGATTTCCGGGAACACCAAGGGCGTCAATCTTGTCGAAATGTTTCGAACTATTTCTGTCTTTGTCCATTCAAGACTCTTCCTAGGACATAGAAGTAGAAAATGTACAAAAAGGGTTAGGGTTTCCCTAAAAAAAAATTGCAGAATTTTTGGAGTTGCCGAATGCTGGGAATTACACCGGCCACTATTTCCAGAGAACGTCTGCTGATGCAGAAGCATCTGTATGATATACTGGCCGACGGAGGAGCAGACATCACCACTCTTAAAAGGCATGGTGGATCGAAAGCAACGAACATGGCAGAAGGATATATTACAATAATTATAGAGGATTCCGTTCAACAAAAACTTAAAGTAGGCCCAAAAATATTAGGTCAAAGAGAGATCAATATAAATACAAACTCGGCCTCTACTTCATCAAATACATGCGCAGGGCTTTCCATAACCAATTGCAAAAAAGATAGTTAAAATTTATAATAATAATAAGAAATTATTTCAGTTCACAATAAATGAATAGTGCAAGAATTATGATGTATTTTTTGCGTGGGGAAAACTTTGTAACTAAATCAGTTACTAAAGTACAAGTTTTAAAAACACTATTAAAAAAGTTTTACAGTTTTTCTATATCTCATTTCATATGATAATAGCCGTGAGGTAGTGACAGATTTTCAGTTGTGATTTTACCCAGTATGCCTTTGGGAGGTTATTATCATATATGCATATTCTGATGATAATAAATGATAAACTAAAGAATCATCCCAGGCACTTGATATATTTTCTTCATATATTATCCTAGCACACCATGTATACTTCTTAATGGCAGCCTGTTTAGAAACGCAGATAAATAATTTTTTCAATGCAAGCATACCTAACCGTGACAACAATTTGGGCTCACACAAACGGTATGCCTATGACTTTGCAAATATAGTATTTTACTTGAACTTTGTTTTGGAACACATAGCAGCTTGAGTAAAATCTTACCGAAACGCTTGATTTTCAAACAAAAAATGTTAACTAACTTTAATATATGAAGTCCCCGGGATGATTCAATTTATCATTTTCTATCATCATATTCTGATGATAAATCATAATTATATCATAGTATCCTCCAAAAGTCATACTGGGTAAAATCAGGTCTGAAAATCTGTTCCTTCCTCCAGGTCTATAAGGGTTTTTGTGAAAAAGTCTTCAACAAGAGGTCTTTTTTGACATCTACTTATAAGAATAAAATTTTCATAAACCACTTCTTCCATTAGGGTGATCTACATGTTTTACAAAAAGGTATATTTTTAACATCAATTCAGAATTCGTGTATATTCGGAATGGAAAGTACTTATACCTATTGCAAGGAAAAAAATTGGTCAACTCATCAGGGGTTATATCATCTTTTTGACACTTTACGAGGTAAATTTCCATAGTTTCCAAGTCAATTTTTATTTTCAATGTACTTGGATCTTCATTTTCAAAATGTATTAGATAAATAAAGTTATAAATAAATATATTATGTAAAATCATATTATTATTACTATTATAGGTACCTAATTCCAAAATGATAGAGTTGTAAATTTAACACTATAAATCTCTTATTACCTTTCCTGGCTTTGTGACCACGAAATCTATAGCTTTATACTGATCACCGTGTGCATGGCGACCAATAACGATGGCATTTGTCCACCCAGGTACCAACTTGGGGATATTTTTGCAGATGATAGGTTCTCTAAACACTGTACCACCCAAAATATTTCTTATTGTTCCATTTGGGGACAGCCACATCTTTTTCAAATTAAATTCTAAAAAATATAAGAACAAGGTGATTATCAATGGTCTTGGCTTTATGACATATATAATTTCTACAATATTACCATTCTAATATTACTGAGTTACACGGATTTAATTGTTTTCCTGATAATTATAATTCATTTACTTTTGTAGTTCTAGAGACTTATGCATTGTTAAGTTGGACATATTTAACTACTATCAGATACGAAGATCAGGGTTTATATGGTCGGATTGTAATGTAATGTACTAAAGATAAACGCTTGTCTTAGACACTGTGGCATAAAGGTGTCTTGCATCACAGTGACCAAAACACGCATTTAAGAATGAATCCTTGTGCATTATATTACAAGTCGATCATACAGATCCTTACATTTTAAGATGTGTCGTAACCCAAAAAATGATTGCTAAGGTACACATAATCCAGAATATAATCTATTTTGTACAACACAGAAATTTGCATTTAGTTAGCACTCCGCAAAAAGTGACTTTATATAATAATACACCCAATTTCAAATTGGGAATATTATCCATTCTTGTTATATGAACATGTTTGTACATTAGCCTTCACACAAAAAGGGTACAATGTATTTCTACCTTTTACTCTTGCTTCATCCGGTGTGATTGTGGCGCATTTTATCCCAACATTATGTTTTAAAATTGCATGTGCAGCATCTATTGTGACCTGATCGTCAGTCTGGTCCCTGAAAAGCACGACAAATATTTAATTGCAATAACTCATTTTGTTCAAAATTTATAGATGTCTTTGAATAGCTTCTAAGTAATTCTGACTCGCTTCCTGAACAAATTTGCTACAAAACAATTTTTAGGTAGGTACTACAATTTTAGATACATATATCCTTGTTGAACTTGCATTTCAAATATAAATTTTTGTGAGTATTCTATATTATGGAATTTAATGCATAATAATTCCCACAAAGACTTACTATATATTAATAAATACAGCTATTATAAGTATCACTTAACTGCTGTGTATTTTGTAACTAAAAAAAAGTAGTCGGTAAATAAAGTAAATAAAAATAAAAAAATAGTCTAAGTTTAAGCACAGGTAAAACAGCAACAACGCGTGTAATAACCACTAATCAGACTTTTTCAGATATTTACCTGTATGGCAGTCCTAAGTCATAGTACAGGCATTCCACTTTAACATATGGGAAAATTAAAGACTCTTTTATTTTGGCCCAGATTATCCTAGTCATTTCATCACCATCCATCTCCACAACAGGTTTCTTTGCTTCAATTCGTTTAGTCGCATCTATGAAAAAAGTATTGTAGGTAAATAAGTACTAAAAATACTAAATATTAGAATAGGTATTATAATTTATATATTTCAAGTGAACATATACTGAACATTATAAAAATAGAAAAAAAAGAGTTTATATTTAAAATATAAAACGGAAAATATAATATTGTCATAATAAATTTTCATGTATTTTGTATTTCATGTATTCTGTATATATGTAGACTATGTATATAGTTAATGAATAAAATTTATATATACATTTTGTACAATAAATATTTTACATGATAAAAAATTATATGTAAACCTATTCAAATAATGAAGCATGATAAAAATTAACCTATTAAAACACCTGGAATCCTAAAAAGAGCTGTTACCAAGTTATGTCCGCTTCCATTATATGAGATAAAAAAATCCAGATAAAAAAATCAAAAAGAGCAAAAGACAATGTTTTTCTGTTTTGTGGTGTATGCCACAAGTATTTTTTTTACTTAATAATATACTTAATAATATAATAAAATATTATAATAATAAAATTAAAATATATAATTAAATTATAAAATATATAATTACATAAAATTAAAGAATATAATAATTTTAAATCAATAATACGTTAGCGTACTATTGATTTAAAATTCGCTTAAACTCGAATTATCTCGTATCTCGGAAAATATGGATATATGGATATATCGTATGAAAATAACCAAATAACGATTTTTTTAACGTGTGATAATGGGTCTTTTCACTGATTTTTTTAATGCTTTATATTTTTTTGCTTTCGTACAGAAACAAAAGTAAAACACAATTCGTACAGGAACGCACAAAACATAACCACTAAACTAAGTATATATAATTACAGCTGAGGGCATGGGCTATTTAGACGTTCTGAAAAATAATTATGCGAACTTAATTCCAGGCTATCCCAGATCGCACATAACATTCTTAGAATAATTTGTCAATCTTCTAAAAGAAATATTCCTGCAATATTCCAGTAATGCTAGTAATATTCTAGGTTTATTAAAGTTCTCATATACATGGAATATTTCCTGTAAATATTCATGTAATGATTGTTGTATAATATTCCTTTACTTAATAAACATGAAATTATCCTTTTTGCATGCTGCTGAAGTAATGCAATGCCAGTGATTTGAATATTATAAATTATATTCATATCAAGCGTAAACACGTACAAGAATAATAGCACAGATATTCTAACAGAATCAAACCACACCATAGCAGTAGAGATGGGCAAAACCAAAACGACTTTAGTTGACGCCTGACGCATTAAAATATACACTTATTAATTAATTATAATTTATACAGTACGCTAAACGCTTGTTAAATTATACACATTAAATTATACACTCATTAAATTATATCAACTATTCATATCACCAAAACAACCTGTATATTTTGCTATAAAGAATATTTATGAAATACCTAATATTATTCTTTGGTTATTTAAGCTATTTGGTTATTTGGCTATTTAAGTTATTTGGTTATTGTTCTATTGCACATCTGAGATTATTTCAGAAACGTTAATATAGGATTGTTTTTAATATATTTTGAATATTCTTTCATTATTCTACTAGGACTACTCTAGGGATTTTTAAAGGAGTGTACTTTTCTGATTCCAGGAATATTCCAGTAATAACCAATGCATTTATAGATTGTTCTGGGAATAATTTAATCTTCCAAGTGTTTATTAAGTGAATATTATATGAATAATTTTGGACTATCTGGGGTGTAACATCACTCAGTCCCAAGGTCGTATGAGTGTGCAAATTGCTATGATAAATATTTATTTTTTATTAAACACTTTTCGAGTTACAGTCAAACAACTGAAACAAATGCCGATATATTTTTTTGCGATTTCCGTTGCGAAGCGAGATGGCAAACCTCAGAATCGGATTCAGCGCCCCAAAAAAAAACATGTAAACGTGTGACAAAAAAAACGTCTACATTCTACATTTTTTTGCTGGAAACGGCGTCTTCCTACCTTGGATGACTGAACTAGAGCTAAAAATCGAGACAGCAAGAATTGCAAGAAGGGTCGAAAATTTGCGTAGCCGTTGGTGCCGGCCAAATGGCGTAATTTTACAGTTAATTCCTTAAATAGGTAAACAAGAAGTTGTATAAATCAATGTAGGTATAAAATAATTTATAAAAAATACCAGAGAACTAGGTAGTTCGGCTGGTTGGCTGTATTAATAGATTGATAGAATGTTCATTTATTAAATTAATGGAGATTTTATAGAAGGTGTTAATCTCTGTTATATGGAAATAGAGATACCTAAACGTATTTAATAATAATAATAATGTAGACTTAAAAATATCCCAGAAAATAATTCAGGTTCAGTTAGAATAACTGAAGAGTAAAACCGAAGGGGCATTATAATAGGATGCTGACCTGCCTAATAATAAATTTCAAACTGAGTGAATGAACTCTTGAGACTGCTTTAAAAAATAGAAGAATGGTACCTAATAAACACGTTCGGGATCGCTGTTCATCGAACCTTGGGCGAATTGAAGGTTGACCATGAAATATAAACATGTTTTTATGGCGGTTCTAAAATAAAACCCAAGAAGTATGTTGGCTTCTGCACCAGAATGCAGTTTTTACGTCCTTCATCCATGGTCAGGTCTTCAGAGTACATTGCCCGCTGCAACAATGACCAGTCTACTGAGTCTACCCCCAGTAGGTAGAAAACAACCGTACAGGATGAAATCCAAACGGCTCCAATCAAGCAAACATATATCGTACCGGTATTTATAGATATGTACCTAATCATTAAATTAGGTACATATTTATATCATATTTTCGCACCGCAAATGGTGTGCGAAAGGGACTTAAATAAAATATGCTTCCTATAAACAAGATTTTATAAATTTCAGTTTAGTTGCTACTTTATATTGTAAAATAATATTTATAGAGTTTAAAATAAACCTTTTATTATTATTATTATTATTATTACTTTTATAAGTACAGTACGTGTGTTTGTTTCCGAATGATCATAGTCATATAATATATCGCAGGTAAAAATTCCTTGTGCAGTTTACAATTAGTAGGTACAATTGAAAGTTTGTCGTTTGTCCTTTCTGTATCTCTTGGCTACAGCCAAGGGCATCACCAGCTTTCAAGCTAGGGGGCAGCTCAAAACGTTATAGCGCCACGGTGACAAAACATGAAAATTTTCAAGGTCATGCACTCTCCTGGCACTTCAGAAATTCAAGGAAAATCCATTTGAACAAAAATACAAACTTCCCCCCCCTGCCCTCACCTGACGACGCCTATGTCATCGCGACAGCGCCAGCTATGCAACCGTACATAATGCTTTCAGTGTGGCCTTTGTTTTTTTTGATACAACATCCTTTGGATACATGAGTTTAATGGATGATACGTTAAATATTCGAAAGGACATTAAATCAGGATTATAAATAATTTAGAGGATTCACCTTGTGGTAGGCAGTCAGACAGAGTTGCCAGTGTTAGGCCCCTTCTTTATTAGAATATCAAAAAAGCTAATAAGCAAGTAGATATTATAGTCAGTAATTACCTAGTAATTATCTGTTATAAATCGTTTGATTTTCGCATAATAAATATATTTTTATAGGTCGATAAATATATCTATTTTGTCGAGAGCGATGTGGCAGGACCTAGGGGCCCCGTCGACCGCGGGGCCCTGGGCACTTGTCCAGAGTGCCCAATGGGAAAGAAGGACCGGCCAGGAGCTCTGTGTTGTTGGTTGCGTGACATGATTTGTATTATTGTTCGGTGACTAAAATCTATGACAAAATGCATTACATTTCAACGTTTTCAGCAGAAAAGTAGTATTATTTCATTTGAAAACCGAATCCTCTTCATATTTGAGTTTTGTACTGACATGCAAACCGTCGAGCGCTAAGAATAGGTACATACATGCATGCAATGTTGTACCTATAACTTTTGGTCAGTAGCTAATTTCAAACATATCATAAAGTGATATATTTTCAAATGTGGTGATTGCAATGTATGATATGTAGCTCTACGAATGTAAATTAATAAAGTAATATGAACAGGCTATAAATGAGCGATGAAAACAATAAATAAAATCTAAAAATGTTTATTTGACTACGTGATAAGATTACGAAATAGATTATTATATTAGTGCAGGTAAAGAACCAGCAATTAATGCTGTACAGATGCCAATCGAAAAATATGGTGTCACAATATTTAAAAATAGGTAATTAATGATTTAGTTTAATTATTTAGATAAATTCTAAAAATGATCATAAATATCTTGTATAAATAATAACAAAAATAATCGTATAAACCTTTAGGAACGTAATACCAAAGTAATACTATAATCCGTTAAGCACGCTGTTTGTTGAGTAGGTACCGAAATACCTAATGGTTCAATAAAACCAGGCTGTCCTAGGTATTTATCCGCTTTGGTTAGGTTGGGATTTTGTTGAGTGAGAGGCAAATATCTGGTTAAGTATAAATAATTAAAAAGATACATAAGATCTGATAATCAAATTAGGTGCATGCACTAGCTATTATTATAGTGATGATAATAATATAAGTTTTTGTCCCAAAATGTTCTTATAAATCGCCTGTTCTGTGCGCTTGCAATGAAAATAATTCGATTTTAACAATAAAAATGCACCTATTTTCATTGCAAGCGCACAGAACATAAGAAGCTTATAAGAAAATATTGATGGGACAAAAACCGTATATTATAATCATCACTATAATAATAGCTATTTGTAATCATCATTATAATAATAGCATGGTGCACGCACCTAATTTCATTATCAGATCTTATGTAGCTTTTTAATTATTTATACATAACAAAATAAATGCATTTATTTGCCTCTCACTCTATAAAATCCCAACCTTTAATAATCAAATTTAACAAAATGATCTTTTATAGGTCTTATACTGTGAGTATTTGACAACAGAAACACTCACAGCCTTAGATCTATAAAAGGGCTTTTAGTTAAATATGGCTATAAAATAAGATAATTATAAATACGGCCGTAAGCCGTTTAAATAAAAAATACTAACTAGGTACCTTACCTACTACCTACAGTATCTATTGCCTTACTGCGTTGATCTTACTACCAAAGTTTACAGAATATATGTAAACTTTGCTACTGCTAAAAAAAATACTGAATTGTTCGTGAAACCGTTGATGATGTTTTGCGGTCGCAATTCTCAGGTAATGCCGCGCTGAAATTTTGTTTTCATGTGGAGACCACAAAACATTGACAGTTAAGAAGCCGTAGCCTACCAATAGATCTAGCCGTGCCTCCGCGCCAGTGACGTCAAAATTGTAAGTGTAATTTTATACATGCACTGTTTAGTTCGAACTAACATGCCTCAAATTAGGTCCCTTTTACTTGTCTGTATACATGACCCGTTATTGCCAACGGAAGATAACCACCAGCATTTGCTTTTGTGCCTTCTCACCTAAAAGTTGACAACGTTTAATTTAGTTGGAATTTCAAGCGAGCTAAACGCTTGATTTTTGGAATCGAACTAAAAGCGCTGGCGTACATATCTAGCTCGAGCTTACTAAGACCGAGCTAACAAAATTAGTTCGTACTAACTACCGCATGCATGAACGAATTTATTAGTTCGAACTAAACGGTGCATGTATACGTACATTTATATATTCACTCTAATATCGCCATACCTCGTTAAACTATCAACATAATTTTTTTACACCCACTTTGGCACTTCTTTCGAAGTATAAAATTCTTGATACTTCTTATTTTAAATATGCTCAAAACATCAACTTTAGCAGTTCAGAAATTACGCAGTCTAATTTTCACCAATCGAAAAGCTAACTAGGTACGGAGATATTGCAGTGAATGTGTAAAAGAAAGCGGCTCAATTTTACCCATTATTTACTCAATTACACCTACAATTTTGACGTCAGTGGCGCGGTGGGCAAGAGTGTCACGGCTAGACATATCGGTAGGCTACGGTTGAGACGA
Source organism: Tetropium fuscum (assembly GCA_964058915.1). Lineage (NCBI taxonomy): Eukaryota > Metazoa > Arthropoda > Insecta > Coleoptera > Cerambycidae > Tetropium > Tetropium fuscum. Next base: position 50,447 of record CAXKVY010000573.1, on the reverse strand, counting down.
CTTCGCGTCTTCAAGGCCTCTAGGGGAGGGGTTAAAAGCAATTGTTTTTACTGCAAAATGGCAAGGTAAAAGACTAGATAGAGACTACATTATTTGAAATACATTTAAACAAATACCGTTAGAATTATCATGTTTGGCAGTGGAAACAATACACCATATAAATATATCCCAAACTTGTCTAGGGAATGAACAAGAGAATAGGTAGCAAATATTTAGATAACATTTATCGCTGTTTTCATAAGCAACATATTAATTAACATTAGTTCTTAATTATGTTGAAATTGCATACAATTAGGTATTTATTTACACATTTTCATTATCGTGTTGTTATATTCCAATTTTCATTAGATCAATTTCACAGACGCAATACAGTAGTTAATCAACATGACCCAATTAAAATCAGCGGTAGACTCTAAACTTCGTCCCAATTTGTTGCAAAACGGTTCTGCAATCTGTAAAAAAAATATTTTAATTCCCTTGAAATTAATTTAATGTAATTCACTCTTGTGTTAGGTATATTTTGTCTACTTTACTATTTATCACAGGAAGTAAATACATTTTATTAACAGGTTCAAAGTCGTGACGTCACAGCCTAGAATTTAAAAACGACGCGCCGAACGCGACGAGGAGACCGTTTCTGTCGGCTACGGGAGATCCCAGCACTCGACCGCTTGATTTCATACTTTATTCGGCCGCTTTCCGGAGCAACGCCTACCGAATATTGTAGTTTGTGACGTCACAGCTAGTTTCGGGCCGTTTCAATTTTATCGCGGTTTAGATCCTTCATACTGATCATGCGGAATTAGAAATCTTGTTTTCTTTTGAAGTACACGTTTTATTACAACGTTATCTAGATACAATCTTTTCTACAATGTTTTCTAGTATTATTTTTATATATAAAATTTTAGTCATGTTCCCTATTGTAGCTATTAGCTATTGTAGCTATTAGGCAACTAGTCCGCACTGGATGGTGGAGGCACATACCCAGGCCACCAAAGAGTTAATGTTTGAGCAGAGAACACTACAACCAACGAGAAGCGACAAAACACCTTCCCGCGTTAACATTTTCCTCACGGGCATGCGCGAACTAGGTTGTGTGGTTGTTGTCAATGGTTAGTCACTGTTAGGTTAGGTTGGGACAAAATCAGCGTATATAAATAATATGTTATTATGTATATTATGATAACATGTGTTATATGTAAACAGTTACATTGTCATGCAATTCGTTCAGTGTACATAACATCTACACAAATATATAGTTCTCTCAGCGTAAACGGTTGTTTACTTCCATAGACCTAATAATATACTAACGTAAGTATTACTAAGTCTATGTTTACTTCATTCATTATGATCGCCTCTATAAAGACCACCAAACATGAAAAAAGCCGACAATCTGTCGTTCTCGTTGGTGTAGTGTTCTCTGCCCGAATGCTGTCGTCACTATCTATTATTCTGTAGTTCGGGTATAGCTAGGTAATTTTTACATTTTTTATTTTTTGTATGCTGTTTCTTTATGCCTCTATACGTACACTAATAATAGTCAAAATCTAAGGAATTTTCCTCACTCTTTGTCATGGTAGTAAATATTAATAAACAAATAACTATATAATCATATAAGTACCTATATATGTACCTATATCTCAAAAAATATAAAATGCTTTATTTACTAGGTTTTTGCTAAGTTTATCTGCATAATAATGAACAAATAAAAAATACCATAAATAATAGGGAGATAACGGGTTAAAAATAAAAACAATGATCACTGATTAAATATAACACAAATCCCCTACACTCAAGTGGCTTCGTCGTTTTATGTATGTTCAATTGGTATGGAAAAATCACGTTTATGATATAATGATAATCCCTAGTGATTGTTCAACTTGTATAATATGTTTATTTTATGTAGGTTGGTATAGGTGAGGTACCTACTTAACATAATTATTTAAAATTAATTTAGAACACATACGTACTTAAATTGTTTAAAATTATTTTAGAACGAATAACTTAAAATCCAAGTAGGTAGGCCTTTCTTGCATATAAAATAGGTACCTATTACCTAGGTACCTGCAGAGAAATGTATTGCAACCATGCGATCCTAATCCCAACAACAATATACCGAGGCCTAAACTAAGCATCCCAATAAAATAGCTAAATTCTAGGTAAGTACATAGGTACAAAGACTTTTGTCCAAACCTACCTCTAACTCTTGGATTAAAGCATGTAGTTTAATAGTTATCTACTGCAGCAACTTATTTGTAGAAAACTGTTTCAACGAGACTGCATATTATACGGGTACCTACTTAATTATTATATTTTACTGTTATATATAAACCGGGAAATATTAATAGGTAGCTACGCTACGAAAAAATTGTAAAAAATATCACAAACCTATGGTAATAATATCACAGACAGAATAGATGAACTGTAGGTACCTACCCGTACAGTACGGTACAGTAGGTACAGTTCATTTCTTAAATATAGGAAATATAAAAAATATCACAGACGTCTTCGCATGTTTGATAAAGACCACTTCAAGCACTTCGCATATTAGACAAAGATAAATAAAGCTGCAGATGTTCAGCGAAGTAGCTAGCGGTTTTGTTTGGAGTAACGAGTCGGTGCCTGTGATTAAAAACTTTTTCTTTTTTTTATTTCTTAGGTAGGTACCTATATATCAGAGATGAACTGTATCTAAAATATAAAATAAAAACTTGTTGATCGATCATATTATCAGTACCTATAAGATGATTAGCATTACAAATAGAGCAAAAAAAATCATGTAAAAAGTGGTAGGACCTAGTAAATGTAGTGAAAAAAAACTACGCATATCACATTATTACATGGTTTCATTAAAAAATTGAACTGCCCAAAATTCAAAAACGAAAAACTAGGAGTAATAACACAGGGTATGCCTAGGTTGATAAGTAGGTACATTGTACAAGTACGTATTATAGGTACCTATGTAAACTAAATAATAAAGGGTACAATAAGTGCACCGCCTTCTCCCTTAGGGCGTCTTTGGTTCTTTTTATATTAATTAAAAATGTATTCCCGTTATGGAACACGTAAGAATCATTGCTAAGATTCATTTATCGGGCAAAAAAATAATTTTAGGTCAATAAATATCTAATCTCGTGCACAAACTTCCAGTGGACCGTGGACCATATCATCAGTATATCGCTTCCTGTATTACAATAGAGAACTTTGATCGACTACAAATGAAAATCGAAAATCCCAGTTAAAAAATATTGCCCGCACTTCCTTGATACGTTAGTTAGTACTAGCATAGATAGTTTAAAAAAACAATAAATTTTGAGGAAGTCCACAGAAGGTTTATCCTTCTGTGGACTTCCTCAATGTTTATTGTTTTTTAAACTGTCTATGAAATGAAATGTAGGTACAGTAGCAGAACGACCCGAATAAACATTATAATTATTATAATAAGCGTGGTATGCCGTATAGGTAATCTAATACTTATCTTATAATATGTTATTAATATTATTAAAATAAATGAAATAAATATTAATGTTTTAAAAAATGTGAACGCACTTACAGTTTCTGTTTTGGGTACAGGTTGCAGCAGGTAAAGTGCCGTGTTTGGTGGACAATTGACTAATGTTTTTACAAAATTTTGTTAAATTACCGGCCATTCTAACCTCAAACTGTTCCTAGTAAGGTAACAAGCACACGTAACACCACTGTTTGTACAACGTGAATGTGGGAGTTTGGTTTTGGAATCCCATCCCATCACGATCGAGGATAGATGCAAGCAGCGTGTCACGATTACATAGAGGCTTCAAAACGACCGACGAACATTTTTCCACCAACCGCACGAGTAGAAAACGGCATAAGTAATTTTGAGAAGTTTACAAAAATAGTATTGCTTATGCCCCTTTTTATTTCTTAAATATAGTTTTATTGTACGTTTATAATAGCAGTTGCTTTCTATTTACACTAAATGATCAGATCGATATTTCTGAGATGTTCTATTTGACAACCAATTTTGGAGGAAGTTAAAATAAAATAAGTGAAAACATTACTTCCCCCTTAGCGATACTAAGGAACTTCAATGCTGCTCTGGCTCTGAGTACTGAGTGGATTTCCAAGGCGCAGTTGAGATTTTGAAGTTAAAGGGCGATATTTTGTGGGTTGGTACCTACTTGCTTTCTAAATAAACCAAAAATATTTTCAAAATACCTATACATTTTCAAACGGTAAGAATTGGGGGTGGGTTCTAAATGAAGAAATACGAGTTTCAGAGAGATATATAGAGTATAGTTACCTATATAGTGAGGGATGTGATATAAGTATAAGTTTATGACAACATGATGAACAACTTTAAAATTGTTACACATAAGCCGAAAATTTATTTATACGATGCTACGTGAAAATACAATTAAACGTACACTCAGCTGTTTTATTGTGCCGTTCTATTTGAATCTGTAACACTCGTGAGTGGTGAGTATATAGGTGTTCTTCACCTCACTTGTTTCCTAAATTTACAGTTTAGATAATCTGTATAAGTAATTAGTATATGAGATTTCCATTTTTAAATCGATCTGAAAAAAAACCACTATGACCTCTTAATTGGAAAAAAACACAATTTCAAGCAATTTGGGAAACCGTTTGTTAAATATACTATAATAATATATATTCGAAACTAGTTGTGTTAAATATATAATGTAAACGTTATATGCCTATATATTTTATTTACTGATAACTTATTGAACTTTAAGATGAAAGAAAACTTTTAAGGTATAAATGGCAGTATCAAAGGTTGCGGTTAGTTGATTGTATAGGTACATAATAAATAATGCACATTTTTTTTATATACCTTTATATCAGAAAACCGTATTCATAACAAATTTTTAAATTAAATTGGGGATCCTCAAACAAGATATTCCATCTTCATCTTGTAATAGTTATGTCTGCTTCGAAATGGTATCGGTATCTCTCCGGTATCGGTATCTCTATTGGATAATATCAAAGTTTACGAAATACAATTAACGTACACTCAGGGAACCCATACCGGCTTTCCGTCGTTCATTCCACGGCACATTCTTAGCCGGTATTACCACGGTATTACTGAATGGTTATCAGGAAAAAAATTGCTCTCCAAACAACTATGGTGAAAAAACAACTTTGGGCTATTGTTAATATTAATACCTACTGTTAATAGAGACCCAAAAAAATAAATTATAGTATTATAATTATAGTATTCCGGCTTGGAGAATAAACACTTTTACGGTTACAACCCTATATCTATTGAATTGGTACCGGGCGCGGGTAAAAATTGAAATATCCCGGAATGAGGAATAATATCTACGTACTACCTTTAAATTCCTAAAATAAAGAAGTTTCCTCAAACAGAAAATGTTATAGAGTTCAATGTCAGTTAATACTCTAAGTATATCATCAATTTGACCAATGTTGAAAAATTCAGCTCAATCTCAACAATTGGCGACAATATTGAATTTATATTTGCCTCAAATCTTAAACATATGTAACTGGCTTTTAAGGGTTCTCACCGCCAGAATATCGTGTGACGTCACATATCATGAACGCTGGCTGAGTAATTTTTGAAAAAGTAATTTCATTTTGATATCTATTGATAATAGATATGTTTATTAGTTCGGAATAAAAATTTTCAAATATAGTAAACTGTTCATTTAGCTCGCTTGAGTTTAACTGTTTCATTTTCTTTTATCTAAAAATTAAATTAAATTTTTAATGTACTGTTGGAGCGTAGGTACTTATAGGGCCAAAATTCGTAAATATTATTTCCAGTACTTACATCAAAGTGATCTTCGCAACAATGTTGCACAGATTTAGAATTAAAGGGTACCTTATCATCAAACTTTATTATTCGACACAATTTCTTTCGCAATTTTTCTGGTCTCGGCTCGGCACGGCGAAAAAATATTTGTCAGGTGTTTTTATAGTCTGTACCAGTACTTCAGATATATTAGCCGCTGACTATTTGCAGATTGTAAGAAAACTAAATTTGGGTAATTCTCATCTTTGACGTATCTACTATTTGAACTGTTTTGTAAGTGTACTGAACTTTTAGAAACTATTTTTTATAGTTTTTTAAATATTCTATGGTAATTAATATACAAAATTTACCTAATTTCAACATCATTTTCGATGTAGCGATTTTTATGAATTAATTTCTCGAGAAACAACCAGTTGTTAGTTAAATATATCTTCGGTCTTTCCTGTTATTGTGCGTCTTGATAGACCCCTAGACGAAAAATGTCCCTGTTTAAAAATCCAATTATAGAAAATAAAAAAAAATAAAAATAAAATTTTTTTATAAAACAAACTGAACAAAATGTGAATGTGAAAACATAGCGCGTCTTAGTGGTCCTGGTTTGGTTTGAGGTCGGGTGACGTCGCAGTAGTTTTCGCGGTGCGATCGGGAATTTAAAACTTTGAGGACTCATCACTTTTTTATTTATGAAGATAGATAATATAAAAAAAATCGCTGTTTTTACAATACAAATAGTGCTCCGACACTATTTGTATAGTGAAAATAAAAAAATGGAACTTTCCTAATTCCCGCTAATCCACGGGATGCCAAGAGATTTCAAACTAATTACATCATATTCAGGACATTCTGGGTGATATATCAGATCATTCTTATGCGGCACTCAAAATGACGTAATTATCAATTTAAGATTGCTAGGTACTCTTGCAGACTTAAAATGTGAACAGTGATATAGATATGATCTCTGTCATATAAACAGTCATATAAACACTAAGGACAGAGAAAGCATTATCTTCGTTTGTTTGGTTTTCGATCCTTTCAAATGTAAAAATATTGAGCCAATAACGGAAGTATTGGCTAGAAACATGTGAGAAGGCGCGCGCGCAGTTCATGTTCGATATACGGATTTTACAGCTCTGTCGAGCGCCATCACATTTTAAAAAGGTGCCCTTTATATTACAATTCAAATTAATTGTTTTTTGTAAGTTTATATTTATATTTGCATTGTTTCTTTTGAATTTCAAAATTTTCATACATTAAAGAAGAACCTTTACTTTCACTTTGTTCAATCGCGTAAATTTTTTTTCACCTATGACAGAACATAGAACTCAGATAAGTTTTAAATTTGACACTTTAGACATTATAGGAGGCCATAAGTATCGAATTTCAATTTCGCAAACAACATGATTATAGTCATAGATACTTAGACCCCTGGGTGTTTAAAAAATATTGCTGAATATTTTTCTAAGAGTTTCTAAATCCAATAATGCCGTGCCGTAAGATGATTTCTATCTCTTTTATTTCTTCACCCAACAAGAAATGATACAATATTATTCCTACAATAGAAATTATTGTCTATTGTCTCAAGTCTTAATGCAAGTTAGAACTATATTTTTTGGTAAATATGTGCTTGTGAAGGCGATGGGTATATTATCTTTCCACGTTGCTAATTCGATGCCGAGGCCCGGAGTAGTATTGGATGTATGAGAGAAAATATCACAATATTAAGGCACTAAAAAGCCAGTACAAGCAAAAAAGGTCATATATACGCCCCTCAAAAGTTGTTATCGCTAACCGAAAGACCGAAACAAACAGTCATGTAAACGTGGGATCCTGCAAAACTGAAGTTGCCTTTATTTCAGATACCTCTCGGAGCTTTGACTCGCAGAGCGACGACACTTTTGATTCGAAAACAGTTGTTTGTTTGAACCCGGTGCGGGCGTCTGTTTTTTAAGTAGGTACCGGCGAAATTGGAAACAGTGTAAATACGTTCTTTTTCACTTTTCGGAACAGTGAGTATTTTTAAATATATACCTATTTCTTTGGTGCTTTTTTTATTTACTTACTGATATGTATTTATGTACCTAGAAAACCTACTAATTCTAGAATATCGAAGCAGATAAATCTGAGATAAGAATAGCTTAGTGGTAGGTATCTGGTAAAATGGTTAAATGGTGGTTGTAAGTTTATTTGCAGTGCGAAAGAAATACATAAATATAAGGGGGGGAATATTTTAGGTCGACAAGGATTTTGTAGTCCTTCATTCAACGGTAGTCTCCAGTATAAATGAGTGTGTATCATAAATATAACACCGACACTTAGGTATTTATCGATTTCAATTTCAATTACATGTACACAGTTTCAGTCTATGCCTCGCCTCTACGCAAATAATAAACCTAAGTTTTCTTAATGTACCTATACATATTAGATGTTCAGCGACACAATTAATCATAAAGTGTAGGTAGGGCAGGTGCGGGCAAATTTGGACAATTCAAATTTGGTGCCCATAATGTTTTAATTGCACTGCAGAAATTGCATTTGAGCGCCTACACAGTTAGTTACCTACCTAAAAGCTGTGATGGCATTAGTCAGATTTATGAGAAGAATATGTTTGTTTGGGCTTTGTTTTTCCTATTGTTGAGGATGAATTTATAGGTAGTTTTTTAAGGGCAGATATTATATCAAAGCTTCCCGCCGAGTCCCTTGTTGAAAGAATGGCGCATCAAGAACCTCGGTATTTTTTAAATTGTCCGTTAGTTTTGAAAGCCTATAATGTTCAGTAACCTGACCTACCTCTATATTATAATCTTATAAATAAATTGTATGCATTTCCTGTATTTAATTTTGTTATTAAAGAAATTAAATTATCTCTCCAAAAGTGCCCCTATCATGTCTAAAGCAACTACATTTCGACAAACTCGTCTACAACAAAAAAAAGTTTCTCAGATGAGGCACAAAGTACCTAAACGTTTTCATGTAGGTAGGTATTGCCAATTGAATTTTATTTAGAATAATTAGACAAAGTCCAACTTAAAATATTTTTTTATTTCAATTTGTTGTTATAACTGGCCAAATCTGTCCCGCCTTCCCCTACCGATATGCTTCGATGATGGGGTACTTTCACTAGACTACTGAGGCATACAGAATTGCTTATATTCTCTGTGAGAGGCAAATAGATGTATTTATTTTGATTAAGTATAAATAATTAAAAAGCTGCATAAGGTTTGATAATCAAATAGGGCATGCACTAGCTATTATTTTAGTGATGATTTGATGATTATAATATAAGTTTTTTGTCCCAAGATTTTCTTATAAGCCTGTTCTGTGCGCTTGCAATGAAAGTAATGTGATTTTAAGAATAACAATGTATATTTTCAGGCCAAGCGCACAGAACCGGCTTATAAGAAAATTTTGTCACAAAAAACTTTTATTATAATTATCACTCTGATAATAGCTAGTGCATGCACCTAATTTGATAATCAGACCTTATGTAGCTTTTTAATTATTTATACTTAACCAAAATAAATACATCTATTTTGGTTAAGTCTCACTCTACAAAATATCACATTTTTGTGCGTAGGTACGTGTGTAACGTTCTCCCTTTGGCGGATTCACAATTTCTTGATCCACGGTGTTCGCTGTTCGCACATGATTCGCACAGAGCTTGACGTCAACATCTCGGTTCCGAGAGAAATTGATTGCAGATTGAGATTTCCAATTTCCAGTGTCGCGTATATTTTGATAGATATAAACAACCAACATATAAACAACCACGACGTTTGTGACGTCATTCTATGTACGAAAAGAGAAGTGAGAAGATTTTCGTTACTTGTTGCTTTAAAATTTCAAAGTATTAGTGGCCATTATAAAAATGTAGTCTTTATTTTTATATTTAGTCTTTATACAATAGTCATTATTTTTTGGGTCCCATATTATTGGCATATTTTTGTAACAATCAATTAAAGTATGAACGTTTTCCTCGTCGCACTCTGTCTTTTTATTCCAAGTTCGATGCGACGTATAGACGTCGTATACACATACACAAACCGCAATTGAAGTTAAGTTTTGTCGAAGTAACTTAAACGTTTTCATACGACAACAAAAATGTATGCTATGGTATAAAAATGTAAAAGTAATACTTTATATATTACAATAATTATTACTATTAAATGGTATTCACTATCTTCGATATAAGTTTTATCAAATATATTTAAATATAGGTCGAAATTCTTATTTAAAATAGTAGACATCTTGATCAAGCAGGTATAACCAGTATACCACAATTATTATTGTGATACAAAACTTATTTAACATAAAACTCTAATACAACGTATGCAAAACAGTGGCGGCTCCTCAGAGGAGGCAAGGGAAGCTAAGTCTCCCCATTCACTTTGCTAGTACATAAAATTAAATTTTTTAAAGCTTTTTAATTTTTAAATGTTATTTTTTATGATGCATGTAAGGCGTATACTGAAACAAAAGAAATAGTTTTTGCTGGACAATCTAGTATTATTATTTATCTGTGTAATTTTACGACTGACTATAACAAAAAATATCTGATTGATATCGCAGTCTATTATTTGTCTATTTCCTAACTATCATTTTAGACTACTGACCTTGACAAAATTCAAAAATTTTTGTTTGCGGCGCATTTTAGGGCTCCATAACCCTCAGGGACGTGTAGTCTATAGAAAAGTACAAACTTTATTGTTTACTATTTTTATTTATTGTTTACTTGTTTACTAAATTTATTGTATATTAAATTGCATTATTTAAAACCCGGATTTGTTACTGGACAAAAACTAGTTCATTATAATTTTTAAATAGCAATCTTACATATATGTCTCGACAACGTTTAACAAGGATGTCATGTCCGAGTAAACGCGACCACAAACGAACGTGTCATGGATATAAATAATACGACATACAATAATTTTACTTGCATATACAAAGTCAGCCTAGAGTGGTTGATATACATAGAAACAAAAAAAACAATGACGAAACTTTAAAAACCTAGTTTCTTATAACAGTCAAATACGTCATTTGTTTAAAAAAATGACACTGTAATGTTTTAAATTCGGCTGTGTCCCTATTATTTTAAATAAAATAATAAAACTTGGTTCGCAACACGTCTACATTAACGAACTTTGGTTACAGTCTATGGTTACAGTAACCGTTGCAGTTACAGCTCGCCAATGAGTACCCCGCTTTATATGTCTCGTCTGTAGAAAATGTTAAAATAGTACCTATACAGGGTCGTCGCAAGGCGGCCGGCAGCCAACCTTGCCTCTTATTTATACCACAAAACAAATTTAGATATTTTTTGTATAGGGTATCTACTTGCAGGGGTGCGGCTCAATCAATCATTGATATTGCAAATTGTAAGTAGGTAGGTACCTATAATATATATCATCATTAGCTTCACCTTTCAACCTTTCACCTTTAATTTTATTATCGATAAAAGGGTATAAATATATAATAACACTAAAAGCATGAGAGCAGATGCAGCTTTTCTGATCGATATGTAGCTTTTCGTTTGTCAATCAACGCGCACCCTTTTCCAAAGCATTTCGAAATGGCAAGGTAAACAGCTGGGGTATGTAGTTTGTTCGATGCTAAGACACGTGTTTATGTTATGCTATTTACTATTTTAAAGTTATGTCCTAAATTGTATACCTATATTAGGGCTCGGCTACCCTAAAACTCGTGTAGCGTTGAGCGTGAAGGAACTTCTTCAATCAACTATTATACTATTTACACATAACACACAACTAGAGTTCTTTCAATCAACAACACAACTGAATCCGGCCCTGTGTGCTTGACACCTTATATTTAATAAATAATAATTGTAATAACCAAAATCTGTTTACTCTACGACATATCCATGCAGTGGCATAACTAGGATCGATGAGGCCCGTGTGCAAGATATCTGAGATACCCTCAGCTTTTAATGTTTAGTTAAAATAAAATTTTAAAAAGTTAAAATAAAATATTGACAGGGCCGCATTAAAAAAATTTTAGGTGATTTCTTTATTATTATCAAATAATTAACCCTATGGCTACTGTGATAATTATCGAGTTTGTAAGGTACATAATCTGGAATGCCATGAACTGATAGCACATTATCAACATTATCTAACAAATGTTATTTTATGCGAATCATTTAGGTTTCACGTATGTAGAGGTTATACAGGCGGTGAGTCATTATTTGTATAAGGACTGTTTTTAGACTATGGTTTTTTAGCTAAATCAAATAATAAATTCCCCCACAGTGACGTACCACAAAAATATAAAAATACGTCAGCAATAATATATACCTATCGTAGGTCTGAAACTTTTCTGCTACAAGATGGCCATATGTAGCATATTGTACTAAAATTTCATAATAATCAATTAATAAGTGGCTGCAGTACTTTGGTTGTCTCTGAGTACTACGGATACCACGGATAACGAAAGCGACGAGTATAGGTATATGCCCGCATGTTTGATAATTCAGATTTTACGACTCGGTCCATTTAGCGCCGCGGGTTTGTAAGTGGATCCGAATGGCCCGGGTTCAAACCATGCCACTACTATACTATTTTTTTATATTTTATGTATATTGCTCTCGATATTGCTACTTTTTTTTAAATATCCACTTGATTTCTTATTTTTTACAGCACATGTTGACACGTTTAGTAGTGATGAATTTTCAAAATCGCGGATGAATATTGCTATTATGGCGGACCATAATGGTTCGAAGCGACAACTCAAATTTAATGGCCATCAAGGCAATCATATTCATTACGATATTCGTGTGTTATAGTTGTCAGTAAATGATAATTGCATAATATACTATTTTATTTTTTTGCTATTATGCTATTTACCCGTGATTTAAATTAAAATGAATAGGTACTCTGTCGCAAGTCTGATTATCATATTGTACATAGTTACAGTTAAATAAATAAAACTAATCACATGTAATATGTAGGTTTATAATATACCGACCTACCACGTCTTTAAATATACAAATCATGGCAACGACGTCAAAATCAAAATCACCAATGGCCCAAAGGCGGCGTAGCCAGCCAAAAGTGCACTTTTAATGCATCCGTGTGATTCTGGTTATTTAGAATATAATAGTACACTGAGTACACCGTCCTTTTTAAGTTATTACAACAGTACAAATGGTGTTAGCGGCTTAATTCTAACGAGTCTACTACACTGTATAATTTGCAGAGTACAGGATGGGCGCTAAAAATATCTGACTCTTTCGTTTATGCTACTACGTACTACATACCTACGTATTACTCGTAAATATAATTTATTACTATACGAATGGGCCTTTTGGATTTTACTATACGTATGGACCTTGAAGCTGAGTGACGTCACACAGTATCATTATTTGTCAGAACGCCTAAATCGCCCATGCCTATAGCGGTAGTTGTTTAAGCGTAAACGTTTCGTAGTTATGTTTTGTGCGTTCCTCTACGAATTGTATTGTGCTTTATTTCTGTACATAATTGTAATAAAATGGAACCAGGATTTTCCAAAGGAAGTGCAAATAATCTGCCGAAAGTTGATTTTAGCATAGTGGACGACTTTTAAATGTCAAATTTAGATTATTTATCAGCAGGTCCAGTGTCAACGAATTCAATTTCAACGTGAAATGTCAAAGCGCAGGGAACCAACCTTGGAATAGAGTACTAATACACCGTTGTGTCATGTTGAAGGTCCTATATAGGATCTCTGTGATGACACTAAGGAGGCATACGTGGCGTCACGTATAAACGCCGCGCGCTTTATTTCCGCATTTTTGAAAATTTTTCAAAAAATAAAATAAAAACGATCAAAAAATAAAAAATACGGCGGGATTGTTTTTTTAAGCGCATCACATAAAGCAATAACAAAATTCAGTTAAAATACCCATAGTAAACTTTAACTCAGATATGGATATAATGTATCATATCCAGGACTTTGGTTGACAAACTGTACAAACTAAACTTATATTCATATGTGTACAATGACTAAATAGACGATAAAAAGACGGGGTAGGTAGTGTTACCTAACTAAAAATACATACCTACCTACTTTGACATTAAAGTTATTTATACACATTTACATATGGTATCAAATTGAATGAAAATAAGAATAATATTTGGCATCGGATATTCTAATAGATATGTCGATATAACCTTTGACATTTCATATAAAATAATTTATATTTTTTTCATTTAGGTATGTAGTTTTGCTGGTGTTTTAGGTAGTGGCACTTGTTTGTCTCAATTTTACTTCGTGTTTTAATTGCTGGTAAGTAGGTATATGCATTTGTGCCCCGTAATTCAAAATTGTAGATTTTATTGCTATCGCGTAGGCATATAAAGTTTATAACATAAAATATATCTATTTCATGTGAAATTTTACGTTTACAATGAATTTTATTATCTACATGCATTTTATGTAGCCAATTTCTATTTATGAAATGTCTTACAGAAAAAACATCAACTGATACATCTTCCCCATAAGATGTTGGTTTGTAGTTTCTAATTTCATATTTTCAAGGTTTGCGAGAGGTGATCTAAATATCGTGATGTGATCGTGTCAACATAACCTTTGAAAACAACGATATACCTAACATATAACCTTGAGATATAACATACTGACATTATTACTAACCCCCGGTAACATATTTAAATTTTATTAACGCGAGCAGCGCCTAATTGCACCCGGAGCACAAGTGCAATTTTATGTCCTTAATATTTTTTTTGGAAACCACTAAAAATATTTCAAAAATGGTGAATGTGAAACACATATTTATTGAAATTATTCAATAACGTTGTTTTTTATTTATGATACAATATTGGTAATGAATTACATTTATGTGGATTTTTTTAAACAAAAATTTTGTACGCTCTTCGCCTTGCGAGACGCGCCCCCTCGTGCAAGCGTACGCCCCTGTTACAGGTCCATTTACCCCATAGCCACGGCGCTGCATGCGAGCTACAGATCAGCCGGAAACGTCTAATTACTATTTGACACTTTTGACAGTATTTGAGTAGAATCCAGCGGCGAAACAACTTTTGCCGTATTTTTCTTATTTTTCATGTTCATGTCATGTTCGACCATTGAAATCTTGCGCAAATCAGGTCAAAAGTCCAAGGTATTTTTTTTTGTAAAGAATCACAAAAAATCGCGAATCAGAAAAAATTTCAAGTGTAATCCTTAAATGTTTAAAAAATTACAGAGGAAAGAATAATTATTAAATGTGTTTGTTTTTTAATGCCCGTTATGTTGATGCTTGAAATGATAATCTCTGATCCGTGCGCTCAGGCGCACTGTATCAGTAGGTCAAAATTGCAGTATGTCTGAGGTTGATAGTATGCGCATTCAATTAATTTTAAAGTATGATTATGTACTTAAAAGTTGGTAACAAGGCCTCAATTTTATGGTTTATTGCATGAACACTGAATTATTTTTCATGTTACCACCATCCACCATCTTACGGTTGCCATTCCTCAGCCAATGAAATTACTGTGTGTGTTCTCCAGATATTAATTTCCGCCACACGAGAGTTGAACCATGGAAAGAATTCGGGATCAAAATTCCGATGTCGCTTCCGATTCTATATTAATAAATTAATTATATCTTAATTGTATCGATTTTTATCCAGCCAGATAAATTAAAATGGGACACACTGTATAATAATTACGACTTAAGACCGAGGGCATTTATACAGTTGGAAAATATTATACAGGTAAAAGATAAACAACTGCATTTGTATCCTCATTTGTAACGACGCGACGCGTCGCGTCGTTACACATGAAAATACAAATACTTTAACTAAACGTCGCGACGTTTAGTTAAAAGCGCTTTTATAG
The DNA here is from genome assembly GCA_964058915.1 of Tetropium fuscum. Taxonomy (NCBI): domain Eukaryota; kingdom Metazoa; phylum Arthropoda; class Insecta; order Coleoptera; family Cerambycidae; genus Tetropium; species Tetropium fuscum. The sequence goes on along the minus strand of CAXKVY010000573.1, from coordinate 34,820 downwards.
ATCTCAGACTGTGTGTGTACTTTATCGGGTTGAAAAAACAAAACGCTAAATACGTCTCTAGCTAAATTGTAACGACATTTAACAAAAGAAGATTGTATAAAATAAACGAAAGGCAACTGGTTTACATTTACAGCAAGAACAACATTATGTTACCTCTATAATTCATCAATAGTCTATAATAGTTATTTATGTACCGAGGGTATTAAGTAGACTTTTATGCCCCGAGGGCAACGATCTTACAAACCCGAGGGCCTTTGTCACGATGTGTTGTAAGTCGCCCGAGGGCATACACATATACTTCATACCCGCGGTGCATACAAACTTTTATGTCCTACTTTTCGTTATTGCATCCACAATATGAATAATACTGAGAAGAAATCATAAAAAAACAATTTCATATTGCTAGGGAAATGCTGTATTTATATTTCCCTTTCCTGTATTTATATTTATGTATTTATGTTGATAGGGAAATGCTATATATTTATATTTCTTTTTTGCACAAGCGGGCGTAAAATTGTAATTTAAGACCTTATTAGCGGGCGTAAAATAGTACTTTTCGGCCCGCGGGTTGAGGAATAAAAAAACTGCAAAGAATCTATTTTGGGTGAAAATTAATGAATTTAAGATATCTTAGGTTTGTAACCATCTGAATTTATTTTCAAAATAGCGATTAAATTAGAGTACCTGCTGATATCCACATTTTTTTGATAATCAAATTCAGTTTTAACGTGGAATAGTGGGACCAAAACGCGGGGGGCCAAAGAATTCTATAGCACATTATCTATGAATGCTGTTGCCTTTTTTATTTTGCCATTCTAAGAATTCGTCATATGCCTTTTCATATATACCTCTAGGCTTAGCACGTAGTAAGGTTAATTCTGCTACATTTGCCGATTATGAAACATCCGGCATTACCATCATCTTAAAAAAAAATCGTGGATTTTCACTAACTATTATTGTAGTTTTGTAACATAAATTAAGTACTACACATTTGTCCGAACTAGTTTGATATTTTGACAACAGTTTTGTTTACTTATGCCAGTTGTGCCACTATGATTACTAACCATATTATTCATGCAAACCATATCGTGGATTTTCACTAACTATTATTGTAGTTTTGTAACATAAATTAAGTACTACACATTTGTCCGAACTAGTTTGATATTTTGACAACAGTTTTGTTTACTTATGCCAGTTGTGCCACTATGATTACTAACCATATTATTCATGCAAACTCGATCTAGAAACGAAATTTACTCATACATAAAATTCTGAATTTTATAAATACCTAATAGTATCTTCAATCGCGTGTGCAAAAAATGTGTACCTACATATTTCTGGCATAAACTGTTTTTTGAGACCTTGACATGGTTGCAGACCTCGCTATGCTCGAGACTGCAACATTACATACGCGGACTCAAAAAATTTTGTTTGCGCCCTCGATGTGTAAATAAGTATTACGGCCTGCGCGGGCCATAAAGTTCACTTTATGCCCGCGCGGGCGCAATGTGCATTATCATGTAGTTGGTAACTAAGTATAAACACAATAATGAACTAGTGTGAGATAATATATATTTGAATTCAGTGCAATATTTGTCGGTAAACTTTGAATGATTGTGTCGTAAAATATAAGTAAATAAATATTTTTAGAAGTCATAAAATAGTAGTCGAATATTTACTAATTAAAATTTACCCAAATATGTATTATGTATACATATTATTATTGATTTTTGTGATAACTGTTGATATAAAAGCAGAATATGCACATTTTCGTATGGGTTTTATCCTATTATCACCTATTGTTTGCTAATTAAAAAATTGTAATCATTCTTTCAAGGCATATACGTATAATGATTTTGTAGATTATTTTTCTTATAAACAATTGTATTTACATAATGTAACGTGTTTATTGTGATTATGTAAGAGATAATTATTTATTGCATTCAAGATAGTCATATAAGGTTAAAGATAGTCATTATAGGATATATATTTTACAAAGCTTTGTTTAAAATTAAAAACACTTTTAGTAGATATTTTTTGAAATGTTTGTTAACTATTTTATAGTATTTTCTGCCATAAAAGCAAACTATAAATGTAACAATTACTGCTTAGTAGGAAAAATAATATGCATTAGTGCATATTTTGCAGATAAATCTTTTATAGTTGTTTTTAGTAGATTTCATTTTGTATGAAAAAATAAAATATGTGTAGCCTTAGTTTACAGTAAATAGTTCACAGATAAGGTTCTACCACAGTTATCATTATCAAGAATTATTTAACAATATTTTTATTATTGCAGAATGATTCGGAGCTCTTATTAAAAAGATGACGAGAGGAATCTTGAGACTTCACTTACCCCGAACAAAAATATGTGATATCAGGTACTCTATTACTAAATGTAATGCAAGTTTCCTGAGACCTACAAAGTACATTACAGTATTAGAAAATTCAGGAAAAAGGAACTTCTCCACATCCCGTCACTTAAGAAAAGATGCCCAGCCACCAAGTACAGTTAAAGGGATACCATATCAAAATTTAACCATCGGCATACCTAAAGAAATTTGGCATAATGAGAGAAGGTAAAACTTAAACTTATAGTTTATGTAACTAACTCCATGGACATCTTATATTTATATTTATAGAGTTGCTATCTCACCAGCAGTGGCAGGTACCTTAATAAAAAAAGGATTCAATGTAAATGTAGAAGAAAACGCTGGAAGAGATGCAAAATTTAGAAACATCGATTATGAACAAGTTGGTGCTAAATTAGTTAATTCTCAAAGTGCCTTTAATTCAGGTAATTATATAATTTTTTTTGTAAATAGGCAAATGGTTATAGAGCAATAATAATTGTTATTCTTAACATCTTAACATAATGTTTTAGATATTATTTTAAAAGTAAGGCAACCACTAGACCAAGAAGTAGCAAATTTTAGGGAAAATTCAACACTTATATCATTCCTGTACCCAGCTCAAAATAAACAATTGGTGGAAGACTTAGGCAAAAGGAAAATAAATGCTTTTGGTAAGCCAGCATCAATAAAATTAACCAAATCTCTTGTTACATTTAATTTTTTTAGCAATGGATTGTATTCCACGTATAACAAGAGCACAGTCCTTTGATGCATTAAGTTCAATGTCTAATATATCAGGATATAGAGCTGTTGTTGAGGCAGCCAATCATTTTCCAAGATTCTTTTCAGGTAATTCGCCCGATCATATTACGATTAGTTCCTGAAACAGATATTGAACGCCGTTGTCGCCCTTATAGTGATTTATAGCTTCTCCAATAAAAGTTACCAGTGTTTTTGCTGGGAGTGATATACAGGCACAGCATAAGGAACATTCAGTAGTATATGTTACCGGCGGTGTCTTTGTAGTGGTTATCTAAAAATTTTGACCTAAAACATATTTGAGTGCACAAATATAATTTTGCCGGGTGGGCATTATATTTATTTGAAATAATCACACAACACAAATGGATTTTCACGGTTGGCTTTTCAGTGGGTACATTCTTTAATTTTATCAATAAACTGTCAAAGTCTGCTTCACAATTCTCGGTATCCAAGTGAAACAAATTTAAGAAAAGAGATTTTTTTAATGCCCTTTATTTGAGATTTTCCCATAGAAAACAGGAAAAATAAACTATACTAAACGCTGCCACTGTGGAGTTTGAATACTTCTTAACGCGAATGGAGACGTACGCAAATGTATGTGCATAGCCATCCCGCTGATGAAATATATACTGCTGATGGTTTCATAAGCTTAATATATAGGTACTTAATATATATTAAAATAAATGGGTACTACTAATATACTCCCATAATAAAATTCTTGCCTTTATTTTATGCAAAATCCTTATAATCAGAGTTTTTCTGTTGTTCAAGGTAGTTGGGGGGTGGGGCACTATTCCGATAATCGGGGTTTTACTGTAATAATAATTGTGATTTCATTTTGTATTTAAAAAACAATCAAATCTCGAATTTCAGCCGAATACCTAGAAACTAGATAATATAGTCGGGCCCCTGAACAGATGGAGTGAACATGTGAATAGCTTGCGTGGCAGGCATGGCCTCCGCATATAGTTTCCTTCTCGAACGTTAGAGTCTGGTTTATACTACTGTCTCTGTTGATTTTCAAGCAACCAATCAGGTACTTTGCACACGGTGACATGTAGTGATCACGCGCTTTTATTGCTCCATCTGTTCAGCAGCCCGACTATAATAATCTATCAATGATCTATAATCCAGATAATATAATTTTTTTCGATTTAAACTACTGCTTTGTTTTCTGTTATACAGGTCAAATAACAGCGGCTGGCAAAGTACCCCCTGCAAAAATTTTAGTTATCGGTGGAGGGGTCGCGGGTTTAGCTGCTGTTGCCCAAGCAAAATGCATGGGAGCCATTGTAAGGGCTTTTGATACAAGGTCAGCCGTTAAAGAACAAGTGGAATCGTTGAGAGCGGAATTTTTGACAGTTACTATAGCGGTAATTTTTTTGCCATATTTGGAATTAGAAACAAAGCATTGTATTATCAATTTTAGGAGGAAGGTGGTTCGGCAGGAGGCTACAGCAAAGAAATGTCCAAAGAATTTATCGAGGCTGAACATGCATTGTTTGCAAAACAGTGTAAAGATGTTGATATGATTATTTCTACCGCACTAATTCCAGGGAAGAAAGCTCCATTACTTATTTTAAAGGTATCTCCTTGTTATAAGGAATTGTATGTTGTTTACAAATTACAAAATTTATTGCTATTATTAAAGATATATAAAAATTACATCTTATGATAATACGTCTTACATCATTTGGGTTTTTTCCTGGCTTAGGAAGCATGATTATTTCGGGTATCTTCCATCATGTAAAAATAGCTTAGTCCGTAAGTGCAGCATTTAATATTTCTTGTATGGTTTTGTATCCATTATTAGATAATTCCTGTATCTACCAGTTATTCGAAACCTGGAACTTTTTTCGGGTTTATTTTCTTTAGTATTTCATTCCTAAGTCATATCAAGGTAATGCTTGATTTCCTGTTCACTTATATTGTTATTTTCACTCTTTCAACGGCTTAAAGACTGTTGACAAGTGTTTGCTAAACGCATTAGCCTTTTCTGAGTTAGTTTTACACCATACCCAATCTTAATTTTTTATCGGAGGGAAGGTTTGTTATAGTGGTTTCTTTAAATACCTGGTGACTTGCATTGTGATTATTTAGTGACCTCCAAGTGACTCGAGATAATCATTAATTGCCAGGTTTCTTGATATAGTAGTTAATAATTCTTTAGCAGCTTTTGCGGATTTCTCTTCTCTTTCATTTTTTCTTCAATTACCAGTGGTTTTTCTTGAATTACTTTTTTTAGGTTTATGTCAACCTGTTGTGTTGCTTCCCAGGCCGCTTTTTGAATAATTCTAGTGTACTATTGAAATAGTGTATATTTGTTCTCCCCGTTCTTCTGGGTTTTGAGCGGAATATAGTCTAATAGAGTAGTCTAGGTGTTCTTTAAATGCATTCCAGTTTGTTCTGTTGCTGTAGAGCACAGGTCTTTTGGGAGTCTGCATTATTTCCATGATAAGTGGTCAGATGACAGATCCAGAGATCATTCTATTTTTACTTGGTCCTTTTTTGTGCCCCTTATGATGCCAAAATCAATGTAGAATTTTGTTTTGATAGTGATTCAACCATTTTAAAGAGGTATTATTATTTGTATGGCAACTTATACCACTTCAAAGTTCTCTAATTATTCAATACATTTGCTGATAAAACGTAATAATATAGTATTGACAGTATTTTACATACTTTTTAGGAACATATTGACCTTATGAAACCAGGAAGCGTAGTGGTAGACCTAGCAGCAGAGTCTGGCGGTAACATAGAAACAACTAAGCCAGGCAAAATATACACATACAATGATGTCACACACATTGGTTTGACTGATTTTCCAAGTATGTTACCCACTCAAAGCTCTACTCTGTATGCCAACAATATATCTAAATTCTTATTATCCATGGGTAAGTAGTCATATTTAGCTACAAATTTAAGCTCAAATTCACTTTTTCAAGGTGAACAGAATCACTTCAACATAAATTTGGAAGATGAAGTAGTCCGGGGAAGCATTATATTAGATAAAGGAAAGCTGATGTTTCCTCCACCACCTCTAAAAACAGCACCACCAATAGCAACTCCCCAAAATAAGGACATTGAAGTTGTTCAGGAAGTAAAGAAAGAAATTACCCCTTTCAAGGCCAATCTGAATACTTCTTTAATGACAACTGCAGGTAAAATCGTGACATTTGCTAATGTGTACAGGAATTAACATATATTTTGTATTAGGCATTGGTTCAATTTTGGGCCTAGGAATGTGTTCTCCAAATCCAGAATTTACTTCCATGTTAACTGTGTTGGGACTTTCGGGAATTGTAGGTTACCATACCGTATGGGGCGTTACCCCAGCACTGCATTCCCCTCTTATGTCCGTTACCAATGCCATTTCAGGAATTACAGCTGTTGGAGGATTACTATTGATGAATGGTGGATATTACCCAACAAATTCAGTAGAGGTATGATACAAATGAACTATTTTAACTCCAGTGCAGTTCACATTAATTCTTATCCTTCCAGTCTTTGGCGGCAGCTGCTGCATTTATCTCATTTATAAATGTATTTGGAGGATTTCTAGTCACAAAACGAATGTTGGATATGTTCAAAAGGTACATATTTGGTGTATAAATTAAGTTTTAAGCATGATTTAGAAAATAAGGCTATCGATATTTTGTTTATGTATCATTCTGAGGCGAAAATAAAAATAATGTTTAGGCCAGGGGACCCACCAGAATACAATTCCTTATATGCTATCCCAGCAGCTGGATTTTTGGGAGCCTATGGGTGGGCAACAATGAATGGTCTTGCCGAAATTCACCAAGCTGCGTATTTAGCAGCTTCTCTTTGCTGTGTTGGAGCTTTGGCTGGTCTTAGTTCACAAACAACATCGAGATTAGGAAATAATTTAGGGATGGTGAGTGTCATAGGTTTTGAATATGGACTGGTATTCTTATATGTATAATTTTCTTAATGTAGATTGGAGTTGCTAGTGGTATAGCAGCTACATTGGGTTACATAGCTCCAAGTAATGAAGTATTAGCGCAAATGGCCGCCTGCGTTATAGGAGGAGGTGGCATAGGTACATTAATTGCTAAGAGAATTCAAATCACGGATCTCCCTCAACTGGTAGCAGGTTTTCACAGGTAAGACAAGAGTGTAAAATAAATTACAATAGCGCAAAGTGTATCTTTATGCAATCCATGTAATAATAGTTAAATTTATACAAATACCTGTTGAAAGTAAACGATTTTATTTACTTCATGTAATTGTTTCAGTTTGGTGGGATTAGCTGCGGTTTTAACTTGTATGTCAACATTTATGCACGATTTCCCAACATTTGCCACGGATCCAGCAGCAAATGTTGTCAAAACTGCATTATTCTTAGGAACATATATTGGAGGTGTTACATTTAGGTAAGACTAAAAATATTCTGGTAAATATAATCGACAAAAAAATAATTTTAATATTGTAGTGGCTCACTCATTGCCTATGGCAAACTTCAAGGGATCCTTAAATCTAATTCCCTACTATTGCCAGGACGTCATGCTATCAACTCGGGACTATTACTGTCAAGTATAGGCGCTGGTGGATATTTGTTCTATGATCCTACCCTAGCAGGTGGTCTGGGTGCTTTGGGGAGCACTGCAGCACTATCTGCAGCGATGGGTGTCACATTAACATCTGCTATTGGAGGTACCCGTCATGTTACATTACTTAAATATAATAAGTGCCTTTTGGTTTTGGTTTTGGTTAGTGATAAAATATAATACTAAACTAAATTAACATTTTTAGGTGCTGATATGCCTGTAGTTATTACAGTTCTCAACAGCTATTCTGGCTGGGCTCTTTGTGCAGAAGGTTTTATGTTAAATAATAATCTAATGACTATAGTTGGTGCTCTCATAGGATCTTCAGGAGCCATCTTGTCTTATGTTATGTGCAAGGTTTGAAGAACAATATCTTAAACACTAACTTGATTATGCTCCATTAACTTTGTAGGCAATGAATAGATCTCTCCCTAGTGTCATCCTAGGCGGGTATGGCACTTCCAGTACTGGCACTGGGAAACAGATGGAAATAACTGGAACCCATACAGAAATAAACATAGATAGTGCTGTTGAGTCTATTAACAATGCTAAGGATATTATTATTGTGCCCGGCTATGGATTATGTGTGGCAAAAGCGCAATATCCTATTGCTGAAATGGTTAACGTACTGAAGAGTCGAGGAAAGAATGTCAGATTCGCTATTCATCCAGTAGCAGGTAACGAATTTAGTATTTGATTTTAAAAATATTGTATTTAACAACCAAAATTTTTTCCATAGGGCGAATGCCTGGCCAGCTTAACGTTTTGCTAGCTGAGGCCGGTGTCTCTTACGACAATGTGTTGGAAATGGAAGAGATAAATGATGATTTCCCAGAAACAGACTTAGTTCTGGTAATAGGCGCCAATGACACTGTTAACAGTGCAGCTCTGGAAGATCCCAATTCACCAATTGCAGGGATGCCTGTCTTAAATGTTTGGAAAGCAGAAAATGTAATTGTAATGAAACGATCTCTTGGTGTAGGATATGCTGCTGTGGACAATCCCGTGTTCTACAAACCAAATACCAGCATGCTACTAGGAGATGCCAAGAAAACTTGCGACCAGTTATTAGCAAAAGTTAAAGAAGAGTAAATATATTTAAATTCTTTTTACTTTTCTAACAGATAAAGGATATTCTAATCCAAAGTGATATTTTCGATTCTTTGGCACTAATTGTATATATTTCATAAGATATTAATCTATCTTTTGTACCTTTGCACTATGATGGAGAAAAATAGTCTGATAATTCCTTGCTGGCTTAGTTTAACTTTTTTTCTTATATCAGGAAGAATATCTTGTTTAATTCACTTGATTTTTCAATCTGTTCTGTTTTAATTTTTGTAATCTATATACATTTATTTTTATTATGTGTCTGCAGCAATGTATGGTTTTAAATCACTTTTGAATATTCATATATAATAATTGTAAGTTCTATTTATAACTTTACACCCATAAACAATTATTTATAAATATTGTGTATATTGTGAAATCATATTTTTTTAAGTTTTAATCATATATTACGAATGTCTAATTTTTCAATAAAATATTGTGAAAGTGAAAAAGTTTAATTTTAGCAAATTATTATTACAGTAAATTGGACTGAGTTTAGTTTGCAGGTCGATCTTCTTGAGCTGAAGTACCTTGCTCTTGAGCTCTTGTTTTAAAACTCTAAAATCAGGTAGAATTGAGGGTACATTATAGTTTAAAAACATTAAAAATACCTCTTCGGCTATTCTCTTCAATGTGTCAGACATTCCAGGACCAGTTCTCTTTACCATCTCCGAAAGATAACCACTTCTATTCTGCAGAAGTAAGTATGGATGTTCAAATTCAACTGCTACTCCCGCATCCATAACCAACACCTAAAAATACAGAAAAACTTTATGCAATTTTTAATTTTGGCTTGTAGCTCATTGCAAAGATTATGTGAGGTTTCCAAAATTAGATATACTAACAAATAATGCTTGACGAATGATACTGGTCATTTGTTAAACGGATAATGACCGGAGTAAATGACTTCATAAATTGTCACTTGTGGTTCTTTTTTAAGTTAGATCAAAATGACACCATTACATTATCTTGTTGAGAGCATCATGATAACAGTACCAAGATCTATTTATGACAAGAAATTGCTTTAATAAACTTGATTGGAAGAAGGAAAACTCCTCTGTCCTCCACAACTGAAAGATTATTTTAAGTTTAAACTAGAACAAGCAATAAAACGAATTTTTTGTTTTATTTTTGTATTATAAATGTGGGCAATAAATATCATATTAACAAACACTTAGTTTTGGCACTTGAATAAAAATTCGTATGGCTACAAATAAACAAATAATAATCCAGGACTTAAGTATATATCTTAACTATAAGTAGGTATAACATACTTATAAATTTTTGGCATCCGTTATGTTTTTGAGGATTATCTTCAATTTTCGAAATTCATATTTTAACAATTTTCGAAATTCAAAACTACACAAAATTAAAGAATATATTGACCCATTGATCTCTAGCATAAGTTGTCGTATTCTTAGTATGTATCCAGTATAGTTTACTATGAATTTACTCTCAATTGACAATTTTGTGTGTGAAACCGAAGCATAGGTAAGATTAGATATGCATAGTTGCGGCTCACAGCAAAGCTTAAACTCTACAGTAAACTTATTACTCTACAGTATTTATCATTTGAAAATCTCTTTCTCTTTAAGCCATTGTTTCAAAATACTATTTATCTAAGCCTATTTCCATAAGTATTATGGCGTTAATTATGGAGTAAATATGGCTGTGTCGGCATTTGTCGGTTCAGACGCATGCGGTACTCTGTCTATCCACTGCTCTAAGTATAGTGAAGTGAGACATGAGAAGGCAGAGTGGCTTGTGGATCTGTTTCCACTGAATGTATAGTGCTCTCACTTATATTGACCATATTAGTTAGGCTAGGAAAATATGGGCGCGAAAGTTGAAATGAGTTCCCAAACACATTTCAATAAATTTGACTGCCATGTATTTCTTATGGGACTTCTTATTTCAAAGAGTAATTTTCAGATGGGAATTTGTCGGGTTGTGCGCATTTCTTAGTATGTAAATATACTATACGTCAAACTTTAAACATATTTCTCTACAATTCAAGCCCAAATTGTTTTTTAGACCTATGAGTTAAATATACAAATGATTATAAATTAAAATGTCTGTTTTCCATGGACGTACGTCGTGTATTAGTTTTAACATTTTTTACCCAAGACAGCCAGCTGTAAAAAAGGTTATATTATGAGATCGTCTGTGGGTTGTTTATATATTAATTTATTACTATTTTCGTCAATATTTATCGATTTTGTATGATGTAATAATAATGTAATAATGATGTAATAAAATACCTACTATGTAACACTTTTATTTTATTATAAAATAAAAAATAAACAGCAAAGTACCTAGGTCAAATGTGAGGCATTAAAAAATGGAAGAAAAGGGGCAAAAATGTGGAATCTCAATATATGTAAATAATAATCCGGTAATTAGACATGCCATTATGGTGGCAAATAAATTACAAAGGACAAATACATTCTCAACAGCATAGGCCAATGTATAAATTGTACCTAGAAAAGTAAGTAACTAAGTAAAATATCTAGGTAAGTACAAAAAATAGTTCTTGCTAGCCATAACATCTCGCATAATTTTCAAGATGCCATCAAACTGAGAGGATTTTAAGTTACTACAGTCTAGGCTATTCAGCTATTCTCGCCATGTTTAAAACATCTTAAATCATCTAGGAAAAAAATCACTTATCATTGAGCTATACTATATCTCTATTATATCCATACTCTATTTTCACCCATTTTCTACCCAACACTCAAAAAAGAGAAGTTTGTGATGAAAACTGCAAAATGTGAAATAAATCAAAATAAAATGAGCTTAAAACACGAATAGAAATACAAATTCAGCGATTTTGCCACAAATATTACTGGTTTCTAAATTAACAGAATGAAATCATAATTATTTTGTAAGAAACTGTTTTATTTTGTTACTTTATTGATACGGATTTCATTCTTATTAAAATATATATTTTGAACTAAATTTTACAATCCTGTATAATAACTGTCATAACTTACCATCCGACAACATCGCAAAATTCAACGATCATGTCAAACCCCTTCCACTCTAAACCATTGGACAACATACGTTTTTTATACAAATATGGCCTTCAAATATTGATAATATTTTCATTTTGAAATTGCTTAATTAATTTTTGAACACTCAATTAAAATATCAAAGTCAATACAAATAATAAAAGCCAATATCTGTCAATAAAAATATCAAAAAATATATGTATTCAACTTATTTCACTAACTGACTTTCTATCATGTCTACTACAGACGCTCTTAAACTTGATTCCTGCCATTAGACAAAAATACATTAATTTTTAAAATAGGAATCCGCACCAATTTGAGATCCTAGCCTAACTAATATGGTCAATTAGGGTAATAATAATAGCCATAATAATTGGACTTTATTGAAAAAATTAAAGTTGTATAACTTACCTTGTCAGAATCCATAACAGTATGTAATCGATGGGCAATAGTAAGTACGGTGCATTGAGCAAATTTTGTCCTTATAGTTTTTTGTATAAATTTATCCGTTTGTGCATCAACGTTTGCTGTAGCCTCATCCATAACAAGGATTGTATTATTTCTCAAGATAGCTCGGGCTAAGCATACCATTTGTCTTTGTCCTACGCTTAAATTTACACCACCCTCTGACATCATAAGATTAAGGCAGGCTAAAAAATATGCCATACTCAGAAATATAAAATAAATATTTACTGATCTGAAGAAGTTGGGAAAAATTGGTTACTGTTTGCCTTTATTTCGTCATTTTTCTGAAGCGGATTTTTATACAGAAATTAAATAGCTGTAAATAATATGCTCTTTAGCGTCGCTTATCAATTTTAAATGACCTAGTTTAACTTTTTACATTTCTTGCAACTATAACTATTTTAGTCATTTCTAAGTAACTGTTCCTAAACTTACCAGCACCAGAGAGCATCGCACTTTTTATTTCGACTTCAAGTAATGCAGCCAACACCGCTTCATCATTGTACTCATTAAATGGGTCTAAGTTGTATCGGAGAGTACCAGAAAACAGGACTGGCTCCTAGGCACATATAATTAATATATTGGGTATCGTAAAAAATAAAATGGATGGATCTAATTTTTATTTTTCTAATTTTAAAAATGGTTCAATGAGAATGAAAATGAGAAATCTACTATTTACATTATTAGAATGTGATTTATTTATCTATACAAAACATCAGTAAACAAACTAGAATTATGAGACTATATGATGATCAGTGGCATACTATAAGGCTCTACAGGCTTACGAGGCCTTGGTGCCTTTTTTTCAGGCCCATTATTTTACTCTATCTCCTGATATAGGTAGGTACTAATTCTGTAGCACACAATTTTTGCTTTCTAATAATTTTTAACACAGTGGCAATATTTAGTTCACTTGTCTAATCCATGTACAATGATTGTAGAAAATATCAGACTTGAACAAATTCTTCAGTTGATTTGGAATAGCGGTAGTTTCTGAAATTAAGCGCCCTCTGTTTAATTATTGCCCCGTGGTTAATTCAGACCTTGAAATATGTTTGTTTACTAATCATATCACATTACTCACTAATCATATACTGTCTGTAAGAGAAAAAATATAAAGCCTGGATTTACTAATATAAGATAAGAATGGTGATATATTCCTCAATATGCTTAAGTGGGACTGAATAAATAGACCCCAAATATGTAGGGTAAATTTTATGGGAATCATAAACCAGATGATTTTACCAGATTAATTTACTCCACCCACAAGACACTGCTGTTATTCTCATAAAATTTACCTATTTATTCAGTCACACTATGTGCATATATGACGCCCCGTCTTCCGCACAAGTCTCTGACTTCTGGCTTAACCATTACGGTTAGAATGAGGAGTAAAGATATTATATTATATTATTGTTCTACTTGTTCTAGTAAATCCAGGCTTTTCATGTTTTCTCTAATACAGACGGTAAGTACTTAAACCATTATTTGCATGTAACATATATATATATATATATATATATATATATATATATATATATATATATATATATATATATATATATATATATATATATATATATATATATATATATATATATATATATATATATATATATATATATATATATATATATATATATATATATATATATATATATATATATATATATATATATATATATATATATATATATATATATATATATATATGTACTCGTAACTTTTTACACAAATAAGTCCTAAATCACATAGATGCACATTTAGAATATGTGTTTGTTCTCTAATTCACTATTTGTAATTTTTTTATATATGTAATGAATAATAAAAAGCCTGTTATGCCTGTTACCTGGGGAATTATTGAAATTTTTCTTCTCAAATCATGCAGTCCAAGAACACTTATATCCAAGTTATCTATGAGAACTTCTCCCTCAAAATAAGCTAATCGAAATAGAGTTGCTATTAATGACGACTTTCCAGCACCTGTACGGCCTACAATACCTACCTAAGGAATAATGTTATTAAACCGTATTTATACTAAGAACTAAGCAACCTAGTTTCGGGCTCATATGATACCCTCTCCAGAGTGTTTATGTAAAAATATGGTTAGACAAGGTGGGTTTTTATTGACATATATAAAAATGTGAAGACACTAAAAAATGTCAGTTCTGAATGGCCATTCGTATATAATAGTAATTTACTATAAATAGATGTTTTCTTACAGAAGCGACTTAGTGGACAGTAGAAGTTCAATGTTTACATTGAGATAAACAGAGAGCACCTGCATATTAGAGGCAAGGCTTGATGTGCTAAGCCTTACATCTGTCAACAAACCCTTACTTCACTATTACAATAAATATGACTCACTTTTTCTTTAGGTCTAATGAGAATATTTAAATTTTTTAACACGGGAGGCTCATGCAAGCTGTATCTCATACTGGTCTCGATAAACTCGATTTTACCAAATCTTGGCCACAATGTTCCTGGTCTTCTTTCAGGAATCTAAAAGGTATGGACGTAGACATATGGCTATTCTTTTCGCTTTTTTGAGAAGTATTACAGATTCTAAATCTGGTTCATGTTCTATCTTTGTAAATTCTAATACCCTCTCAACAGAAGTCATTTGATTTTCCAACTCAGCAGACTGTCGCATACCCCACTGTATCAATCCGCTAAGACCAATGCACTGCGTAATGGCCAATCCAACGTCACTACCATAGTAACCTACAAAATCAGTTGTTAAAAATTGTTGAATAGATAAGAAGCATAAAATATATACTCTCTCCTAAAATAAGAAAACTGAATGTGACAATTCCTATATATGTTGTACAAACTAAATCGAGCCAAAAACCAAACGCCCTTGAAGTGTACAAAAACATAAACCAAGCGCTACTATGTATGTCCTGAAGCGTATCAAATTCAGTAACCAGTATTTGTTCGGCACCGTTGCTTCTTATAGTTGGCAGACCCTGTAAACTAGCGTTTAGATGGGCAAACACTGGACTTCTAGCTAAAAATAAATCACTGTACTAATAGAAGGCCACAAAATTGATAACAGTACTTATTCCTTCTAATCTTTTAACATTCCGACTTGTTTTCAAGTAGAGTCTACGCAGAAAATAGAAGACAATGAGCATTAGGCAAGTAGGTGCTAGAAGATATATTTCTATATATCCTACAACCACCATAGCACCTACTAAATTTAACATTAACTGAAAAGGAAGGTTATTCGGAAATCACAAAAATATACTGCGCAAATATGTATTTATATATAAATTATTAAAATTTATGGCACACAAATCAAAGCTGTTGGTTAGTTCATAACAAAAAACATGAAACTGACCACTAGAGTACTAGAAAGTACAATCACATCCGTCATTTTAGTTCAATTTGAATTGTCACTTTGACATCAGCAGCTGTCAAAGGTGTCAATTCCATCAGAAATACTGCAAAGTGAACTTTTTTAAGATATAGGTACTTATGTCTTCTCTTTATGTGTTAATAGTATATTTTGTAAATTGCCAAGTCATTATCAAGTCATAGAATTATTCTGTGAGTGCTGTAAGACTTTGAATTTTCTGCAAAATCTTAAAATTAGTTAAATTATAGTTAAGGAACGGAACCAACCATTAACGTGATCAATGACAAATTGATGACGGAATTTAACGGATAATGACGGATTTTGCATGGCAATCATTATCAACCCCTACTGGACACAAAATTCTAACAAAGATTATATTATTTTTGATAATTATATCTAAAACATGAATTAGTATACATATCGAGGGCCTCATAACATAGGGGCGTATCAACAAAATATAAATTTTACAGGAACTGAAAAAAACGTTTTAAAAACTCTAGTTACTAGGAACGTTTTTGAAACTTGGCATGTGATGTATATATAATATCACTAGTTTACATCAAATTTCATATTTTTTAATTTTTTTAACATTAACATTTAACATCATTGCTACGCCCTTATGTTCTGGTTTCTGTCCATATCTCGCAAACTATTAACAACAATTGAGATTAGTTACTTTCATAAAACATAAAGGAGATTCACACCAAAAAATCGCAATTCGTAAACATTGCAGATACGCCCCTATGTTATGAAGCCCTCGATATGTAAATACAAATGCACCTTTAAGAAAGACCTTCTAATAAGACCTACCATTTTCATTATTAAATGTTTTTTAACCATTAATGTAAATTTACCATGTATTGTAAATTTTACAGAACGACCATTTGCCTCAGCAATCATTTTAACTTCATTGTTATTAAAGTCAAAGTGTGTTATTTTTAATTATTTTTAACTACCATAAAAGTGTAATGGTTGGTTTGGTGCCTTCCCTAAGGCACTCACATTGATTGAAAATTAAAATTATTTACAGCTGATGTTAAACTGACAAGAGAAATAACATAGCGGACAGGTCTGCTTGAATTTTCTAGTGCTCTATGCCCATAGCAAGCTATATCAGATATTTGACAAGAAATATTATACTATGGCTAGTGAGGTTCTAATGACCATGCAATGTAACGCAGTCATGTCCTACATAATATGCTTAATCTGGTCTAGCATACAGGGACTAAACATAAGACAGTGCCGACATACGTTTCCGCCGCTATATTGAGAAAAATTTGAAGGGCGATATTAGCAGTATTATAGTTAAGCCACGCCTCCGCCATTATTTTGTGACAAATTGAATATTTAATTCATAGGATTTAAATAGTCCTCCAGCAGATAAATGTAATCAAAAATGTTTTGATGAATTAATTCCATCTATTAAATTGTTGTTACATTCTCTAACCATTTGTTTCCTTTTTAAAAAATAAAATTGAAGATGATCTGAAAAAACAATCAAAAGTAGGACGACTATTATTGTCGTCATTGTCTTGTATAAAGTCACTGTAGTATAGCATTAAGGACAAAGCCCTCTGCCGGCACAGTCGCCAACCATCCCAGCAGCTACGTAGGAGTGAGTGTTTTATATTTTTTGTTAATATTGTTTTGTTTATGACCTTTTGTACAATTTATGACAGTGTACTTTTGTTGATATAAAATACTTTCCAAGAAAGCTGCTGCATGCTGGAATGGTTCGCTGTGCCGGCAGAGGGCTTCGACCTTAAGACTAGACGCAATGAGTTAATATAAATTTATTTTGTATTTACCTGCGTTGTGTCTATAAAAGCATAAGGCAGAAGTTCATCAACGGCTCCCAGGTCTTTGGAAAACCTGTTCAATATCCTTCCAGAAGTGTTAGTATTAAAAAACCTCATCGTAGCATGTATGATACTAATAAACATCCGATCATGTAACCTGAAAACATTTTACTATAAAATCTCCTACTGTGATTATTAATTTTATAAAACTTTACTTCATGGATGCTCTCATAGCGATTGTAAAAAATATAATGGACCTGCTGAGTGCTACTACTATAGTAAGTACTATAATTGTCGAATATATTGTGATGCACTGCTGGCGTGACAACGTATTAAAAAATCCCATGGATTCTGCTGTCCCAAAATTAGATCTAAGCTCTTCAAGATTCACCCTAGAACAAATTGAAACAAATGAGTCTATTGTTATATGCTAGAAACTTGTATGTAATAAAATTGAGATATACCATTGTGATAGAAAGTAGTCCCCACCACTAACCAGTGTTTGAGCCCCCAGAAAAAAGCATACCATTATCAAAATGGCGCAACAATTTCCACCTGCCCTAAAATACTCTTTATAATTTGTAACATCCACTGCACCGATGGTTCTCATTTCAGGAACGAGTCTAGGCCTAAACTGCAGTCAAAACATCACATATATTAACACAATTTAAATATTATATAATTCGATATGTCAAGAATAAAAAAGTTGTAGGGTCGTGCCACTACCTTGAAGCACCTTGTGAAATCAAGAACCATAAACTAAACAGGATAGTGTCATCATTGTAAATAATAATATCTAATATAATAATAATAATAGTAACATCGTAGTAAATAGTTAATATATTTTTAAAAAATGTTGTTTTGATCAGATGAAAATGACCAACTTTGACACCCTGTTTGATATAAAGATAAACAATTATTTTCATTTTTCATAAATTCGAAATTCCTCGATATTTTATTTGACACGCCTAGAGGTGCTACTCCCATGAGGTGAACGTTGACTACAATATATTCATAAAAATAAACATATCAAAAATATGTAATCAAGAATATAGTACAAAAGATGTTTCTGACCATTTTTCAATCAAACCACTACTTATTATTCACGTTATGATCGAGATTTGACCAGCTGATTTCAGCCCTTAAAGTATAATAACTTTAATTAATATATAATCAAAGATATAATAATAAAATAGACAGTGTCTGTTGCTGTGAGTAGCAGAATGGATTAATTAAATAAACGATTTAAACTACATTTTAAGAACGTCTATAAAAATAACGTACCTAAAATGTGTATAAACAAATAAAACATTTTAAAAAATTTTTTTTAAACATCTATCTTACAAACTTTAAGTACATTAAGTTACTAATCATTTTACTATTATAACTGTAAAATGATTTTTTAATTAAATTATATATTAAAACCATTAATTAACACGTGACTCACTTACCTAGTCTTTTATTGTAGTAGTTTAACATTCCCTTAAGTCTTTTATTGTAGTAGTTAAAAAATCTTAGGAGAACTCCTTCTCCCGCATGATGGTATGCTAAATCCCCACCTTGCCTGAAAATGGTTGCATTTTCTTTTCAATTTATATATGCAACTTTTGCTAACTTGGAAAAGGTTGGCAATAGCACTTAATGACCATCAAGCATTAAAATAATTTACAATGTGTGTCTTTTCCGCACCTGTAAGCTTCACCATGGTTTAAAATTATGAAATGTAAATAAATTAGGCATCTGTCTACACTTTACTTCAAAAATTTATATGAAGTAAATGAAATCGTTTACTCTCAACTGCTCGCCACTGTACATGAGGTAAAAAAATATTCTTCATCATTTATTACATGGTTCTCAGCATGAATCCGTAGGTAGGTATTGTGTTTTATTTTGCACTCAACAAATCAAGAAAATAATTATATTTTCAGTAATTAGAAAATACATACATGCAAGATCACAATAAGCAAATCATTTTGAAAATGTAGATGAATTATGTAAGAATGATGTAAAATACATGAGGAAATAATGTATCTCCTATCCTTTTATAATCTATGCTCCTTATATAAGCCAGAGCGTCTAGTCGTATCTTGTTTATGTCACAGCATGCTAACTAGGCAACAGCGACTGGCTGATAAATCGCTCTATGACGCCATCCTGTTTAGGTTATAGTTCCTGTCTTCTGTTGAGTAATGCAGGTAAGTATAAATAATCTATCATCTCGTTCATTAATGCGTTAAGTGATTGATTATAGTCTATAGATTTGAATATAGTCTGCATCCAATTAACTGAATGACCTCAATAATCAACAATCCATAATCAGCAAAGTGTTTACATTGTTTTGTACGTCAATTATTCCAATTTTCAACATGACATTCAACATGTTAAGGTTATTAAGTTCTTAAAGCTATTAATAAATATAAAAATCATAAATCGTTCGTAAATACCTTGCGGCCCTCAATGTCAATCATGCTATTAAAAGCAGCACTGGTAATTGAAATAGCTCTCAAAACTTTCTCCACTTCCTTTTCTTCTGTTGGCTGGGCTGAAGATTCTTGTAACAAAGCTGCAAACCCCAAACCACTGTTTTTCAGCTCATTATATGTACCCATTCCCTGAATGAGACCTTCATGTAAAACAATAATATGATCCGCACGTTTTAGATACTGCAGTTGATGGGTGACCAAAATGACAACTTTATCTCCAAGGTACTTTTTAGCGCAATCTTCAAATAACTGCTGACCTACGTGAATATCCACTGCCGATAAAGGGTCATCCAGTAGGTAGATATCGGCTCTTTTATAAACGGCACGAGCTAAGTTTACTCTAGCTCGCTGACCACCACTAAGGGAAATACCTCGCTCACCGACAATGGATCTATCTCCATATGGAAGTAAAGAAAAATCTCTTGTCAAAGCACATGCCTTAACAACCTCCCGATACCGGTTTAATTCAAATTCCCGGCCAAAGAGGATATTTTGTCGAACAGACCCTGTAAAGATAACAAATTAGTTATAACGAGATTTATAGTTATAACTTTTTGTAATATATGGGCTAAAATATGTGAAATAAAAGACAAATTAAAAAGAAAATACAAACAAAAAAATTGTATTATACCTATATAAAAAATAATAGAAAAAAAAAATCTAACAGAATATTTGTGAACTTACTTAGATTCACATTGAAGAGACCATACAGAGTAGAACAGTTTACTGCAGAATATTATTTTATAATATATTTTTTAACTTACATACTGTTTGAGTTAGACACCTTGAAATTGTACCATGTATTGTATGTTGCCTATATGGCTAATTTCTCGGGCTTTTAAGTTCAATGATTATAGGTGTATAATCGTTGTTTTACGTTAGCGACAAGGGACATGAGAGCTCTGAAAAGCCAACATTTATCACGCCACTTCATAAGAGCTTCCCTATTGACCAAAACGCTCACGGCACATAACAGACGGTTAAGTTCGCATATTAAAGGGCCGAAAAATAGTCAAATAAGAACAGTTTTGTTCACAAAAGTCATGTAGCATATAGTTATATAGTCGAACAGTATTGTTCATACAGTTAACAGTTTTGTTCAGTCATATTGCATGTTATAGTCAATGTTCAATAATTTAAGTTCACATATCATTAAATGGTAAATTAAAAACAAGTGCATTTTTCATCACGTCCCTATACATAGGGTGCTCGTTCAAGGCCAGCAAATCATATCAACATCGCGTCCGTATACAACATAGGGTGGTCCTTCAAGTCAAGCATTCATCGCAATTCACATAAACCCCAACAGATAGGTTTAGGTTATAGAGATCAATCTTGTTTTTATTTATAAAATTGCTAAATATAAAAATTCTGGTTATTCATTTTCAGCAGTATCAATACATGTAGTACGTTTTGATAAATCATTGATACAGTATCGAGGGATAGGTCCAGTATTTGGAGCCATCTACCGGAGAAACTGTCCATAATTTTGAGTTTTGCTAGAGGAACTTATTGTTCAGAATCAGTTGGACTACAAAATATTTGTCAATTTTTGCAGTTCGAACCGTTTAAAAGTAACTTGTTAATATTAGTCCTAACTAGAACTGCGATCCTAAAAGTAGTATGGAGAATTGTACCCAAATGCAGTTTCCTATAAAGCACCTTATTTTAACCGTCTTAGCAACATTGTAATTATTGATTAAGGTATACCATTACAATGAGACCATTCCATAACCAGTACCTAACTATTACAAACTGAGAGTCTTGCAAAACCAAGATAAGTAGGTATAGCTACCTACCACTTAGTGGATATTTAGTAAATATCTTGAAATTATCCATTTGCAGAAAACTTGATATTTCAATTATAATTGACTCTCATGTCAACTATCTATTTTATCAATTTTACCAATTTTCCTTACCAGCCTTGATCGTGTTGTGGCAACAATGCTAGTGTGCCTGTTTTGAGACTGAGCTACCAGAATATTTTATTTATTAGACTATGGAAGAGACTATATTCTTACCTGCAAATAACCAAGGGTCTTGCGAAGCATACGACACAGTACCCTTAATAGTAAGCCGTCCACTAAACAGGGATAACTCTCCAAGAAGTAATTTCAAAAGGCAACTTTTTCCAGCGCCAACTGGACCAACGATAGCCGTTATTTGTCCTGATTGAGCCTCCATATTTATGTCTTCCAAACATACATCATTTCCATATTTCGCCATTCCACGTATTAATGATACTCGAGGTGTCTCATCAAACAACAACGTTTGATTTAAATTGATATACTTATTATGTGGTTTTTTTAGCTTAAATTGCCAGAGAGGATCCAGCGGTGTGGGATCCCCGACTTGTGTTTCCTCTATCCTCATAAATGTTCCGATTCTCCTGATTGAAACTGTTGCTTCTGCCATCTACGGTGATATTTCTATAAAGACTACAGAAAAAAATAATTTGTTTAATAACCCTCCATCGGGTGCATTTAATCTGAGGAACAACTTCAGCCATTTTCAAATTATTTGCAAATCATGTAAAGCAGCAGAGTTGCCCCTTTGAGGCATTAAACCCCTTCCATACATGTCAGCAGTGTATAGTATGCCATCGATTCGAGCATATTCTAGGAGCCATAGCTATTGCTGTCCCATCATGCTACATAATTTGAATCACAAATTTAAAAGACTAGATTTTGTTTGGTGACCCGTATGTAATTGACCTGTGATATAGATGAGCACTAGCTGTTCCAAAAATAGATGTCCGATGAAGGGTAAAAAACTACTCTAAAAAAATGGCATACCATGGCAATTCCCTGTGGAAAATACACCGTCATTGTCTGTCTTAAAATTTGATAATATGTAGTCACAATAAAAACTTTTTCTGCAGTAATTTCATTACCCAGCAATACATATGATAATACAGTGAGAAATATTCCAGATCTTGATGTGAACATTATGAAAGACATTATTATACCTCTTATATAGGAGGTTTGTAAGAGAACAACTAGTTCTTTTCTGCAAAATATGATAATAATTAAAAAGTCAGACTCAGATATTAATGGAACTATGATAAATATTATATTTTCTAGTAAGTTCTGTTTCGATAAATTATTACCAATTAAGTATTAAGTATTACATTTATATAGTCCCACTGTAAAATAAAAACAATTTGATTTCAGAAAAATACACATTTTTGACTGATGACTGATCATTTTCATTTACTTGCTCCAATCTAGGCTGAAGCATTTAGATATGGTATGGTGTGATTCATACTTTTATTTTATTGCCTCTAGTATTAGCCATGGTAGTAAATAAGAGAGGTATACGCAGGAAGTGTGCAGCGTGGGAGTCACATTCATACAACTCATATTCAGTCACATTCACTTTACGGCACAGTTGCGGCTTGAATTCTGAAGTGAAAATATTCATTCGACAAATCCTGAATTTTAGTGAACAGCACGGTAGTAAATTTACTATCGTGATATAGCAATGAAATGATGGTTTATTTGTCATCTAAAGAAACGTGGAATTATGGTTTCTACCGGTATTTCTTCACAGTGTTGCGTAAAGAAATACCGGTCAAGAAATGTGAAAGAAATACCTGTACCAAATGAGTAACTACATAATACGAAATCTAACACATCTCAAAAAAAAATTCCTACTATTTCACTTTTACAAATCCCCATTTTTGTAACAGTAAATAAAATAGGAGACGGTTAAAATAAGTACGTAACCAATCGAATCTGGCATGATATACCTACCTGCTAGGTTCGAATCACGTGCAAAATAGAGTATAGGAAATGTAAATTTTTATACATGAAATAAAATGTGTGCAGTGAATAAATTAGTTTACTAACTAATTTCACAACAGAACAGTTCTTATTTCTAAAAACATTGCATTTATGGGAAATAAATTCTGTAATTAACTAAAACAATTCTAGGGGACTGTCATAAAACCAAAGCTGCCATATCTTCGTGTAGTATCTATAGGTACGAAAAAACATACAAATTACGTACCTACGTTCCGTTATACTTATCGAATATATCGATTTCTCTAATCACAATTTGGGTGAAAATGTTTTTCACAAATCACATCTGTCGGAGTTCATTTCCTATCTTTCCGGGTATTTTTTGCTCCCATTCTTCAATTTTATTTAATGAAAATTAGTCAATAAATAACAAAGATAGTTTTCCTGTGCCTGTAGAATTACTAAACTACACAAAATTTTATCTAATTTAATTTGCAACAACCAAACTTTAGGACGATATAGCAAACTAGGTTAAACACATTACGCAACTCTCTCTCCCAGACTGATTTGGGTCCGCAGCAACTGCAGTTCATATACATTCGTACGCATACCTCTCTTATTTACTACCGTGGCATTAGCATTATTTGATTATAAACAATTATGAATTTAAATGCAACATTACCAATTTAAATGCATGCCTTTCGAATTGAAGGACATAACTTTTTTTTCAAAGAGTTATGAATGACATATTAAAGGGCTATTAAGACGGTGTAATATTTCTTAGTACTACAAGAACACATTCAAAGTTGTCACTGGTGATAGATGTTATACACTGCCTGAATTGACTTCTAATTTGTAAAATACAGTTGATTTGAGAGGTGTTGATTTTTATTACAATTGATAGGAGTGGAGGTGAGTGACAGTACATGGATTCAAGCAGCGAGTAATTACCAAATGCTGTCAGAGATATTAGGAGCAATTGCCTGTCTTATTCGGCAGCTGCCAGAAGAGACAACATGCCTCAGAAAACTCTCTGGAACAAAGTGAACAATAAGCATACAAAGGAACATGGGGGTCAAACAACTTTGTTGGAACTTGAGGAACATCATGTTCTTGATTTTCTAGCAGCAGCTGAGTATGGCATGGCAGTCTGCTTACAATTTTGCCACTATGAGGGACTAATATTAAAAGCTATAACGCAATAGACCAGAAGTTCTTGAGAAAAAAAGGGGGAAGTGTCGTATTTCCAAATGAGGATGACATATCTACCCAGTACCTATGAGAATGATATCGACGAATATTCGAAATTTCGGAGAAGAGGAATAGTGAAATTACGTTACTTTAAAAATTTGAACTTTGACAAATTTATATAATTTGTAGCCGAATTTGATGGACATAAGAAAATGCTGTTAAGTTACCTTACTGCAATAAATATTTCAAAATGGTTGTTTTTTATGTATGGTTTTTATATGTGAGCCTCATAGCCTATGAGGCTCACATGAATTATTCATATCTCATGTGTCTCATATTTCATATCCTATTCATAGTATATGAAACATCAATGATAAATTTAAAATGCAGACAGAGAGTTGATATATTAAAATATCTTCACGATTCCAGGGGCTTCATATTGCAAGTGTTTGATAAACATTTTATTCTGTCAATCATCTCTCATTCGACTACAGTGTTTTGACATAAAGATCATGACTTCTCACCTAATGTCATAACATTAGTGACACTATTTTTTGGTTTTTCCATGAACGTAGAAAAAATATTGTATGCAACTCTTGCAAAAAGTATTTGTTGCATTCGACGTGTTGTTCAACTCGGCCTGACGGCCGCATTGGACAATTTCACATTACGTGCATGAAACACTTGTTGCAAACTTTTTGCACTTGTTGCGTAAATATCTATTATTGGATGCATCAATAACAAATCTCTATTTCATTGAAATTTGCAACAAACTTATCTCTTAAACCAATTATTTTAGGATCTAAAATAAGCCAAATAGATAATAGTATTATGATAATATCTAAGCAAGAAGTTTGAAAACATAATTAATATCAAAAGTCATTCCAAAGGTTTTGAGATTGTCTTCATATTAGAAATACCCCTTGTAAACCCCAATACATTTCAATATGATAATACCAGAGACTAAATATGTAGCTTTAAAATGAAAATAACTATGTAATTTCAGATACTAAGTGTCAAGAAGTAAACTCGAATGAATTTTTATGTAGAAACGTAAATATTGTACAAATCGCTTCCCAATACCAATAAAAATCAGTACAACTCAAGTTCTGAAAATATTAAATGAGAAATGGATTCTTTTTATCCCACATTTAACAGTGGCACATCAATACTGTAATATAATTGTAAATAATGTTAAATTACATTATAACTGCCTATATAGTACCTATTGACTTTAGATACCACATGTTCCCTTGAAATTGATGATATAAAATCACACAAACCTTCGAAACTGGATACTATCAATATATCTCTATCAAAGTTAGATGAATTTAAATTAACAAAAAATAATACTAAATTAAATCTAGATTAATATTGATTTCTATTGATTTGAAATCTAGATTAATATTGATTAAGAACTGACTTTCAGGGACCACCTAGCCGCGAGACTTGACCGGAAAGATTTCGATTTTCGAAGTTAAGCAAGGCGGGCGTTGGTGGCATTTGGATGGGTGATAGGCAGGCTTGGGGATGGGCTGTGGCAGTCCAACTGAGACCTGGCAACACTCAATATCTGCCGCGGACGGGTGGTCCCAGATAAATGGTAATGAGGTTCAGAGTAATAAATCTCGGTAACTCAGAACCATACTGTCATACATCAAAAGTGTAGACTTCGCCACCAAGCCACCCGTAATAAATTGGATGGTTTGAGGAACAGTACTTAAAAGGAGGGATGCACAAAGGGCCTAATTAGGCCTAAGTGCTGTAGTGGAAGTAAAACCACTATACTCCGACCCATATACATACATACAAGAAGTGACTTTGATATTATAGGAAATCCAAAAAGTACTTGGGGCTCAAAGCATCAGTATAGAAGAATTAAGTAAACCTTTAAACATGTCTAGTATTAGTATTTGGACAATAACTTTATATATCATTAGTATTGGATTATTATTATAATATAGTATATCAGCAATTATATTTGAAATCGATGACCTCAAGAAAGAAGCCACCAGGACAAGACGATGACATCATCTAAGGAAACAAAAATTTAGGAGGTTTCCATCAAAGGATGCAAGAATTACGTATCCACTTCGAGACATGAAGCGCGTGAAATAGCATTTATTACAACTCTAATCTATACTTACATTACATAAGCTGATAAGAATCGAGTGTTGCGTATTGTTCGCATTCACAATTCATTATTATTCTCGTTTTCAACAAGGTCAGTTCTTTCGGCCTGCAAGTCAAAATTTGTGTTTTGGAAATAATGTTTCTGAATTGAGAAACGTAAAAAAAACAGTGTTTTTTTGTTGTGCATGTATGTCATTTAGAGTATTAAGTACTTCTTCCGGTGTGATATCGTAGAAAAACAACAAACGTAGAACAACAGTACAACAGTATAAATTAACTTGGTTGTATTATTTGGTCACATGGCTTATAATCATTCATGTAGGTTCTCAATATAATAATAATGGTTATCTTGTTATTTTTTAAGTTATAAAATATAATTTATAACATACTTTCTCAAGTTGTGTATTAAATCTGTAAAGGCTTTCTCCCAAGCATACATTTTTATAACCTGCATTGACTGAATGATTTCATTCATTTGTCTAACTCTTTCATCAGTTCTAACAGCAGCTTTTCGTCGGAGGTAAGATGTTCTTACACCAAGGGCAACTAAAAGTAGAAATTGCTTAAGTAGAGGGGACATAGTCAAAAACAAATTTTGCGGTTACCTTGTAAAGGTATAAAGATGACAATAGCAATAATCCCAACTACCGCAGACAAGCCAACTACTTGATACATGAAACATACAATAAAAATTACTTGTAACGGAGCAATCCACATGTAATGAAAAAATATTGCAGCCATGTCAAAGCGTGTAACGTCATTTGACATCAGATTAACCGCATTTCCTACAGTCGATCCTTCTAGAGCAGTTAATTTGATCCTCAGGGCCTTAAAATTATAAATGTTTATGATTTTTATTAGATTTATAAACTGAGGAAGTTTACAACAAACCTTTCGATAAATCAGAGAGCAACAAGCTATTCTCATTTTCATTCCGATATGTAGAGATGCCATCATATATGGATGGGTTGTCATAACAATAATGATGCTTGAAACCATTATCCCCGCTGCATATAAAAAAGCTTCACCTCTTTGTATTGGGCTCTGATCATTAGAGTAAAAATACAATAATCGTTCAAAATACATTGGGGACCCTGCTCTAAAATCAAGACGTTAAATTTATACCATTTTTAATGGGCCCTCCCTATATCATGTGTTTGTGATCCACCCTATATAAAAATAGACCCAATGAGCATGCATGAAAAAAGAGATGATGGTAATTTGTATTATTTTTGATTTATGTACCTTTCTAAAGTACACAACAAAAAGTCATCTTTATCATTACAAAATTAATAATACTTGACACACAGAAAATGATTTTACTTACTCTACATTAGTGCTGTTTTTTAAAGCATTCCTGTTATTTACATTGAAATATCGAATAAAAAGTCCAATAAACAGGGGTTGACTTAATCTAAAATAATACAGTTTTAAATAAAATCATAATTATTATTGCATGATTACCTTATAACCACTTCCATTACCATCATAATAATACCATATAAAATAAAATCTTTATAGAAGGTTTTGATCATAACTTTACCCATACTTGGTGGTCTCTTTTGCTCCATTGCTGCATCATATTCTCGCGACCAATTTATAGTTATTTTTTGACCTAGTAGCTCAGACTGGTGCTCACTTAAAGGTTGCGTCAAATCACTCTCATCCAGCTCCCGTCTACTACCCTCACCAAATAATTTTAATGTATACCTACTCAAGAAATTGGCGTGAAAAAAAAGACCCTTTAATTATTATATTTTTCTGACCAAAATACCAGAACAGACAGCCAGTTGGCATTTTCTCTAGCATTCTTCCTTCCTTCATATTGACTGTCTATTGATGATCTCATAATGAAGTACTACCTACTTTTGAATAGATTACAAATATCACTATTAATTCACTAATAATGATAAACTAATAATAAAACTAATAATGATAAATATTACAACTAATAATGGTTTGGCATATTATGACAAAAGTCAGTAGATCTGCTGCAAATTTTTTGGATTGACAAGGACTTTTTAATTACAGTTCAGTGAAATGTATTTGCTTCATTTATTAGTCCTACTTTTTCTATACAAATAGGTATCTCTGCTAATATAAATATCATAAATGTCTTTCATTAATTACTGACAATACTGATTAATAATTTAGTTTTTAAATAGGTAGGTACTATATAATATATTAGATATAGGTACTGGTAAAATACCTACCAATCTTAAATAATGCTATCTAATGGTAAATCTATTTTAATGACTGTCACTAGAAAAATTATATTTCCATTTTCTTTGTGGTTCAAGGTTTATAAATTGCTAGTACTTAGGTACTCCTAATAGTCTTATAGGTTTGTAACCATCCTGAAATAGTTAATAAAACCTTGCCTGAAAATCATATGGAGGTAACTGATACTTTAAAACCTCTACAATGATATGACATGAGCTATTTTTATGATATACCTATAGTTGTTAATCATCTTCACTACAAGAGTTAGATAATTCTGGAAGATGACACAGTCAGGAGGTGATTCTAAAAATATAAAAATAATATCAGCAGTAATCTATATAGGTATACCTACCTACTTGATTGCCTTTATGTATTGCATTTACCATTTACTCCAGATCAATCAATGATATGTGTGTTCCACTGTTCCTTCAAGTAACTGGGAAGCATATTATTATAATGCCAACCATTCTCCTCTCCATTCCAGAGGAGCAAGAAGCACGGGATCGTTTAACTTTGTTTTGACTTTCATATCGAGCAACAGTTTCTAAGGTAGGTATAAGTATTTTAGTATAATTTGTTACAACTGTTTTTAATCCAATTACATAGCACTAGATACCATCAGCTTAGGATAATCCTATATTTTACGTAATGTTATTTGACGTTCTCGTTCTCGGTAATTGCGAAGTTTTGGAAAAGTTAATTTCCATTACTATAGAATTAATTCCTTGTTCTTATCAGATTTGCGCTTTGTTATTGTATTGTTCATTATTATGTTTTAACATGTCATTTGAATCAAAGAAATATTGAAAAATATTGCATCTATTGATCCCATTATAACAATATTCGTAAAACCAATGTTTACAGATATATTCTGTAAACTTTGGTAAAACCTAATAGAGATTTACAATTTACACCACAGATAAAGATAAATGTAGTAAGTAATAGGCAGCAATTACTCAAGTTGAAATTAAAATGAATGAGTCTACCGAATATTTGACCTACCAACAATGTGTTTTGTGGATGTCCGATCCGTCATCTCATCCGATCTCAGATCTCACATATCACACTTATCTATGCATATCACATAAGGTCTCTTCTGTGCTATTGTCAATAATGTCAACATGTCAATTGTCAAGAAATGTTAAATGTAAATAGTTGGATAACAACATAATAAATACAGAATATAAATTGTAATTATGATCGTGGAAGGAATTAACAGATGATAAAAATAATAACATACATGACATGGAAGCTCCTAATGAACTTCTTATGCAAGCCATTTATGAGAATGATGTAGAAGTCATCAGTTCTTGCTTACCAAGAGGTTATATTTCCTGCATTACATATATTATTAAATTTTTTGCTTTACTGCTTTATTTTTAGGTATTAATATAAATAAGATATGCTCCAATGGAATGACTCTATTAGGGGCTGCAGCACAAAAAGGAAATTTGTCAGTCCTGAAAACTTTGGTTGATTACCATAGCTGTACATCTTTAACTTTAGATTATAAAAATGAAAATAGAACTAAACCACAATATTTACAGCTTCACAGCGATGAACAGAGGAGGTATAAAAATATTGGTTATTTTGTGGTTTGCAAGGACTTGGATGAAAATGAATTTGGGGATGGCCCAACTCCAGATGGAATGGAAGGATTAGAATGGGACATGGAAGTTAATGAAACACAATTTTCCACGGGTGAATAGAAAGAGCATTTTTAAAACTGTAGTTCCTATAAAGTTTTAATTTTCAGATGTTGATGGAACTGATACTAGAGAAATAAACATGTACAAGTGGTATGCTAGTATACTGAATCGTACTTCAGTAATGCTTGAGTCGCCGGAAAGAGACATTGGACGACTTGACAGGCATGGCCAAAGTGTATTACATTATGCTATAAATTCTGGAAATATTGATATGTTGGAATACCTTATGACCACATTTATTAAAGATTTAAGTGTCAATCAAAACGATGCTTGCTGCTTCAGTCCTTTACACATGGCAACCGCTAATGAAAATATTGAGATGGTAAGATGGCTGTTGAAGAGAGGTGCAAACGTAAACTCTGTAGGAGGGAGTCAGAGACAGAGTGTATTACATGTAGCTGCTAGACTATCTAATTTTATTATTATAAGGATACTTGTAGATACAGGTAATATACTTAAATTTTCTTAAATTATAAATTTAGTTCTAATTATATTTTAATTTAAAGGTGCTGACGTCAACGCTATTGATTTTGGGGAGAGGTCAGTACTAACAACAGCAGTAAGGCATGGCAGTGAGGAAATTATAAGGTTTCTCGTAAAGTCAGGTGCACGTGTTAACCATGAGGAACCTAATGGTGTGACGCCATTACGCCTGGCTGTTTGGGGAAATACTGCCTCAATTGTGAACATTCTATTAAATGGTGGAGCTAGGATCATACACTCACATTACTTAGTGCATATTGCAGTTTCAAACAATAATATAGAAGTGGTGAGAATGTTAGTTGAGGCAGGGGCCATGTTGAATGCTAGAGATGAACAGGGGCACACACCTCTGATGCTGGCGTGTTCCAGGAAAAATTTAGCCATCGCTAGGTAATATAGATTTATTTATGAATACTTATAATTTTTTGAAATGAAATTAAGTAGGTACTACTGAGCAGAAAAGTAGGAAGTAGAAGTAAAGGAAAGAAAAGTTCCTATAAACATATGGCCGATCTAGCTTCCTACGGAAGATACAGGGTGTTAAAGATTTTTTTTTAAATTAATGTGTAATATTTTCGGAACTGAATGATATATTCATTTAATATTTTTCACATATCTTAACATGTATAGGAGCAACATGTTGTATTGTTCCTGTCGAAAATACTATAGTGGATGTTACTTTTTTCGGGTACTCAGGCCATTCAGCTTAATAGAACTTTTTTATCGTACGCCACTGACATTATTTGATACATCTTTCTGACTACTGGATAGGGCTGGAACCTTTGATGTAACTGTAACACTCGGAGTAGTTTCCACAAAAACCAAAACACTTTCACTTCGCTCGACGCGCGTTTCGCCAACCAAGTTGGCATCATCCAGAGACGATTAAAACGTAGTGAAAGTGTTTTGGTGTTTGTGGAAACTACTCCGAGTGTTACATCTTTCTGAAATAACGGTCCCTTAATAACAATTTTGATCTCTTGTAATTTTGCTCTAACTGCCACAGTTTTCAATAATGATCGCTGTTGCTTCTCTGACAGTGTAATGTTCTTCATATTTCTTTTTCTCAAATTTTCGTTATGACTTATAAACGAACGCTTAGATTTTTTAATGTTTGGGGGATAATGCCTATTAATTAAGGTGCATAAAACAAGCGATAAGAATGTTCAAAAACTGGCACAGTGGCGGAGTGGAAGCGGTGCTCAACCCCTTTCTTAAACAGAACTTCTACGCCAATGACTATTTAAATAAAACTGTTATTTTCATTATCTACATACAGTTTAACAAAAATAATGTCCCTTCTTCTGTTTCAAGAATCCTGTGCATCCGAGTTATTTTGATTTTTAATGTTTGATGTGGTACTTAAGTAATTTATTTATTACCAATTATCGGCTATAAATATTTAACTCTTTCAAGTTTCTTCTTTAATTCTTTCAACGAAACCTACCAAAATATGGTGTGTTAAGAAAATCTCTTATTCTTTATCTCTTTCCAATGTAGTCGAAATAAATATTTGTTATATCAAGCCATACTCAAATACCAAAATATGGTTTGTTAAGGAAATCTCTTATTCTTTCTCTTTCCAATGTACTCAAAATAAATATTTGTTATATCAAGCCATACTCAAATACAAGACTTTCATAAGTTGAAATCCGTTACATTACATATTATGTACATACAATAGATTATTGTGCAGTTGCCAAAAAGTTCCTTTAAGGTTTATTAAACCTGTGTATGTAGCAATTTCCGTTGTTTTTTGCTAAATAATTTCCATTTAAAACTAGTGTATTTGTAACTATACGTAATAATTGCTACAAAATATTATACCCCTTGGAAAACAAGTAAGTATTGTTACATTCACTTTTAGTAATTAACTATTTGAGAATCCGAAATTTATTGTAGGTATATTTGATGGATAAATTGGTTTTTAAGCAGTAACTACGCATTCCATTTAGCATGTATTTAGAAATTCAACTAAAGTTAAACAAGACTTTAGTTGAAAAACATATTTAGTTTAGTGTAAAAACATATTGAAAAAATATCCAGAAAAAATATGTTAAAATCATGAAAAAAAAATGTTTCGTTACATAACTAGGAAATTATGTGATAGTTGTGCACATGCCGTTGTGCCGAGCTGGAGCGGGGATACAGGATGCAGAAAAATTAAGCCGAGCAATTTTTGTCGGGGGCATACAGCACAAGTCATACAGGGCCAGTGAAACTACAAAGTCTCATGCAGTGCACTGATCTTTAGGCACGGACCAAGATGCTTGTAGCAAAAACTAGAGCTGTAGCCAAAAACTGAACCAATATCAAATATAAATGGAAAATGGAGTACAGACTAGATTTTGACTATTGTACACCAGTCAATTTATACATAAAAAACGGGTCATCCTTGCAAAAGATCATGTAGTTCTAATTTTTTTAATATGTTGTTAGTACCTATGCCAATAGTAACAGACCAAGTTTTCAGCCTCGAAAGACCTGTTCGAGCTCTGCAATAACCAAGAAACAACAAAATTTTTGCACTTGTTTCGGTTCTTACTCAATATCTCCTAACGTATGTGTCCTACAAAAAAAGGTCTTTTATTCTCTTTTAAAGTAAATTAAATTTACAACAATTTAAGCTCAAAACGAGCCCCGTATGTTCCGAACTTTCCGAGATATAGCTCCTCAAAAATTGTCAATATGTCCAAAAAGTGAAAAAGTTTCGTCATACCCATGTATCTTGCTAAATATTGGGAAAAGTTATCATGCCACAAGGAAAGTCCAAAATACCACTAATTTGTAAATAAATTTACAAAAAATTTAAAACCAAATTTCTCAATTCTCATTTTATATCCACGGAGCCATACAATACCCGCAAGGGACTGTTCTTTTTTTACATGCTTTCAGAGGGTGTGACACCACCTCTGCCACTTTTCGGTAGGGAAAAACAAAGTTCGCCAGGGTCTTCCAGAAAAATCCACACCTAATCCAAGTGGCTGTAATAATTCTTCAGTCAGATTCCAGTCATGAGACTATAGCCAAAGCTGGGGAGAAATGATTTGTGGCTCTTTCCGGGGTGATATATAAAAAAGGACAGTTTGAATAGCCTCCGCTATTTCCGCCTCCTAATAGTTTTTCATAGTCGGCAACCAACACAAAGGTAAACCTTACTCGTTTGCACCCAACGGAAGATGCAGCGAGCCACCATTCTCATAGAACTTACCACCAAGTTCAAAAGTGGGTGGAGGCTAATAAAAACCCTACAGATTGGGGGCGGAAGATCGACGATCAGGGTTTCATTCCAGTCACTACCACCATGGATGCCGCTCCTTAGAATCTACTGCACTTGATGTGTTGCAAATGCAGAAAGGATGCAGTGGTGGATGCAGCTGCCGCAAAGACGGATTAAAATGCCCAGATGCACACAAATGCAC